>OX578134.1:103228856-103828856 GCA_951213105.1 Amaurobius ferox
AATATATATATATATATATATATATATATATATATATATATATATATATATATATTATATATATCTATTTCACTTTTAATTTTTCTTTCACTCTGCGAGGAGATAGAATTGGGGTTATCCCTTTTATGCTTAGAAACGGGTCCACATGGTGCAGACAAAAATACAGTTGTCCAAAATGGATGCAGTCGAAAAAAGTTATATATGACCTTTTCGGTTTACGAATAAAATAAAGTGAAATTTAGACGTGAAATGGCAAAATAAATACCAATATGAAAGCCACAGAAAAAAAAAATAAATTTCCATATTTTTTTTTGGTCAATTGAATACCACCGGAACTGGTGATTTTAATTGAAATCATCTGCTTAAAATTTTACCCACGTCTTTCATATTTAGTGCAAAAAATACTATTTTAGTCTCCCAAAAAAACATCTGATCCGACTATCAGTAATTAGATATGAGAAAGTAAAAATAACCAAATATAAAAAATATCATTTTATCTGGAAAATAACAATATTTCCTGGTACTTTATCGTAAAAACGCTTCTTTCTTAATATTACTATGAGATGCTTGACTAATAAGTGAGTTTTGCTTCATTATTTTATGGTTCGCATAAAGGCTTTAGAAAAAGCAATGAAAAGTTTTATTCATTATTTATTGGATGCATTTCGAAGTTTATTCTTTATATCGCGTTCTGTTTAACCAAAAGTGTCGCTTATTTATAGTGGCCGATATTTAATCAAAAACTCGTATCTAATTAAAAATTATTATTACGATGTATCCTTTATAAAATCGTGAGGTTGTATTTATTCTCAGGATACAAGAATGTATCGGTATTTCTGAGTGACTTCTTTTTCCAAAGCAGCACAAACAAGAACAAAATGCAGTTAATACACAAATACGCAGTTAATACTCGTACTATTTAGCTAAGTCATAAAACCCCCCGTAAAATACAATAAAACACTTAAAGGCTAAAATAATTCTTAAAGCAGACGACTATATTCTCAAAACACTGTAACATACGAAAATTCATTTTTGTTTGTTACATGTCAACGGTATTCTCAGAAAAATTAATATCCATATACACTGATTTTGAAATTACTTATTAACTTCGAACATTTTGCTCCAAATATCTCCGCTTTCAAAAATTGCTAAAAGTCACTAAATTGGTGAAATTTAGCTAGATTTGTCGCCAAGTTAAAGCAGCCAAAATAAATCAGCGGTGGCTTCAGTCCAATGGAGCCGAAATGGCTTTACGTGAATAACATTTTGTTAAATAAAACTTCAGTAAAGTTCAATAAATTTATTCAATTTTTTTTAAACTAAATTATTTGATTTAGAGGCTCTCAAAGTGCTACAAATTATTCGCTAACTATTTATAACAATCACTTTAGTTTTCACCCCGATTTCATTTGGACTCTCTGACCGTAGAATTCTCGCCAAAAAATCAAATTATTTTACTAACTTGGTATCCGGTATATACATTAGACTTACCTGATGAGACTTTATACTCAAATATCAATTTTATGATATTAATTCAATACCAAAAATATTATAGTGTACATCTTGTTCACCATTATTTCGTTGTGTAAAAGATAAAGTCATTGCATTATGTAGGGGAAGTCCTGTGCCACTCATTTCTGCTTTTTTGCTGATGCCGCTTGATACAAACGGCCCAAATATCTGAAATATGAATATATGCGAAAGTCATATGACGACTCACATTCCAAATATTTTGTACTGCGTTTCAAATACTGTTGTTTCCCCCCCAAACAGCATTTTTGAATCCTCCAGTTAAATGACGTACACTACTCTGAACACGAAAGGAAACGCGAAACTACAATTAGAGCAACATACTTTCACCCTAACTCTTGTGTGCAAAAGACATTTAAATGATCATTAACTGCAGCCGATCGAACAGAAGGTAACGTTATCGGATCTTTCCAAGATGATCTGCCCCTGAGACGAAAACTAATTAAAGTCTGGAAGATGGCGTCCTAGATCGGCTTGCACACCAACATTTGCGAACATCATCGGATTTGTCGAAGGCTTAGAGGCAATTATACTATTTTATTTCTTTGAATTTTACTTCATTTGTGCTATTTAACAGACTCTGAATTATAGTTCAGCGGTTTTCCTTCGGTTATGCAGTTACAAATCCAACAGGAAATCCATAAAGAAGAAAGACTTATGTTGGTAAATGGTGTATACACTTTATTTTTGATGGAACTGTTATGCATGTTTATTTTCTTTAGTGCAGTCACACAAATTTAAAAAACAAAAAAGAACAGAAGTGATATCTCCAGAACAAGAAATGGAAATAATTAATGAACCCTTACTCCCTCTGGAATAAGACGATGAATACATGTCATCTGCTGCATCTATATTATCACTGCCTAATCCACATCATCTATCCCATGTCATCCATATCCGCTATCATCAGAGCTTCATCTATGGCCAATCCTGAGATATAGTTGTTTCTGGGAAATTTTCTTAACAGGAAATTTAAAAAACTTAAAGAGGAAATTTTTGGTACACTCCTGCCTTCTGAATTTAATGCTCATATCAGTTATCATTTAAGCTCCATCTATAACCGATCTTGAGAAATAAATATTTAGAGAAAACATTTGAACTGAAAATTGGAAAAGAACCGCAGAAATCCTTAGGAAACTCCCCACACTCTTTCAAAATTTGATGTCTAATCCAAAACCGTCATTATTTAATCCATGTCTACAACAGATCCTTCGGAATAGATGTTTCAAGGAAAATGCACATTCTTTCATCGGAAGTGACCTGTCAAGAACAGGAAGTGGAAATCTCTTAAGCACCCTCCCGAAGAGCGGAGGTGAGAGTTCGTTTACCCAAAATTGGTGCTGAATCCATATCAGTGGATAACTCATCTCTATCAGAAGCCAATCCTGAGAAATAAACTTTTCCAGAAATTTTTTTAATCCAAAGTGGGTGAACTACTCTACCGCTTTGAGAATCGTATATCTTCCATATCAGTTATCATCTACATTGCATCTATAGTCAATCTGGAAAAATTAATGTTTCAAATAAAATTAAATTTTTTAAACCGGAAATGGAAAATAATCGAAAGTGGAAATCCTTAACCACTTATTCCCTTCTAGAGTTTGATTTGCAATCCAAATCAGTTACCATCTAAGATTTATCTGGCAGCTCCTGAAAAAAATATTTCAAGGAAATTTTTTTCGACGAAAAAAATAGTATATGGCAAAAATTTTGCCACTCACTAAATTTTTGCAACCAACAAATTTTGTTTGTAATATTTTAGACGTCGTACTTATACTATATGATAATCACAAACATTTCTGCAACCAGAATCGGTGTACCAGTTGTAGCCTACTTAGAGATAACTATAATGCTTTAGGGATGGATATCAAAGTGTGGAAAAAATAGTTGCTGTTGGTCTCATGCCGATAACATTTCATACGATAAAAGTAAAACTGTAAAGAAAATTTTTGCGCTAAAACAGCGTCAAAGTTCTTGAGATGATACTATACATCTACGATATGCACATAATAAAAAATGTGAGATATCATTAATAAAATAAATAAAAATTTTATTCGCACCAACAAAGGATTGAAGGAAACCATTCTCACATTTTGGTATGAGATTTCACAAAAACTAAGCATAAAACTAAGTACCACCAATGCCAAATCGTATTTGAACTGCTATAAGATCAAACCATAGTCCAAAAAATTCTATATCGTTAAATATTCTTCTGATATAACACTTATTACACGGCAAATAAATAATCTAAAATTATGTCCAACAAGTTGTTTTGAAATTATTTTATAGCTTTAAAATACAGCATAATTTTACAAATAAAGCACATAAATGTCCACAAATGATTCTAATGAAAACAAAAGTTTAGTTTTGATTTCTTTATTCATGCAAACGAGTATTAGATAAAATTACAAGTACAATGTTTCAGTATTATTACTTTACGAAACTTTACGAAACTTTATATTTCCGCTCTATCGACATGTCTAAAACTGGATATATATATTTTTTTTTTAAATTCGAGTGAGAACATTGAAATTTATTCGAAAATTTATATTTTCTTAACATGGCATCGTAGTACATAATTTGATCTAATCATGCATAAAAGGGGTTATGGCTCAATGTTAAAAGAAAACGTTTAATCACTATAGTGAAAAATAGCTGCGATACAATTTTTGTGTTCGTACAATCCCTCTCAAAGGAACAAATTGCCCTTCCCGTGGGGACATTGTTAAACTGGGCATCAACCAAAATATTTTTTCTAGCCCTTTACATGCTATAATTATGATCATTTGGACCAACGATAGATATTTTTTAAATTATTTCTTGTAAAAGTTGCAAGAAAAATATCATAATCAACTTAAATGGATTCTAGTACGAGAAAGTCAACTTGAGCCGGACTCAAATTAATTTTTTTCGTGTTTTGTTGGTCTAATTATTATGTTCAGGGGTCGCAGTACTGGACTGATACAGTATTATAAAATAAAGTTATCAAAAATGCAATATACTTCTGCTCAAAATCAACTATATGATTTTGAGCAACATTTAAGCAAATGTAACAAGAAATGATTCCCATAACATACAATTCCAAACTTCCCCCCATACGCTATAATGTACGATCACGAAACGCACAGAGGCAATTAAGACTTGAGACAAAACAAATTTAAATTGTCGTTAACTTAAGACTATCGAACAGAAGGTAACATCATCGGTAATGTTAGCTGCTCGGAAAGGAAGCCAAAATTATTTTAAGGTGACAATGTTCGAGATCCAAACTGCAACATTTGCAAACATCATCAAAATAGTTGAAGGGCTAAACAGCATTTATAGCTATTTTTACTTGTATTAAATTTTATTTCAGAGACCTTGTGGATTCGAGATATAAAAATAATTTGATATCCATACTACTATAGGGGGGTGCTTTCTCATTTATAAATTTCAAGGGGAACTGCGTTGACCTTGCCTTAGATTATAGTAAAATTATTTAAACCTAGCATGGTTTGAATAGGCAAAAAATCAGTATATAATGACCATCCCCAAAGCTTGGAATTACGCACATACTGCAGTATTTATGTAACCATTTTTATGCGTTTTAGACTTCACAAATGTGTTAAAAATTATTTACAATGCTTTGCGATTACAAAGCTTCATTAACATTTAATTGGCTTCTTATAACTGTAAAACATTGATTGGTCCAGTAAATAACGTCTGCCACTACAATGGGAATGTCATTCATGCGGCGGATTAATGTGGGATCCTTTAAGGGTAAAATACTTCGAAATAGTTCAAGACTGTCTGACGTATACAATTTAACAACAGTGTCTGGAATATCGTGTTTCCGAATGCCATCCGTATAGTAACATTTCAGTGTAGGAATAAAATAGGATTAGGACAGTTTGCCAACATTAGACAAACATTAAATACCAAGATATAGCTAATATTGGGTAATATGATGCAGCCAATATTCCCATGCCAAAATTTATTCAAAATTTAGTAAACGTAATACCCCAATTAAATACAGCAAAAAACATAAAATAACAATTTATAAATACGGTAAAATCATTTTTTTTTCAAATGGCCAGGCACTTTGACCTTCGTCATTCGCCTTTATTACAGTGGCCAGAGTGTGAACTATTTAGCCATCCATTGACGTTGCACCAGGCGCACCAGAGGGGGGGCCGGATCACATTGCGCCCACAACACAAACATCCATGCCTTACATGGTGCTCGAACCCACAACGTGGCGGTCGAGCGATTTCTACGGAAACGCTTGCCTTGACCACTCGACAACCATGTCGGCAATACGGTGAAAACAGCTTTTGATCCTAAACTTTGGGTAGAAAAATGACAAACAAAAATTAATATAACTATTAAAAATCAAACTTTCACCGTCAAGAAATAGTTACAATACTTCTCTAGCTACCAAAGTTGCAACAGAATAACATGAAAAGTGGACGCTCTATATTTCAGTGATCATCCTTTTAGTTACTACATCAAGAGTTTTACATTAAAGGAAATTCTTGATGAACTATCATATACACCTTTTAACGCTGCATGGGCATACAAATACACTAAAAAATTTAAAACTAATCAAACAGTATTTATGTGCACAATCATTAGCATCTATCAAAACTTCCAGCGCAATCTTTAACATTCGTTAACTCACAAACTGAAGTATATCTTAGTCAGAATCACGTGTGGAAAATGTATGTCAAACAAAATATCTGTTGCTGTCGTTGCTACACGAATTAATTTACTGAGAAAGTTCAGAAATTTTAAAAGTCACATATTTTAAGGTCTAGTTGCCTCATGAAAAACTGGAACTTTCAGACAATATGTTTTGGTTAGAATATGGATACATTCCATATTATTTAATGTTTTAAGGCTGTACAATTGAACAATAACGATTACTTTTATTCTCTAATTGTTAATTCTGTTAACAATCAAAGAAAGCTGAAAACACATCCTTTGCCAGTACATCCATAGCCATACTAGGTGTAGCTCGAAATGCATTCATTAGAACCAGGAATGTCCTACGTGCAATTCAAGAGACAGCTTGGGGCCCTCAAAAATTTGCACATAATTTTTATTGGGCGTTTCTGACACTTTTTAAAAGAATCATTAGTGCATCATAGCTAATCCAACATTTTATTGTATTTGATATAGTTCTACATTTTACCTTTAGTCATTTGTGTATCAGTGTGAAATTATCTTTACGTATACAATGCGTTGGCTACGAATACTAGTGATATCATGATACCATAATTCTTATGGAAGTAATTTGGTGGTGTTAACATAGACACTGTAGCAATTTTGGAGTCTTCAACTTTTGGTATTTCGTGATTTCAGAAAAGGTAAATGGACCTCGGCCTAAAAGTATTTGGATAAAAGGTATTCATTTTTCCTACCTGAGCTATAACTACGGACCTTTAGACAGTATAGAAAAACTATAGTTATATAATATTTTCTATATAGGGAATATTTTCTGCGATTAATATTGTTGACAGGGGAGGGGGGAGGACAAAATTCTATGTCTGAACTTAAAGTGAAAAGACTGACATGGTGGATCCATATTTATTTCTTAACAGCAAATATATTGCCGGATAATCGATTTTTCGGATTACCAATTTTCAAATTTGTGACGTTTTACTGCATTTAATGTTTAGATTTGGCTTTTCATGAAAATTCGCTTGGACCTTCAAGAAACCTTGAGACGCTACTGATTAGAACAAGAGAAAAAACACAATTGTAATTAAGGGTACACACTTAATCTATAGTTTCAAGTACGAAATAAATTAAAATGATCATTAACGGCAGCCAGTCAAACGTACGGTAACTTTATCGGATCTTTCAAAAGCACACCTAGAGGAAACCTAATTAGTCTAGTAGATGGTGCTTTAGAATGGTGTCGTAGATGGTGTGTGCAAACATCATAGCAATAGTTAGAGGGGTCAAAAGCAATTACATCAATGTTTTATTTTAATTTTGTTTCATTTAAGAAACTTCATGCGATATGTATTCTAGTTGAAAAGTTTTAATTTAATAAGATGTTTAGACATTTAACATATGGCATATTTTACACAATAAAATCTTCGAAATACGTTAATACTGCTACTCAAAATTCATAATTGGTTTATAAAGCTTCCCATGAAACAGTATATAAAACAATAAGGCTGTCAACAGGTTTCGGAGACATAAACAATATTCTTCTTTAGGACAAAAGACCGCAAAATCAACACTCGATAGAACGGTAAACTTCAGGAATAACATTTTTATTAATCTTAACGTTTATTTAGGAAACTGAATAGTTCTAGCACAAATCTGAAATAGAGAGCGTTTCATGGGGTTATTTTCGCGAACTCTTCACACACACCATGCAATGCCAACGGCCCTATCGTACAGAGGTTCTCGTTCAAATCACCGGTTTTCGTTAGATCACCGAAGTCAAGCAGCATCAGGCGCGGTTAGTACTTGGGTGGGTGACCACTTGGGAACACCAAGTTCTGTTGGCACATTTCGGGCGCGGTAGCCCGGTGGTTTACGCGCTGGATTTGCACGCTGCCACAACTGCCGTCGTGTTCATGCGGAGTACGATCACGTTAAACATGTGGGTCCGCAAGTCCTTCCGAGAGGTTGGTGGTAGGGGAAGGAGGGTACGGTACCTGTGGATGCCTCCCCCACTGGGTTCCGTCTAAATTGGGTGGCACTTCCCGGCCATCCAAACGTGTACCTTACATCTTTCTGGTAGGTCGAACGGTCTGGGTCTCAACAACAACACACACCATGCAACTGAATTTATTTGATATTCAGGGTAATTAAAAGAATATGGGCAAAACTTTACGAGGTGGTAGTATACACCAAACCAATCATTTTTCGTCATAGTTTACTGGGTCGGAAATGAAAAGTAAAGGCGCCAGTGGGCGCTTAATGGTGAAACCGATTAGGTGAGTCGAACACACAAGAATGACTTAGAAGTTATAAAATGACATTTAATAAACAATAATTACAGTAATGGCTAAAAAAACGGCCGTTAACCTGAATGCACGTTTTACAGTGGCGATGGAGTGATTGGCGAATTCCCTCGAACTATCAGACCTGGCATGTCGCGCACTTCGGCAGTAGCGGCCGAAATTCTGGCGACGAGTTCCTCTTCAGATTCAAGAGGAGTATCATAGACTAGACTCTTGAGATATCACCATAAAAAGAAGTCCAGACACGACAGATCGGGCTATCGTCGGGGCCAAGCTCGTGGGGGGGCCACCTCACCTAATCCATCGGCCAGGAAAAGTGATGTCCAGATAGTTCCTTACCTCTCGTCCAATTACAGAAATTTTTTTAGGGGTTCTTCTTCTGTCCCAGATGAAATTTGCATACGTAGTTTTCTTCTTCAACCAGAAAATGACAACCAGAATGACGCTTTAAATTTACGGACCATCCGCTACCCAACGAGTAAGCGCCCTGTTAATTCTTTATGTTTCATTTTCAACCCGGTAAATTCTGACAAAAAATGCTTGGTTTCGTGTATACTACCACCTCGTAAAGTTTGGACCATATTATTTTAATCATCCTGTATAAATTCTAATGTGAAAATCAAAAAATACAGAGGGTAAATAAAATTATAACATAATTCTTAGCATAATTACGAAAAACGTTTTATGGGCATGACACGATTAGAGCAGTCGAGGACATGGGCACAATACTCTTTCGAGGCCCCCACTCCTACATTCCGAGGTTTTCTCAAAGCAAATAAAAAAATACAGTTTTTTTATTAGTTTTTTACACAGACAAAGAAAAAATACAGTTATTTAGAGTTTGGATATAAAAGTGCAATGCAGTTCTAAGGAATAAACCATATATATGATGCATAAACCGTACATATTATTTCATATTAAATAATTTTAAAAGCTTTTGATTTCCATGGTAAGACACATAAAACATTGCAAGTTTTGAGATTGTAGGATACAATTATAAGGTAATTTTGGGCCCTCTTAAAATTGGGAGGCCTAGGCCTGGGTCTTGTGGGTTAATGGCGCAATCAGATCCTCTGAAAGGACGTTAGAATTTTGATGCCGGATGTGCTGTAGGATAATATGTGCTGTAGTAGGATGTGCTGTAGGATATTAATAATACAATCACCATAGGAGCTCGGAAAATTTCGGCACAGTAAATCGTGCAACTTTTGCAGGTATCAGATAAGCTAGGCTGACGAGTGTAAAGCGCTAAACCGGTATGCGCGAAAATTAATATGTTAGTCAATATGGGGACTCGCAAAATTGCTACACATATTAAATATTCGTGTTACTTTTGCAGATATCATTTAGGCTAGGCTGACGAGTGCATGTACAGTGTTAAACTGGTCTACGGACTCTGCTATCTACAACAAGAGTACGAATCTTATAATTATTAATATTTAAACCCAATGTCCACTACGTCAGCAATAACTTGAGTGTTAATTACACATATTGCCAAAGTACCAAACAATAAACCTACTTGATACAATAAACCTACTGACACACTGAAATGCAACATCCGACAATGCCCTGAATCTACTAATTTCACTCCATTCATGCTTTACTTTTTCTGAAAAACTATTAAAATCTACTATTTTGCAACAGATCAGAGCTAGAACTTCTACATACGGCGTGAAACCACTGTTCAATATGATTCTCACATTCAGCGAACAGCGAAAGTGTCAGAAATACCATAAACATGTTAGTTTGAATGGGGTGTTTTTTCTTTCATATACAGAGTTCCGGGGATAGTCTAAATACGCCTCAATGACTTTGTTAAGAAACGTCCATGAGTGTATATGTCAGGTCTGTCCATAATACAATTACCGTGATCGATCGAATAGAAATCATTGCAGCGCTCCTGGAGAAAAATTAAAACAGTTACGATATCGTACTCGTCAACAAATCGAGATCGCCTAAAAGAGTCAATTGAAATGCTATAGAGTATTGCCTAATTAGTAGATATTTACACAAGGAACGAAATGCACTCGTATAAAAAAGGCAATTAATGTCTATTACACTTCATCGGTTGATAGAGTATATGACATGGTGACGCATGTAATGCTTGTTGAAATACAAAGTAACTGATCTTCTCGAATACTCTGTTAGCATCAAATGTGTATTGTTGCTAACAGAGGGTATTTTGAACTATCAACTCATTCGATTCCAGTGCATTTAAGTGTTGCTTATTTTAGTATTCCTGAATAGAACAGTTATTCACCAATATTTATATTGTGCCAAATGAATACCTTATGTAACAGTGCTGCCGTCGATTTCTACTCGTTAGACAATGCTATTTAACTTTGTAATGGGCTTTTTCATCTATGTTGCTTTGTTACCGGATTCTTTATCTTAACTTTTACTATCTCCCCTAGCGAGCGTTGTAGTCATTTTTGTTTGATCGGGCATTATCACTTTTGACTTTCTGCAGTAGTTTATTATATTTATGCAAGCACCGAATTAATTGCGATCGGACTCAAAAACGAGATCTTTTGGAAACTGCGTACATCACAATGAAATTAAATATCGTAAAAAAGTCTAACGCTGGTCAAAGAAATTCGAAGAAAATGGAAGTTAGACTGTCAAACAATGTATAAAACAAAACCAGAGCATTACTTGGCGTAACTAAATTAGTGCAATAAATCGATATAAGAAAATATACTCATAATATGTGTATTTCCAAACGTTTACTGAGAATGACCACTAGAAACACTTTGGGCATTCTTTAAAGCTTAAAATACCCAAAATATTTGCAAGTATCTATTTACGAAGTTTATAAAAATTTGTATAAATGTTTGCATTGTCTAAAAAGGTTTTCAGATTAGCTTTAACTTTCTTCGGTTTTCTTTGCTCACCGTTGGATTTTTTGTGATATTTAATTTCACTGTGATGCACGCCGTTTCCATAAAAGCTCGAATTTGATTCCAATCGCAATTAACTTGGTGTTTGGTTAAATATAATAAGTTAAAGTGAAAAGTCAATTTTGCTACCCAATCCGACCATTCTGATTTTTTATATATTCAAGAAGACAAAACTCAAGATCATTGAATTTTAAACAGAATCATTAAATTAGCCTCTAGCATAAAAACATGGAGGACGATAAAGGGCGCGATCTTTTATTTGTCGGTAAGGATAAAAGTAATTACATAAAAGTATTCTATAAAATGCAATGCATATAATATCAAGATAATATCCATATGAAGAAAAAGCAAGATACATTTATAAACGATATCACCTTAATATAAATTGCGAACTTCATTTGCAGATTTTAGCAGCAATTGGTTCGGGAAACCGTTATCCCCATTAACGCGTTTAATAACATTAATAGTTGCAAGCAAGAAGATACTTATCCCAAATTGCGAAAGTATTTTTGAAAGGCATTCCCTTAATTAAACGTGTTTTTATGTACTAGAAGAAATTGATGTAAGTTGGGAATTTATGATTCCAAAGTCTTTTGCTCATTTATTTTTTAATTTCATGAACAATTACTTAAAATATATATATCTATATATATTTACAAGCGAAGAAAAAAAATCTGATGTAGGCAGTACATGACTTTCCTTATATAATGCAATGAATTTACTACTTTTACGGTTAAAAACAATGTATTCTTATAGTAGATACTTTATTATGTCCAAGATATTGAATTTTCTTCAATTAGTCGTCATTTTCATTGATTTAGCGTCATTTTTATCCATTTCGCGAGATTTTCGTTAACTTGGCAACATTTAAAAATGTCGCCAAGTTGACGACATCCCGCTAAATTCGTCGCCAAAATCTCGCCAAGCGTTATGGACGGATAAATAAGTTATTCTTTCAGCGGATAAAGGACTATTGGCGTTCAAATACAAAAGTATTACTCAAAGTACCTTTTCTCGTGAATAGAACGAGTTAGATCCATGAGAATGATGTAACCAAATTTATCGCATGATATTACATATGAAAAGTGAACATGTTTCTTAACAGTTAATTGTTTTTTTTTATTTATGGGATTTTTTGATAAATTTATTTGAAAAATATTCAATATCTGGAGAACGGTTCATGCTAGCGTTCTAAAGTTTATGTTAATCGTTTCCTAAGTAAACATTACATAAGAAATGTCTATTTGCGTAACTTTATTAAAGGTTTGGATTTTTTGATGATTTTTTCAAAATTTCACTCGAAAATTTAGGGGGTTCAGAACATTCGATTGCATTTTAAAACAATAGGATTCCAGTATTCACGGATTGTGATTTTTGTACCAAATTTCATTCGAATCGCTCCATTCATTCGTGTGTCGTGACGGAATTCGTCACTCCTTTGTAAATTGCATAACTTCTGTACTTTTTAAACTTTTATATTAATATTTAATTAATCTGTGTCCTGGAACCCTCTTGTCATTGTATATATTTTACCTTATTTAAACGTATCGAAATCTGTATTGAATTATGGCCATTTTTATTCCATAATAATTCTCGCACACTCGAGGAACAACGTACGTCGTTCAAGGTCGCACTTGTTTGCTGGTGGAGACAGTTGTCTCCATGTTTTTTGGCTTTATTGGGTGATGCAATTTTGTGCAGGATTTCACGTTGTTCTTCACGTGCCTTGTATTTTTCGTTGGAAGGGGCGGATCCCTGGATGTATTTGAAATGGAAAGAATTTTGGATTGGGGGAAATGTGAAGTTATGAGCCCCTTGATAATTTTAATTGACCGGGTCCTGGATCCACCCGGAGTGTTTAAAAGCTGAGTGATTCTTGATTCTGGGCTCTCTCCCTGGAACATCTTCGAACCCACGAACTGCGCGGAATTCATCCCCCAGGTTGAGTTCCGTCGCTGTGGGGGTCGGGAGAGACGCCACCTCTGCCACCGTCGCCTCTGCTGAGATCTGATGCCTTGCCCTCGCCGACCGTCGACCGCCGTGTGGATGATGATTGAGAACCTCATGTGAATCCGTGACCGGGACCAGTAAAAGCAATTTATGAAACTGGTCGTTCCTTGGAGTACCTGATCCGGCACCTTGCCGGAAACTGCGGTTCTGCCGTTCCTGCTTAGCGGAGCAATGTTTGCCCCGAGGGAAACTGCCAGTGGATGCCTACGTTTTTCCTACCATGAGTCCTTTTCAAGTTTTGTGAGGTAAGCCTTGATTATTTAGACGTGCTGTTGGCAGTCGTCTGGACTTGAGCGTCGACTCCGAAGAACACTTCGCCTTTGATTTCAGCTGCCTTCATTAATCATATTATACATTGTTTAACTTCAGCTTCCATCCTTAATTAAAGAATTAGTGCATCTAAAGTAATTTAAATTATTCGAATTCTTAGCGTTCCTCGAGTGTGTATTCTCTCTGACCATACCATGTTTTGTTGAATAATTGAAAATGTGATATTAATATGTAATTCTGGTAAAATTAGATTAAGAATTGATTATCTAAATTCCGGCAAAGAGCCGATGATTCTTTAGTAGGAGTGGTCCAGTGGGTTAGAGCTGATAATAAATCAGCATGTGTAATTTATGTGTTAACTCCATATTTGAGTAATTAATAAATTTGAATTTAAATTTAAATTGAGTTTTTATTTGAGTAGAAATTGTATTGATTTATGTGTTTTCAGCTACTGGTGAAATCTTGAAGGTAAGGGTAATTTCTTCGTATATTTGGTATTTGTTGGGTTTCCTTCACAGATCATCAGTTGGAATTCTCCAACTGACGGGAGGTGTGTTTCGAACCTGGGTATGTAAAAATTGGAGAAAGTTAGACTTTCTCGGTCTGCCGTGTCGAGCGGGAATCCATTGCGACTTCTGATACCCTCGGAATTCCCGTTGTGACACGTGAGATATCGCCTCCACAGGTTCACTGACACACACACACACAAACAAACATCACTTCAAAAATGTTCGATTCGTGATCAGGGATGCTTGAAACGTGCTCTCCCGTCGAAAACTCGAATTCGATTTTTCAACCTCGTTACAATACTTTCCTTATACATTATGTATATAAGGAAAGTACAAATTGTTAAAAAGGGTATTTGAATGAGTATTTTTTAAATGTACCAAACGAAAAGTATATTATAATAATGTAATAAAATTATATTTTGTATCATAATCCAATAGTTCATATCTAGAAAATTCAAAAGTTTTTAAATTGCTGCATGAACAGAAAATGGAATTACATAAAAACTAGTATTAATTATTTCATAAAAATCTCTTAATATGAAAATAAAACAATAAATTTTTGTAAAAGATTTTTGTTGAAATAAAAAATTTAAAATCAATTTTCTTCGTATTTATCAAAACCATAAATTAATTGCGTTAATAGCGTACCCTATTATGTTTATTAAACTACATTATTAGTGGTTATAATACAGCTAATATTCAGATATAGCATACGTATCTGATATTATTTTCAAAATATATTTCCTGGAAAATAAAAATAAAGATTCGAAATATTTAGACCAAAAGTTTCGTTACTCTGTGAATCCTGTCTACAACAACAAAATAAGTTCATATCTAAATTGTCTGATAGAGTTTCACTACATTTAACTTTGTACCAACTCAATTTTTTTTATTGGTAACATCAACTTTGATAACGCATTTTTTATGTTTAAGGACAATCAGCTCAAAATTTAATCAATATTTTTTATACTTTCATCACATGATTGATGAGTTTGAGTGTTTTAAATTTTGATCCGCTAATCTAAAGTTTATCCCCAGTTTTTTCATTATATTTTCTCAAATAAAAACCTTATCACATAATTTCCATTTTCATATTGTAATACTTAATACTCCAAATAAATGCCATTTTTTTTGTAATAAAAAGGAGATTTTGCAACAATGTCTTTATAGTGCATTTAATAATGTCTTTTTTAAGTACATTACGCTCCTCGGGGTTGTCCACATATTGCTATAATGCCCATAAAATTCGGTGCCGAAAATTTATTTGAATAGCAGAAAACGAAAATAATTTAAGAGTAGATTCTTTTTGTAGAATCTAAAAGAAATAATTGCTGGTAAAAGAATGAAAAAATCCCCATTTCATAATGAATCATATAAATGCGTAGTTTACTCCTATTCTCATAGTGATGATGAAAAAAAGTGGATATTTTTATTTATGTAATTAACTAAATGACATTTTGTAACAGCTAAAATTAATCCATTTTTCAAATTAAAAGTACGTATAAAACAAGGATTTAATTGATATATTTGAACATACGTAATATTTCATTTTAGATTTTGAGGCTTTTTGCGAGCCATTTCGCAAAGAAGGCAAGTTCCTTTTTATGAATCGTACCAAAATCTAATCGCACCAGATTGACCAACAAGTGACTTATCCACCAAATTTTGTGAAATTTGGTCTATTAGTTTTTTAGCTAGAGTAGGCACATACATTTTGTGTGTGTTCAATTTCGCAAAAAAGGGCAGGTTCTTTTTATCCGAATTGTATCAAAATCTAATCAGCACCAGGATATCCCACAAATAACTTATTTACCAAATTTTGAGAAATTTGGTTTATTAGAGTTTATTAGTATTTCAGACAGAGTGGATACAGACATTTTTTTGGGCCATTTCGCAAAAAAAGGCAGGTTCTGTTTTTACGAAATGTGCCAACAATCTAATCAGCACCAAAGAACCTCACAAGTGACTTTTCTGTAAAATTTTATGAAATTCGGTCAATTATATTTTGAGTTAGCGTGGATAAAAAATCCTCACAGACAGACATACAGAGACCCAGACTCATAGACACACAGACTCATAGACACACAGACTCACAGACACACACACAGACACACACACAGACTCACAGACACACACACAGACTCACAGACACACACACATACAGAGAGACACACAAACTCCTTGGTGAAAATGGTTTTTTCGTGTTCTAGAGGTCCCAAAACGTGTAGATCCATCGAAAATTCGAGTTGCGATTTTCGACATGATTTCAATACTTTCCCTATACATTACCATGAATTGCCGGGAAAGTGAAAATATAAAATGATGTTTTAAAATGTATTCTATAAAAAAACTGAAATATCTACCAAAATTTTACAAGAAACTCTGTTTAGAAAAATTTATCTTTGCATTCTACACTTAATTATTAGTAGGTGTTATTTATAGGAGTACAATGTGCATGTTGCACATTGTACTCGTATAAATAACACTTACTAATAATTAAGTGTAGAATGCAAGGATAAATTTTTTAACTAGAATTAAATGCGCTAGTTTACCATTTTGGTTCTAAAATCCGTACTAATCGTAATTTTTTGATACTTTCTTCGTTAAATGATTCGGACTACTTCAATTTTAATAATAAAGGCAAAAAAAATTTCGATTTTTTGAAACTTTAAAAGTGATCTTCTTCCTTAAGAACGTGGCCCCATTTATAAGGATATACTATCTTGAGAGTTATGAAAGGTAAACTAGTCAGCAAAAGTCAATGATTACTCTTTAACATTTAACATCTTATTTTATTTTATGCTTAAAACTAATTAATAGAAATTATACAATAATTGTATATTCATATCAGTTAGTTAATCGCCAAACAAATTTATCGTGATACACAGCTTAGCATAATTAATTGTCATTTAATTAATAAAACGTGGAGGTCCAGAACGGAGAAGTGTGATGCTCAGTGCTTAGCTAACTGTAGTAATTTCGAATAATAAAATATCAATTATTTCTATCAATTATTCTTCATTATATTAGGCTTGATACAGTACGTCTATTCTTTTATTAACACTTTCAAGTCATAACTATTGTCAGAACTCAATATTTGGGGAACTTTGAAAGCAGTCGTCATTCAGCACTCTTAAATGCTGGTAATCATAATTTTTGAATTTTTTTTTCCTACTCCGACAGTAACACAACCAAACTTGCATCTCAGGGCGAATCTTTTAATAATTTACTCTAACACACTGCTACATTAAATCCCATTGTTACTTTCCCTGCAATACATGGTAATGTATAGGGAAAGTATTGAAAACATACCGAAAATTACAACTCGAGTTTTCGACGGATCTACACGTTTCGAGACCTCTAGAATACGAAAAAACTATTTTTAGCGTGACGGCTGTGTGTGTGTCTGTCTGTGTGTCTATGTGTCTGTCTGTCTGTCTGTGCAATGTATGTATTCACTTTCACTAAAAAACTAATGGACCGAATTTTATAAAATTTGGTAGATAAGTCACTTCGGTGAGACTCTGGTGCTGATTAGTTTTTGGTAGGATTCGTAAAAATAGAACTCACCTTTTTTGCGAAATGGTCCGTAAAAATTTCATGCATCCACTCTTGTTAAAATACTAATTGACCAAATTTCACAAAATTTGGTAGATACGTTACTTGTACGATACTCTGGCGCTGATTCCTGTCGTTGGATTCGGAGCTTGGACTCCGAGGTGGTAGGACGCACGGAATGAGCGCTCCCGCGATAAACAGTGAAGCCCAGGTAACGCCTGGGCATGTTGGCATCGATAATGTTGTGAACTCGAATGGTGAATGCGAAGTTGTAATGGATATTACTCAAAGTGATATTACTGATATCCCACCGACCAGAAAGCACACGACAGCGGAACTACTGAAGCTTAAGCAAGTGGTCACCGATCTGGAGAATGATCTCATCTGCCGGCAGCAAGCCAAGAAATCCACTACTGACAAGGTCGACTTCGCCAAATTCAAGTCAAGGCTGGAAAGACTCGAGGCGGAGCTGATACAGATGGCTGACGAGCTGGGCTGCGGTGGTAAATATAATTTATCTATACCCTCCCCCCCCACTGTTGAGGATTTGGCTCCTAGAGCCGCTGATTTAAGTAATACTAATTCTAACTGTGTCAAAAATGTTAATCAAACTAATTCTAATCAATCTGCAGGGTCTTCAACCCAGACTAATTCTAATAATTCATCCAAAAGTAACTTTGATTTAGCCGCCCACGAGGCCGCTAAGCAAATAGGCAATTTAAATCTAAATGCAACTAATTCTTCTAGAAATAATAGTAATAACTCTGACTCAACTAGTAATGCTAAACGTATAGCCACTAATACTAACTATTCTCCCAGAACTTTCGTAGATGACGAAGGATTCGTGCATAAAATTTCTAAGTCCTCGAGGAATACTGCCATTTCAACAGATTCAGAGCCGACCAATAGAAATGCTCCATCGACCGGTCTCGGTAAGGACGGCCCCTCGGCAAATTTGCCGACTCCCTCGCCTCCCACCACGCCTCTTCACTCGTACCTAACGGAGCGCAGCTTCATGGTACGAGTATCTAACCTTCTCTCTTCTCCCAGGAGTATTCGCAGCGGGGTCCCGCAAGGCTCTCTTGTTCGACCCAAACTGTTCAACCTTTATATTAATGATCTGCCAAGCTCCCCCGGTGTCGCACTTGGCCTATATGCTGACGACACGGCCCTCATCACACATCACAAACAGACACAAGTCGTGCACGAAACTATGCAAGAGTATTTGAACATCCTGACGCAATGGTTAACTAAGTGGAGGATTAAGGTCAACGTGGGTAAGTGTGCCGCCGTGACTTCCCCCCCCCCCGGCAAACCCCATCCACTAACTTAATTCTGAATAATCAGTCAATTCCCTGGCAATCTAGATACAAGTACCTTGGCGTGTACTTGGATTCAAAATTAACGTGGGAATCTCACATTTCTGAAACATGTAAGAAAGTGAGGGCCTCACTTGCCCGTTTATACCCCCTTTTGGCTAGAAATAGCCGCCTGTCCATGCATAATAAGTTATTGCTATACAAGTCCTGCATACGTCCAATTATGACGTACGGAGTCCCGATTTGGGGCACCGCAGCGGAGACTCACCTTAGGAAGCTTCAAGTTATTCAGAACAACGCTCTGCGTGCATTTGCAGATCTTCCGATCTACGTCCAGTTAGAAGTATTGCATAAAGACCTCAAAATTCGGCCTTTTTTGGAACATGTTAAAAATTTAGCTACCAAATTTCTTGGAGGTCTGAGTAGCGTTAATAATCCTACTTTAGACAGTATCCCACGCTATCATCCCCGTAACTCGAAGGCGCGCAAGCGCCCTCGGTCGTTACCGGGGAGACCGGTGAGGGATATTTACCTCCGCAATAAGCGGAGCCGTCTAGAATAGTTTTATCTGCTCTCCTTTTATTGGCGCATACTTTTAACCTTTTCCGTCCCCTCCCTTGCTTTTGGGAACTCGCGAAGTTGACCTGCACTTTCACACTGTATGTATTATATATGTTATCTCTGACTCAGGCTCAAGGCCCTGCACCCCTCGGGGCGCAACTCTATCTCCCCCCCCCTTTTATCTACGCTGCAGTCAGCCCGCTGGGGCCCTGCTCTTTCACCTCTGAAGACTTGGGGGGAAGGAGGCACGACTTCGGTCGCCCCCCCCCCGAGCGCCTTTTAGTTATAAATCTTATGCTTCTACTCCTTATTTTCTGAACTTTTTTCCTTTTCGCCCGAGGTTTAAAGGGAGGCTATTGCCTCTCCTGGGTACCTCGCTAACCCCGTCCTTGAGTTCCTTGAGTTCCCACCACGCCTCCGCTTTTGATCAGTGCTTCTCAACCAGATTGGCCATCGATATTATTTAACCTGAAAAGGTTCGCACCAAAAATTGTTCCGGTCCTTGACCGACAATTTTTTAAGGTGCATGTCAAAAGCGATGACGAGTTTAGGAACTGCACCAATTACTTAAAGAAAACTGGTGTTCAGTTTAAATCCTACTCTCTTAAAGAAGACCTACCTATTAAGGTCGTCATCAGAGGGCTTCCCGTGGTGACGGATATAAACTTAATTACAAAAGCAATGGAAGCAATGGGCTTCACAATTATTAATAACTATAGACTTACTAAGAGAGGGAGCAGACAGCCCCTCCCTCTGTACTACCGCCAGTTAGCACCCGGGACTAACCCGGAAGATTTATTTGAAATCAACATGCTCTTGGGCACGGAAGTGAGACTGGAGCCGTACGCTGGGCGCAAAGGCTTCGCAAGCCAGTGCTATTCCTGCAATGGATTTTTCCATAGTAGTTTAGCCTGTAACTTGCCGAAGCGGTGCGTCAAGTGCGCCGGCCCACATGCCGCCAGTGACTGCAAGGCTGAATTTCTGTACTGCTGCAACTGCAGCGGACAGCATGCAGCCAATTGGCGCGGTTGCCCGAAAAATCCGGGCAACTCGTCCCTGACCAAGGGCAATAGGGCCCCCCAGAATAGAACTAAAATTAACTCTCGCCCCCTCCCCCCAGGAACAAACCCTGGGAACTTTAACCGTCCTTACCGGCCCGCTGGCATCAAGCCCAACGTTAGCTTCTCCACCGTCGCTTCTGGCACTTCACAGGATTTAACTAACCCTCCTACCAAAAACTCCGGACAAATTGCTGAGGCTCAGTCGGTCCCAGTAGTCGCAAACCAAAATTCTAAAACTTCTGTTGATAGTAATCCTATCAACTACACCGACTTCCTATTAACTCTCCTTGCCATGAGATCTACTCATGACAAGGATTTATTACTTGCCGCTTTCGAGCGAGCTCTTCCAGCGCTGCGTGAAGCGACCACGCAAATTGATTTAGTATGGACTCTCTACCGGAGCTATAACGCTCTGGCTAGATAAGTCCCCCCCCCCACCGTTCTTCCTAGCTGTCGCCATGTTCTCTCTTTCGGCAACCCATACCTTGCAGTCTCTCAAAGTCGGCTTCTGGAACGCCAATGGAGTGCGTTCCAAGCTCGACGAGATGCGTGATTATGTTGTAGATGAAAACTTCGATATTTTTATGGTGAATGAGACCCACCTCACCCCCCCCCCCCCGCCTCCCCAGGAATCTGTAATTATACAGGTTACTTCTCATATAGAATGAGAGCTGGGGCGGCGGTGAGGGGTGTCAACGGCGGCACTGCACTCTATGTTAAAAACAATATTCCTCATCATAGGTTAAGTGTCCCGGCCTTCACGAAGCTTGAGGCCACAGCTATTCAAGTCACTATTCTAAATTTGGTCCCGATTGCACTTGCTTCAGTGTATATCCCTCCTGATAATAATACTAGATTACCTTCTTCGGAGCTTGAAGCACTTTTAGGACTTAGCAGTAATATTATCATCGCTGGTGACTTAATTCTCGCCATGTTTCCTGGGACACAGCTTCGAATGGAAAAGGCAGAGATCTAAAACGATTGGCTCAGTGCGCCAACTTCAGGATCATAGCTCCACCCACTCCCACTCACTTCTTTACAGGAAGGAACCCATCCATAATTGATCTGGCTCTTTTTAGAAATATTCCTTTCAGTCATACGATCAGAGTCGATAATAAATTGACGTCTGACCACCTTCCTGTAATACTTACCCTTAATATTGATAATATCTATTTAGACCATCCGGTGGAGCTATATACAAATTGGGACGATTTTCGTCACCTTCTTAATACTAAAAGTACTGCCCCCCCTCTCAAAATTACCAGCACGGACGATATTGATAATAGCGTCCAAGATTTTAATCACTTACTGCTAGAGGCATATGCTGCTGCCTCGAAACCAAATCGTTCACGTGTTAACTATCACTCACTTCCGAGTGATATCAAAGCTAAAATCAAGTAGCGTAACCGTGTGCGGAGAGATTGGCAGCGCAGTAGGTATCCCCCTTTGCAAGCGCAGCTCCGCCACCTTCATAACGAGGTCAAGTCTATGATTCGAACTCACACCCAGCAACGCTGGCGTACTCACCTTGAGGGACTTTCACCCACGAATCACAGTCTCTGGCGAACAGCTAAGAACATGAGAACCACGAAAACTTCAATTCCGCCCATTAATGGCTTACATTCTCTCGCCCAGACTGCGGAGGAAAAAGCTAATGCTATTGCAGACAGCTTGGAACTCCAATTCACTCCACACGAAGACCCAAACTTCAGCCAAATCTACACAAGCACTTTACACGATTTCCAACAGACCAATCAGAATGCTTTAAACGTACAAGCACCAAACGACCTTGAGTCCATAAACTTGGCTGAAGTTCACAACATCATACATGGCTTCAAAGTAAAGAAATCACCTGGCTCTGATAAGATCAGCAATAGAATGCTGAAGAATCTCCCTGTTTTTTATGAGTGCTGGCTCACCGTGCTCCTTAATCATATGTTGGAACTTCGATACTTTCCCCAGAGTTGGAAGACTGCTGACGTCATCCCTCTCTTCAAAAATGGTCAAAATCCAAATTCTGCTGATAGCTACAGACCTATCAGCCTTCTATCTAGCCTTTCCAAAATTTTTGAGTTAGTGTTGCTTAGACGTTTGACTAGTTTCTGCAGATCGAAAGACATTTTAATTCCTGAACAACACGGCTTTCGATCTGATTTTTCCACGCATTCCCAACTCATGCGTGTAGTTGAAACTATTCACAAAAACTCTACCAACAAGCAGTATACCAGCATAGTGTTTTTTGATATCAGTAAAGCTTTTGATAAAGCCTTCACCCCTGGTCTGCTCACCAAGCTGGTCCAACTTGGTATTTCGACACAACTTTTGGCTCTCATCAACTCGTATCTTGCTAAACGTTCTTTCCGCGTACGAGTTGAACATTCTTACTCTTCTCTTCGGCCAATCAGAGCCGGGGTCCCACAGGACGGAAATCTTAGCCCACTTTTATTCAACTTATATATCAACGATATACCTAAGATCCCACAAGTACAGCTGGCCATCTTTGCAGATGACACAGCCCTGATTTCTAGAAGCCTTTCACCTAAATTTGCTATTAATACACTCCAAACCTACATAAAGAATAGTCTTGAACACTGGCTCGTGACCTGGAGAATCAAAATTAATCCGACCAAGAGTGCAGTTGTCATCTTTCGACCGAACTACCGAGAACTTAGACTCAGTAATTTCTCCCTTAAAATTTTCAATGATCCGATCCCCTTTTACAGTCTGCAAAATATTTGGGCGTCACAATTGACTCCAAATTAATTTTCGCTGAGCATATTACTAACAAGATTGCATCTGCTAACAAAACCTTTGTAGCCCTTCTCCCACTTCTCGGTAGAAAGTCTCACTTGTCCCTTTATAATAAACTACTCATCTACAAACAAATCATCGCACCTGCGTTTTTGTATGCTTGTCCAGTATGGGGTTCGGCTGCAAAAACGCACATAGAGAAATTGCAAGTGTTTCAAAATAAAGTCTTGCGCTGTATTGTAAATACGCCCTGGTTTGTCCAGAACGAGGTGATTCATCATGACCTTAAAATCCCACACGTTGCTGGGTACATTCGGAAAACTTCTCAAAATTTTTTCAGGAAGAATGCTAGCAAACCCTGCCTGAGAGGTGTCGATAGTAGCTACGACACTTCCACGACTTCCTATCTTGGGAAAAGAAGGCCTAGACACCTTCTCACCGGGCCTGCGGTGCCTCCGTGGAAGCGCCCCAGATATTCTGCGCCCCAGGCAGGCGTTTCCTAACCTTGAACGCCGGCAGACGTTGAAGTCGCACTCTTCCACTCTGGAGCTGCCTCGGCAGACCCTGAGTGAAATGGAGCGTTCTGATTCGTCCTCCCCGGCGTACTCTCAATCCCTTTGATCTTGCTTTGTCCGCGCCTCTGATGCCAGCCCGGTCACTCCTCTTAGCTCTTGGCTTATGCTTGCTTGCTCTGGAGACCTCGTGTTGCACGGACGCTCGACCAAACCTCTTAGCCATTTTGTTATAGCGATCTCTTTTTCTGATCTTTTTTACTGATCTTTGCCTTTCCTGACTCAATCATGGAGTCCGGAACCTCGTTGATTCCAACTGCCCGAGTAATACCTGATGATGTTGCTGCCATGCTTGAAAGATTCCGTGTTGGCGATTTTCCCAGATTACCTCCTGACTCTCCTGGCTCCCTGCAGCAAACTCAAGACCAAGTCATGACCTACAGATTTCTTCAGAATGAATGGAGACTCATCCAAGCCGGAGATCCTGAAAGAAGTATCCAGACTCTGAAGGGTATGTGTTACTCTCTTATGGAATTTTTTGAGCTGTACCCCTTAGCAAATGAACAAACCCCCTACTTAAATGAAATTAGACTGTTTGCTGAAAATGGAATTCTTGTAAACCAGGACATGCTTTCTGCTAACCCTGCCCTTCTAGGCTTAAATTTAAATATTCTTAAAGCAAACAACTTACTCGGGGATACTCCCCAAATATTAAATTCAAATCTAAATGCTGAAGATTCTACTAATGTATGGGACAATTCCCAAAACTTAAACTTAACGCAAATTGATAAAGCACCTAATGCTCCATGGGAAAACTCCCATATATCTAGCAATAACCCAAACTCTACACTACCTATGGGAAACTCCCAACTTAATGTAATTTCAACTTCAAATGCTTTAAATGTAAATGATTCTAATGTTTTAAATGTAAATGATTCTCTTGAAGAAACGCAGGATATGGAAGGATTTTCTCAACCTCCCCCCAAAAAGACTTGCCGAAAGGCCAAGCTTCTCACTTCTGCAGAGATAACCACAACTCGCAACGCTTTCACTGCTCTATCAAATACAGATACCCAGGATTACGAGGAAAATGCCTCGACCAATAGAAATTCGACCAGTATGGATACCTCCCTCACCCCTGACCACACCCTCGCTTCCTCTCAAAATAATGTTTCTGAAGACCCTCCCAATGAATACGTTCCCCACCCTGAACCATTCTACGTCAACAGCCCTAACAACTGGAGAGAATTAGTAAAAACACTAAATTCAAAAACTTCAATCCCTGTAAAGGCCCAACTTGCGGGCGAGTTTATAAAAATTTACCCCCTGTCCATTGATGATTTTCGTATAGTTCAAAGGCACCTTGTAGAAAAGAAAATTGAATTTCATTCCATTAATCTAAAGGCCGAAAGGCCGATTAAAATTTTAATTAAAGGTCTCCCCCCAAATTCACAAATTGAGGAAATTGTCCACGAACTTAACTCCCTAGGATTCAGCACTCACCGCATTTCTCAACTTAAAGACTACCGTACTAAAGCCCCCTTACCTATTTTCCTGACCTATTTAAATCCCACTAAAGGATGGGAAAAAATCCGCGAAATCACCACCCTCCTTGACATGACAATTAAAATAACTGATTTTCAATCCCGTGCAGTAAAAATGTGTTTCCGTTGCCAGCGGTATAATCATAGCAGTGACTGCTGCCGTCTTCCCCCTAGATGTGTTAAATGTGGAGAAGGTCATCAATCACGTGAATGTCTCAAACCCCTTACAACTCCCCCCAAATGTGCTAATTGTCTTGGCCCCCATACCGCAAATTACAGGCTCTGCCCATCAAATCCGTACAATAAAGACTCCTATATCCCGGGACCTTCTGTCCCCCGCCCCGCAACTCGTGCTCCTGTCCCTCAACCTAAAGACTTCCCGCCCTTCAGACCAACAACCCAAAAAACCATTCCCATCCAAAAAAATGTTCAAACTCAACCTACTCCCAAAACAACCGAACAAACTCCTGCCACCTCAACCATCCCCCCCCCTGCAACTAAAACTTTCGCTGAAATCACTGCAACTCCCACAGAAAAATCTACCCCAATCCCGGTTCCTCAAAATTCTAGACTTGCAAAATCTCTCGCAAAATACACCCCCAAAAAAACCCCTCTTACCGACCCAAATAACTTACCGCTGGCAAACCTCTCCATACACTCATATATTACTCCCCCCCCCCTGCTTCTGCTACCATTCCACAAAACACCTCAAATCCCTCTGAAAAATCAAAATCAAATCTTTCATCGCACTTTACTGAAATCTTAAGCATTTTCACTGAAATTAAAAACATATTTCAAAGCCTTGATATTGACTTTACAAAAATTAAGAAATTCATTGATCAAATCCGTACAAGTTTCAACGAAAATTCAAATCCTCTACACAAACTCTTCGCTATCCTATCGGCTCTTGAAGAAGTCTTCTGTCCTGTCACAAACGCCCATGATGAGTAGTTCACAAAATATACTTAGGATCCTCTTCTGGAACGCAAACGGACTTACTGGCAAAATCACAGAATTCCGTGATTTCATTAATTCTAACCCTTTTGAAATCCTCCTAATCCAAGAAATTAAACCTGGTCGCCATCCTCCCTCCCTCAAAATCCCAAACTATAAAGTCTACTCTGCCTACAGATACCAAAATTCCACCTCCCCCTCCTCATACGGAGGAGTATCAATTTACGTTAAAAACAATATCCCCCATTATGAACTTTCTTCCATCGACTCTAACCTTATTGAAAATAAACTCATAAAAGTCACCCTCCCAAACCAACCGCCCATCGCTATTGGATCTGTCTACGTTAAACACAGTGGCTCTGTCGACATTATCCCTGATCTCCAAAACATTTTAAACTCAAATCTTCGAACTATTTTAGCCGGCGATTTCAATGCTCACCATCCTTCCTGGAACTGCCGCCGTAGGAACCTCTACGGCACTCAAATCCATAACTTTGCCTCGACGAATAATATTCATGTTGCCGTGCCATCTGGCCCCACCCACTTTTCTCTTTTGGCTTCCCCCACCACCATTGACTTTGCCCTTTTAAAGAACATTCACTACCCCCATACTACCGACACCCTTAACGAGCTTATCTCTGACCACCTCCCTGTCCTTCTTTCCTTAAATTTAAATACCCTCCTCCCCGTTTCCAACCTTCCAACCTTTACAAACTGGAAAAATTTCAAAAAATCGCTTAAAATGTCCCCCCTCTTAAATCCTCAGATCAAAAGCCCTACGGATCTTGACTCGGCTGTTAAAAACGTAACTTTAGAGATTCAGCGAGCCCTTTCGGATGCCACCTCCACCCGCCCTGCTCCCCGCTACAACCCCCTCCCCCCCACATCATCAGTCAAATTAAAACTAGAAATCTCACCCGCAGGACCTGGCAATCTACTAGAAGCACCCAAATTAAAACCCACCTAAATTCCTTAAACCGTAAACTTAGAGCGGACATCAAAATTTTTAAACAGCAAAGCTGGAAACGTTTTATTGAATCCCTCTCCCCCGAAGACAGAACTCTATGGAAAGAAATTAAACGTGTAAAGAAACCCTTCGCCCAGATTCCCCCCCTCCGCTCCGCCTCTGGCATGGCATATTCAAACCTCCAAAAAGCGGACGTTCTTGCCGATACCTACAAAAAGCAGTTCAAACCTAACAAAGCCACTAATAACACCCATTTTCAGGCACAGGTAAACCGCCAAGTCGAAAATTTCACGTGCCCCCCCTACCTTTCGGACCCTATCACCCCCACCACCCCGTCTGAACTTTATGATATTATTAAAAGCTTTAAAAACAAAAAAACACCCGGCCTTGACAGAATTACTAATAAAGCATTAAAATTTATCCCCTTAAATATTCTTTTTTACCTCGTACACATCATAAATGCCATCCTTCTCTTACATCACTTCCCCGACCAATGGAAAACCGCGATTATCATCCCAATTTTTAAACATGGCGGCGACCCCTCAAACCCCTCTGCCTACCGGCCCATATCACTGCTTTCCTCCCTTAGCAAACTGGCTGAGCGCGTTATTCACAACCGCCTTTTTAACTTCATTGATTCCAACAACATTATCATTCCGGAGCAATTTGGTTTCCGCCCCGCCCATTCAACTACCCACCAGCTGTTGCGTGTTGTGGAATTCGTCTCTGACGCATTCCACAACAAACAATCAGCTGGAGCCATTCTTCTCGACGTCGAAAAAGCGTTTGACCGTACGTGGCATAAAGGACTCATATACAAACTCATCAATTTAAATGCTCCCCCCTCCCTGATTCAAATCATAAATTCATACCTTCAGCATCGAAACTTCCACGTACGGATCCTTAACACCCTCTCTTCAAAAAATCCCATCAAAGCAGGTGTCCCCCAAGGTTCAATTCTTGCCCCCCTTCTATTTAATATTTTCGTAAACGATACCCTCCGCGCGCCCCACTCCACCCTCTGTATGTACGCAGATGATACATGTATCATCTCCGCACATCGGAATGTTAACTATCTTCATGCTAACCTTCAAAACCACATCTCTCTCCTTGAGACCTACTACAACCAATGGAAAATCAAGATAAACCCCGTCAAATCACAGGCTATCTTTTTCTCTTGGAAAAGATTCCCCCCCCCCCACCCATTGAAATCTACGCTCAGCCAGTCTGCTTCGGCCGCTCGGCAAAATATTTAGGAGTTCACCTTGACAGCCACCTCACCTTCAATGATCACATCAGCCATGTTACCAAAAAAGCTAAAAAACTTGCCGGCGCCATGAACCACCTCCTCTACTCAAATCATTTAGATCTTAAAAATAAAATCCTTCTTTTTAAAACCATCATCATCCCCCTCCTCCTTTACGCTTGCCCAGTCTGGGGTTTTGCCAGTGGGTCCAGCTTGAACAAAATTCAAATCGAACAGAACCGTGTACTCAGAACAATCAGAAGAGCTCCGAGGTATCTAAGAAACGATGTGATAAGAAAAGATTTCAACGTTCCTACCATCAAACATTCAATCCGAAAAATTTCTTCAAATTTCTTTCATAACATTCCATCCATTCAAAATGAGACCATGTTTACTATAACTGACTACGATCCTCGTAGGCAACGAAAGCGTCCGCGAGCTGTTCTTTACGACCCCCCCTAGGCCTTATAATTCCTCGATCCTTCCATTTCCTGCCTTGACTTAATTTGAATTTTTCTTAAACTTAAAATTTTTATCTGGAGCCTTAAAATACTTACCTTGTTTTATAATACTTTGATTGCTCCTGCCTCTCCCCTTTTTCGTGCCACCACTCTCACATAGATGGCAGCACCTGGGTTTCTGCTCCTCTTTGCTATTTTATCATTCCTGTACAGCTCATCTAATTTCATGACTATGATACAGAGTATACCATACCGGAGGTTGAAGTCTAACGACAGCTCAGAGCTGTCAGAGACAGCTCTGACCAGACTTGTAGATAAACTTAACTGTACTAATTTAAATGTTTTATATATTCTAACTGTAAATTTAATGTATTGTGTGCCTGAAAACGGCCTTCTTTTTTCACAACTTGAGCGACGGAACTTGTAAATATAACTTGTAAATATAACTTAACTTTGATAACCTGTAAATCTGAACTTTATTATCTCATGCTACTTCAAATCATTCAAATTATTTACTTATTAAATTTAATTAATAAAATAATTGAATTCTAACTTATAACTTGTGTGTTAACTTAACTTTACAAATTATTCCTGCACTTCAACTTAAAATGTAAATCTTGTGATATTATTCAGCGAGCATTTTCTATTGGTCACCAGTCCTTGGCCCCGCCCCCCTTTACTCTTGCAGCCACTGCAGCTCAGTACTCTACAGCCACTCCAAGATGCAGGCGACAACTGAACATCCGTCGCCACTGGACTCATCAAAGCACCCATCTAATGCTGAGTGCATATTGCTATCTTCCATCATCATAAAATCACTCACAGTGGACATTAATATATTCTGATGTGGGCGTAAGGGACCTTCGGTCCCATGGAAGCCCGTAACGAAGCGTCTTGGCTTGGCTCTGGCGCTGATTAGATTTTGGTACGATTCGAAAAAGAACAACCTGCTTTTTTTTATGAAATGGCCCGGAAAAATCGCCAAAATCTAAAAAAAGAAAACTACTTATGCCCAAATGTATCAATTAAATTCTTGTTTTTTACGCAATTTTTGACGAGGAAAAGAATATAACACACTCCATTATACTTTAGGACTAACCGTTCTCAAGATATTTGAGATTTCTTGCATTTTTGTTGCGCCGATTTCGGAAAATTGTCCAATTACCAATTAAAAACAAAAATTAAATTAAAAATGCAAATTTAGTGTTATTTGGTGCAATTAAACTCAATCTAATGAATTATTAAAGAAATAAAGGAAATATGCATTTGAGTCTGCAGGGAAAGTCATGTGCTGCCCACATCAGATTTTTATTCCTTGTTAACGCTAAATTCATTTATTGGTAATCATTTTGTCACGTCCCATTCATGCTGATGGGAAAAAAACCTTAATTGCTAGTCAGATGGTTTGTAAAATGAGTTTTCTCATTGGATGTGAATTGCTTCATCCCGTTTATAAAGTCTTATATATTAAAACCATAATGATAAATTTAAGGATAACTCTAGAATAACTTTATTTTAAAATATACTGTAAGAAATTCCCTGTTCCCCGTAACTTCATTATTCTAATCACGGTATTAAAATCTGCGTATTGGATTCCTATTAATATGCATATTATAATACTGGAGTAAATAGTTCAGAAATGTAAATGAATCTATTCGTGTCGTTAAAAAACAATTTTCGAATATTTCGATGAACTTTAATTTGCGCAAATAATTCCACCTATTGAAAATCCAACTATAGTTCGCCTTTAGCTATCTTATTAAATAAATTTTTAAATTACGTTGGAACACAAATTTTTCAATTTATTGTTTTCAGGACGGAATTTTTTAATTATAAAAGTTCGTTTGGAAATATTCTAAAGCGAATTTTTGCAGAAGCAACGACGATTTTTAATGAGATTACGAAAAGGAACCAATCTGCTTTAATTAGCTTGTGACTGCAAGGGAATGCACGATTTCCAAATGATACCAATACATAATGCAGATAAAATGTCTTATTTGCAGATAAAATAAACTTAACGAAGTCCAATTGTTAAAATTACCATCTTAAATTTTCAATAACGGATCCCCTCAAGAATATTTTATATTTCAAAAAAAAATTATCTGGAAATTAAATTGGGTATAAAAATGGGCCGTTGGCTAATTAAACAAGAAAAACAGTCGTTAAGTAAAAGCTTTGTTAAAACACAATATTTAACAGATTATTAATGGTAACAAACTATTTTGGAGGCAAAAACAGCTTCCATCTGCAAAATAAAAGTATAAAGCAACCACATCAGCAATGAAATAAAGGCATATTTTTAATGCTAAAAAGTAAGTTATTTAAGAAATTAAGTACGAAATTAAGTTAAGTAAAATACAAAGTTAAGTACGAAATCGGTTGATATCGTTACTTGGGTTTTCCATACGCCTGGATGTAGTCCGGATTGCACAGACTTGCCAAACCTGTCCAGACTCGTACTGCCGTCCGGACTTAAATTTTATTTTTAAATAACACCGGCTTAGAAGTTTTGACGACATTAGGTTGGCAGTGTAATGACACCAGACGTAAATTTAAATAGTACAAGAAAGTATTTTTATATAATCAGTAACTGTAGTTATCTGAACTTTTCTAACTATTGTAAGTTTAACAATAAGATTAACAGTAAGTCTAACTATTGCAAATTGTTTAAGTATTGAAAGTTAAATACAGGTAAAAAATACATCAAAATCATACAAGGTGCTATGAAAATGACAGATTTATGTCAGAATAATATAATTGAACTGACTTGGGCATTTGATCAGACTGGATATCTGCAAGAACATATATTTTGTTATGACGTAGAAAGTGTTACACTGCAATAAAATTGAGTGCCAGCCAGTTTGAGGAAAATAAACAAGGTGGTCACAAAAAGCCATTTACGAAGTTACCATAAAATTAGAGAAGCCCGTCTTAAATTACAGCTAAAACATTCCGGAAGTGAGAGGTGATGAGATGAAGTTGCCGCCAGATAAGAAGAAGGAACAACACCTGCAAGCCAAACTGAAGGAATACACTTTTTTGATAGCTACGACCAACTCAAAACAAATGCACTTTTTAAATAATTTTCAGTGTAAAATTTGGATTAAATTTACGCTGACTATTCTATTATTTATGTTCACAAATGCTAATCAATAATTTTATTTACCTAAGACAGTAAATACTAGGCTGTCCGAAGATTTCAATTTCTGCAGGCATTTGTAATCCTATTTAGTTTTATTCTACTGTAAAATAATTATTTTAAAGTAGAATGCTAATTTTTAATGTACACTGACTTCCAAAAGTTAAGCAAGCAATGCAAATTTTCATTTCTCGAAATCGTATTTGAATTTGAGTGACTAAAAATCGCTGCGGATGTAGTTGTAGTATGCAAATATGGTATGTTACAGCTAATCACAATTGACTGTCCGGATATATGCTAATTAGGCAGTCGTTGAAGGCGCCAGCATTCTGAAGGGTTTGAGGAAGTGCATTTAAATGCGGATACGAAGTATCTAGAACTTTTGTTGGATTATTTTTTATGATATTTGCGTTTCTATGGCTAAAAGAAGGCGAATGACAGATAGTCGCGCTGGCGTACTATAGGACGTATTGAAGCAGGACAGTCAATCAAAGATATCGCTATTTTCTTTGCCGTTGATCATTCTGCAATTTTTCGATTATGTAAACAATTCCAAACATATCAAACAGTTATCCGGAGACATGTGCCCGGTCGTCCAAGGGTTACCACCCCCTCTGATGATCGGTATATTGCTATAGTAGCCAAGCGAAATCGGCGAGCGATCTCCACAACTGTTACATCCATGGTTGCAGCGGCACTTGATAATGTAAGCTCCACGTGAAGGGACTGTACGCCCGAGTTCCACGTTTTTGTGTTCCAATAACCGTCCAAGCAGAAGGGACAAGATTAAAGTGGTGTCGGCAACATGAGAGTTGGACTGTCTCAGATTGGTGCAACGTCCTGTTCATCGTTGAGTCCAGATTTGCCCTGGAATCATATGATAAGCGTGTAAGGGTCTCGAGAGAACGAGGCACATGTAATCAGGCCAAGAACATCATCAAACATCGCGCATTCAAAGGTGGCAGCTTCATGTTGCCGGCTGGAATTTCGATGGGATATTGCACAGAGTTGTGCATCTTTAAAGGCGGTTCTGCGACGGCTGCGCGGTATCGGGATGGAGTCCTAGACCCCATTGGGACTCTCCACGCTGGAGAAATTGGTCCTGATTTCCTCCTTATGGACGATAATGGTCGTTCCCATCTAGCTAACATCGTTGACGAATACCTGGAAAGCATGGGTATTTCTCGTATGGAGTGGCCGCCGTATTTCCCAGACCTTAATCCCATTGAAAACGTTTGAGATGCTTTCGGGCGTGCTGTCTCTGCACGTTTACCTCCTCCAGCCAGTCTCAGAGAGTTTGAAACTGGATTTCTTCTAAAGATGAAATAGCATATTTTGATATCATTTAAAATAAATTTTTACTGAAAGAACATATGAAAGAATGTTTGATGTGATTAACATCTATGATCGCAGTATCTCTGACTGAAATCAGAGCGTTCTGAAAAATGTAAACACCTTGAACACATATTTCCAAATCTAATGGTTAAAAATGTAAACAATTTTTACTTGTTTATTCGGATATGCGATACCATTTACGAATTTATTAAATTAATTTCAATATCTTAACATGTTGAATATGTTTTTTTAAAAAATTAAGATATTTCATCCACGACAGTGTTCGCCTCACTTTAATTACTTTCATTCAAAATATTTTCTAGGCTGTAAAGATCGATATAAACAGTAAGTGTTCAGTGAAAAACAGTTTTTAGATTAATAATTTATTTTTACAAGGCACTTATAGTTTTCGGGGACTCGTCATGTTCAATTCAAATTGATTGAATGTTTTCGGTTTTTCGAGTTTAAGGTGCTTGTATAAGGAAAACTGACTCTGAACTGATTTGTACTGAAGTAATTTATAGCCCATTAAAAACCCTATATTCACATATAATTGAATTTTAGATCAGATTTTTAGATAATGAAGTATAGTGATTATAATTTCGTTATATTAATATTATGAACTATTTTAAATATCTAAAAATCTCAAGCCACTCAAAGATAATGTCATTTACCATTTCGGTTCGATCGGACTGAGCTACTGCTCATTTTTTTCTATTATGAACCATTATAAACACGTGACCGAGTCAATCGCGGATTTCGTTAGTGGTAGAATTGTTAAACACAAAAATCAACCTTAATGAGGACCTCTCTGCTTTCGATGACACATTAAAGACGAATCTCTAATTGTTTAAAAATCCCTTTCATCTGAAAAGTACGAGTGGTGTTTAGAATATAAAGAAACAAAGAAAAGCCATGAACATAGAGCTGTAGAAGATAGAAGGACCAATAAGCAGCCAATAATGATTTTGCTTTTATTTAGTTTACGAATTTTTCATTTAAAATGGGAGCAGTGTGTTTTTTCCGATAAATACGTTGATTGATACATTTATGAGATTTTTCTTACAACTTCAACAGACACCTTTCAAGCCGGTAGAATGTCCATTTTTGATTCAGCATAATTATAGCAGCCCTATCGTTACTGTATTTTTATTTAATGTTTTTTAACAAAATTTTAAGTTAACATCTATTTTTGCTCAATGGTTTGAGTGATTTAATTTAACTTTTTAGCAAAGCAATGTTTCTATAGTATCTAACACATCTTCTACAGATTGAAGATGTGTTAGATACTATAATTGCTTCCTTATATTATATAGCTGTTTCATTATCTTAAATGTATATGTTTCATTATATGATATAGCTGTTTCATTATATTATATATTTTATTATATGCATTTCATCATGGTTTTTATCGAAAAATAAACCTTAAGTAAACTGTAAAATATGCATTCAGCAATACTGTATATTGAACAAAATGTATCAAATAAAGAATTTATCTTTTGATCAATAAATTGCAAGTCTAAGGTTGGCTTAGATTGAATTATTTCAACACTGCAGTAAGATACGTATAATTAGTGCAAAACTGAACTATGGATGCTGCTATCTGTAAAGCGAGCGTTATTCTAATCTACATTGTTTCACAGAAATGGCAAAAAATCTAATTTACACTCTTAAAACACATATTTTTTGTATTCTTGTATTTTCATTCTCTGCCTTTGTGGCTATATATTAAACTGAAATGAATTTAGAACCAGATATAAAATACAATTTTTATATATACAAGCCAATCATTATTGGAGTATATCTATTCATAGCTATCTTCAAAGGTATATGGAATTACACTCCTATTTATAATCTAGAAGATGGAAAGATAGAGTTCTCTTCCAAATTGAAGAAAAGATAATTTTCCAATTCAGAGGGATTGTCTTTTGTCTAACCGGAGATCAGTAGTTCAATTACTGCTGAAGCAATATTCCTTTACAAAGCTAAAAAGCAAAATTAAACGCCTTTTAGTCGTTTAAGTTTATTATACATTTTTCCCGGAATGTCCTTAAGCCAACCAATAAATTTCTAAGGAAGTGTACTTGGGTGCATACGTTAGTTCTATCTACAGAAGAAGTCATGTCCGATCGAATAAAAGTAACTGCAGCGTCCCTGATGGAGAATATAAAACGTTAGGTTAACGAACTCGGCTACAAAGCCAAATAGTCAATTACAAAATTATAGAAAATTGTCTAAGTTAGTGTTGGTCAATCCACTGCACTAGTGCCACTTAGTGGCACTCAAAAGTTTGTTATATGGCATTAATATTTCATCTAATATTTTATGAAATCTAATATTTTTTTCAGGAAGTATGTATATTCATTATGCGATGACATAAAAAAATTTCGACATCATACTATATTAATTTTGAAAGAGTAATATAGCAATCATTTATTTCTTATATTACTTTATAGAAATTAGATTTTGGTATATTAGTCTTCGAAATTACTTTGCTATATTAGTCTTCAAAATTGTATTATACATTTTATATAAGCTTACGAGTTCTTACTCAAAGGCAGAGCTGTGTATAGGGTTGATGAGACCCAGACCGTCCGACCTACCAGAAAGGTGTAAGGTAACTGTTTGGACGGCTGGGAAGTGCCCCCCAATTTAGACCGGAATCCAGTGGGGGAGGCATCCACAGGGACCGTACCCTCCTTCCCCTACTACCAACCTTTCGGAAGGACTTACGAACCCACATGTTTAACGTGATCGTACTCCGCATGAACACGGCGGCTGTTGTGGCAGCGTGTAAATCTAGCACGCAAACCACGGGGATACCGCACCCGAGATATGCCAATAGCACGCGGTGTTCCCAGGTGGTTACCCACCCAAGTACTAACCGCGTCCGATGCTGCATGTCTTTGGTGATCTAACGAAAACCGGTGTTTTCAGCACGGTAGGAGCCGTTGGCGCTGTGTATAGGGTAGTGCAGTTTAAACTAATTTTGTGTGCGTGGCAAAAATTAAGAGAAAGACTGCTTTTTCCATCAATATTGGTGTCTTTTATATCATTTTTCATGACAAGTCTATTTTTCTAATGATTTTTTTCTAAACAAATTAACTTAAATTGCTCGAATGCAAGAATAAGCAATAATATCCGAATATGTGCCCAAATTCTGAGAGGTACAAATTAATATGTGTTTCCTTTTCAGCAAGATTTTAAGATTTCGAGAAATATAAGATCACCCTCCTCTAGAAGACATGTAGATTGAAATGCTTGACTTTCAGCATAATATTTTACTTAAAGTCACATATAATGATGTTATTTTCATTTTATCCAGTCTAAATCATTCTGAATTTTGGAAATTTCTTCAGTTTCCGATTTTCTGACAATAAACGAATTAGCAGATGCACTGTTGTAGGTGCGGCTCAACCTACATTTGTGAACAATCGATTTCAGTGATAAATACTATTAAAACTACATATCTTCCAAAATAAGTTAATTTTACCTGCGTAATTTCCTCTAGCTTGCCAAACTGCAAGAAATTGCAAAAAAAAAAAAAAAAAAAAAAAAAAAAAAAAAAAAGAGAGAGAGAAAATTTAAAAGCCAGTAATTAAAAGAAAATTTATAAATTACCTTTTCAAACCTGCGTTGTTCTTTGTAAGGTGTTCTAAGATCAATATAATAATGATAATATATAACTAAGTTTATTTGTGTTTTGTTAAACCTAATATAGGTCTGATTAGTTACGAGAAAAGATGGCTTGAGTGGCATGCCTTAAGAAACAATAACCTTAAGATTCCAGTCCCCTAACCAGTTTCCTAAAACGTTCGCCGCTATTGGTAAAAAAAGTAGAAATTGACACCAAGAACTAACAAAACATTTATACGAAGTCAATAAATACCACTCATATTTAATTGGTTGCTAAATGCGCAGCCACGCCACAAGACCGTTAAAGGTTGCCGAGTTATTTACAGGCGTATTCAAGCAATGCCAGTAACGTACTAACTATCTGTGGTATAAAAGACATGCCGCATATTAGATTCATATAGATATAAGTGTTTTTCATTTTAACATTCTTGAATAAGACAGCCATAAGCCAAACAATTATTGTGTTGTTGTTGAAACCCAGACCGTCCGACCTACCAGAAAGGTGTAAGGTAACTGTTTGGACGGCCAGGAAGTAAACAATTATTGTGTGAAATAAATATCTTCTGTAACATTTTTATTGTCGATTCTAACTAATGAGATAATGCTGTACAACTGTCTTGTATTATTGCCGAGCTCCTCCTCCTAACTTTGGCAATTATCTGCTAAAAGAGCTGAAATTACTTTTATTCGATCGTAAATGATCACTATAGATAAATCTAACATGCACTCTCATGGGCCTTTCCATACAAAGTTATTGGAGTGCTTAAAGACTTTTAGGAATCTTGTATATATAATACAATTTTCATGTTTATAATTAAAAATCAATTTTACTGTATATAAAGGTAACAGTGTTATATAATTGTACACAGTTGCTCACATATAAAATTTAAATCCTGATACTAGCTGTTTATAACACACTATTTATTAATAAATCCCACACCATAAAGGTTTGTCAAAAATTTGGTATTTATGAATCTCGAAATAATGCTTTTCATTACAATAGATCATCAAATATTTACATAAACTTTAACATAGAGGAAAATGTGATGAGCTAAAATATGGAATAGGAAAAATTTATTTACATTTCAACGTTGATATAATAAAAGACATTAGCAAATTTGACAGCGAAACAACCGCAGAATACAATAAGTTTTAATTAGTTCTAAAGATAATATTTGAATTTGGAAACCAAACTATTAGAATTACCGTTGAAAAATGTTTGACAATTAAGAGAACGGAGGATGCGTAAAATGTATTCGAATTTGGATATGCCCTGAAGAATGCAAATAAATATTCGAGGTTTCAAATTTCAGATATGATTTCAACAATAAATCGAATTCAGTTAATATATTATTATTATTTAAATATGCTTCTGATAGTGAATTAAATTTGAAGAATACCTTAATTCAAATAAACATATAAATGTTTATTGTCAGAAAATTATTTTACCGTCAATCAAATTAACAAGAAACTTCCAAGAAAGATTCTTGATCTATTGCCTTGAAAAAAATTAAATAACATATTATACAATATTATATCAATTACTCTAGTCTTGTAGTATCAACCAGTTTCGGAATTAAAAAGTAGCCTCCTTTTTTGAATAAAAATCAAACCAACCACACCACCATAACAATTGTGTTCTTATAAGCTCATCAGCTTGAAATAACCGATGCTGGCAATAGAATTAATAAAACTTGCTTTATAACACCATTTTGAAGACTTCTATGGAGACCAACGAATGCAATTCCACCAATTAGCCGTCTTCAAATTTCATCAAAATAAAGCTCAGCATACACGAGACTTCAAAAACCAAATTCATGCTCTCAGATAATAACATTTGTGAATCAGCAGCTAACAGCATTCATGGATCAGCAGGTAGCAGTATTCACGGTTTAGCAGATAACAGCCATGGATCAGCAGATAACATCCATTGATCAGCAAATAACAGCATCCATGGGGCAGCAGATAACTGCATCCATAGGTCAGATCCATGGGTCAGCAGATAACAGCATCCATGGATTAGCAGATAACAGTATCCATGGATCAGATCCATAAGTCAGGAGATAACATCACCCATGGATCAGCAGATAACAACATCCATGGATCAGCAGTAACAGCATCCATGGATCAGCAGTTAACAGCATTCATGAATCAGCAGCTAACAGCTTTAATGAATCAGTAGCTAACAGAATCCATGGATCAACAGATAACTACATGCATGGATATGCAGGTAACCGCATTCACGAATCAGCATATATCAGCCATGGATCAGCAGATAACAGCATCCATGAATCGGCAAATAACAGCATCCATGGATCAGCAAATAATAACTATTGATCAGCAGATAACAGCATCCATAGCCCAGCAGATAACAGCATCCATAGGTCAGATCCGTGGGTCAGCAGATAACAGCATCCATTGATCAGCAGATAACAGAATCCATGGATCAGCAGATAATATAATCCATGGATCAGCAGATACCAGCATCTATGAATCAGCGGATATCAGCATCCATGGATCAGCAGATAGCAGTATCCATGGATCAGCAGTTAACAGCATTCATGAATCAGCAGCTAACAGCTTTAAAGAATCAGCAGCTAACAGAATCCATGGATCAGCAGATAACAACATGCATGGATATGCAGGTAACCGCAATCACGAATCAGCATATATCAGCCATGGATCAGCAGATAACAGCATCCATGAATCGGCAAATAACAGCATCCATGGATCAGCAAATAATAACTATTGATCAGCAGATAACAGCATCCATAGATCAGATCCGTGGGTCAGCAAATAGCAGCATCCATTGTTCAGCAGATAACAGCATCCATGGATCAGCAGATAATAGAATCCATGGATCAGCAGATAACAGCATCTATGAATCAGCAGATAACAGCATTCACGAATCAGCAGCTAACAGCATCCATGAATCATCAGCTAACTGCCTTCATGGATCAGCAGATAACAGCATTCATGGATCTGCTGGTACCAGCATTCGCGAATCAACATATAGCAGCCATGGATCAGGAGATAACAGCATCCGCGGATCAGCAGATAACAGCATCCATGGATCAGCATATAACAGCATTCATGGATCTAATGCGCGCTTATTACGTCCTCGTCAATGAAATAATCGATACTCACAATGTTCACAAAATTGTGGCATAAAACAAGTTTTCTTGCTACCATTGAAGCTAACGGCTCTTCCATGCTAAAAAAAGTATGATAAGCGCGGAATAAGCCAATAGGTGATGTTATCTGCAATAGCAGCGCGATCTTAATATATAATTCCCTAACACTTTAGTCATCCATGACATATTACTCACTAAAACTTTCGCCATAATGGTCGTCGAACATTATATATTTAAAAAAGCTCGAAAGGATGCTCCTTATAATGTGATATCATCAAATATTAATCCATGCTCCTCGTAAAGACTTATAAGAGCAATCAAAATACCGAATAAGGAAATTTTATTTCTGATTCATCGTTAATTTAATTGAAGAAATTTGCAAATTTTACTAGGAGTGAGAAAGTAAAGGCTAAGAATTATGTAGGATTTTAGATTGGAAATATTACTTTTGGAAGTATAATACAATCAATTTCAATTAGCATCAAATGGTTATATCCCCTTTTAAAAATCCTATCTAATGCTTACAACTGATCATTAGAATTATCGTTTGGCAATGTTTAACAATTAAGAGAACAGAAGAGGTTAAAGTTTTATTTTTAATTTCAACATTCGTGGAAGAATATCACTAAATATTTGAGACAATATATTGGATAGATATACAGGTATATTTGAGTGTTAGTGAAAAGCGTGCAATCGTTTCAGTATTAAAATATAATTAATTAATTACATTTTAAGTAATAAAATAACTAAACAGTAGCAGTCTCAACTGCAACTGAAATCAATGTTGTTGTTGAAACCCAGACCGTCCGACCTACCAGAAAGGTGTAAGGTAACTGTTTGGACGGTCGGGAAGTGCCACCCAATTTAGACCGGAACCCAGTGGGGGAGGCATCCACAGGGACCGTACCCTCTTTCCCCTACCACCAACCTCTCGGAAGGACTTTCGGACCCACATGTTTAACGTGATCGTACTCCGCGTGAACACGGCGGCAGTTTTTGGCAGTGGCTGGAATCGAACCCGGGCCTACCGAGTGCAACTCCAGCGCGCTAACCAATGGGCTACCGCGCCCACTGAAATCAATGTATAAAAGTTTATTAGAAGTAATTAAATTTAGCATATATGTGAATGCATTAACTCAAGGAATTTAATTAAAGAATTGAAATTATGATTCGAACTTTTGGTAGGAGTGTGGTGTGATACATTTGCATTCTAATATTCAAAATGTTCTATGAATTTTTAAGTGGGTCTATAAAAGTTGATTTCAGGTCAATCGATAAGCGGAATATTTCAACTTGGGACTCTTTCTATATAGATTTACGTTCTACAATTTTCTATACGCATAGAAAAAAAGAGTGCAGGCAAATTCTTTGTTCTAAACGGACGATTTGGAAGAGGTGTTATTTGTACTATTTACATTGCGAGAACTTAATTAAAACCTGAGCGATGCCGGATAATTTATTCTAGGTTGATATAATGGTATGAAAATCTCAAATTTTGGATAAGTGGTTTTCTAATCATGAGAACAATAGAATAATGCATCTTGTTCTAGTTCTTTTTTTGTCATAGCAATGCATGCATTCTTTCTTCTGTTATTAGTTCCGGAACTAACAAGAAAATGCAGGCATGGAGACAGGGAATTTTTGAGAGTTTTTACAAGATGTTCTCTTGAACGTAAAATATATTTTATCTCTAAAATCGAAAACAATATTTTCTCAATCTCAGTACAATAGTAAGATAAGTTACATAAAAATTTATTTATTCATACTATGCTGTTCTCCAGACACTTCCATGCCATAATAGTGGTCCAACGTTAGATATTTATGACGCAATGTAATCTCTTATTACAATAGACACTAAATATTTAACATCGCTTCATCGTAGAAACTCACGTGAGAAGTCAAAACATGGATGGGAAAATTTTATTTATACTTCCACGTTAATTTAATCGAAGAAATTTGTGAATTTGGAGTGAACGAAGCACAGAATGCGATAAATTTTAATTAGCATCCAAAGGGAATATTCGCATTTATGAATATCACCTTGTGCTTAAAGACTGATCATTAGAATTACCGATGAAGAATTTTTAACAATTAAGAGAACGGAAGACGTTCAAAGTTGTGATTCTTAATTTGGTGTGCTTTGAGGAATGTAAGCAAATGTTCCTGGTATCATACTGGAATGATATGTATATGAGAGTTAGAATCGCTTAGAATTTTGCCTTTGAATTTGTCTGAGAATGATAAATTCTGCTAATAGTTTATTCTAAAAGCGATGAATCAGACAAGAAGTAAAAGATTAGAGTTGCTGTAACTGAAATTGACGTTCACATGCTTCTCCGTATCTTTATATTTCCGTGTTTCTATAAATAAAAAGAAATAAAGCGAATGCTATGAAAACAAAGATATTTTTATACTTGGGGAGAAAAAACGAACGATTTTAAAATTTAGGAACGATTTTACAGCATAATGAACTTGGTAATGGAGGTTGATACTTATATGAATATTTTGCGGCGGAATTTGGTCGATAGAGTAATATGAAATCAAATAAGACGGATATATTCTACTACCTTGTAGGAATCAGACATTTCCTTTTATTTTGAAAGGAATTTAAGAAGTAAACCTTTTTGGATCGATGCATATAAATCCTTGATAGAACAAGGCTGAATTGTTTAGGCATTTCACTACCCTTTCCACCACTGTAAATATGAAAGCTTCTTTATCCTGAAGCCAGTGTTCAATGTGGATGATGATCCATAAAAAGTACATATCTGCATGTACAGAGATATTTATTTGTACTATTATATTAAGGATTGACGCACAGTTTCAATGGACCTGAATTTTGGAGATTAAAATTGATCGGTATTAAGAGATCTTTGAATATCCACTATGGGTAAAATGTCCATGTTTGTAGCTCTTTGAAATCTAGTGTTCAGGAGTATATTTGTTGACTAAAATTTTCGTTTCCCATAGGAAAATAACTGACTTTCCATTTTCAGTAAAAAAATATGAAAAAAAAGTTTCGCAATATAATATGTAACATTGCGGGAATAGTTTTATTTTTAATATATTAGATGATTTCATTTTGGTTATCTAACACCTTTCATTTATTAAAATTATGTCTAAATTCTCTAGCCCTTTACAAAATATCAACTTACTCAAAACAATTCATTTTGGGAATTGCACTAATTAACGGATGAACTATATATGTATAAAACTTCCCGGATCTAAAGAAATTGAAGTACAATATACGTTTCACTATCAAGTTATTATTTATAGTTTCTGAACAAAGAACGTTTACCAAAATGTTAAGCAATACTCTTTGCAACCAAACAATTTGAATAAAATTACAGTTATTTTTCTTTCAATAACGCTTATTTCAGTGACCTATGCTATAAAATTCTCTCACTTCCAGAATAACTGAGTATAACTTATGTCTGGAAATAAACCGAAGTTCGATTTGTTCAACGAGTAAGAGTAATTAAATAAGAGAAAAAAATTATCCCGGACAGGATACAAGCCATATATTTCCTCCTGGTTAGTTAAATATCCATCCATTAAGCAACTTAATCTATAGCTAGTTATATTTCTGCTAACATGTTTCAGTTTTGCTGGGAGTTTGTCTGGCATTTTTTATACTGAATGTCTTCGACAGCTCCTTATCACAATTTTATGCTATTTACAACTATCAATCTGTAAATATAACCAATGTGTGACAAAGTAAAGATTATTTGTATTCTCTTCTATAAAATGACCCTAAATTCTCCTCCATAAGATTTTGTATCTAAGTAATCTCAACTATTGAACCAAAGAAACATTTCTTATATAATTTCAATTATGGATAGTGTGGTAAAACTGTCTTATGAATAACATAAGTCACACAAAAATGTTATCGAAATTGTCAAAACATTTTCCGACTCTCCTCCCCCCCCCCCCCTACCACCACCACTACGGAGTTAGAATTTTGTATATAATTCTTTAAAATTATGACAGAATCAAAAATTCGGTATACGAAAATTAACTGGATTTTAGATTCCGGTTTGTGCAGAAAACTTTCTTTATAGACCCATTATAATACGAAAATGTTTTTATCAAGATTATGAAATATTTTGCCGAGCCCCATGTGGCTCGAACATTGAGGTAATTCCCCAAAAATGCAATTAGACCGATATTTTGTACGAAATGAGTTACTCTAATTTCTTTGTTTCTTTCGACCCAGACCGCCCAACCTACCCGAATGTACAAGGTATCTGTTTGAACGGCATATTATATAGAACTATTTTAGTCAAAAGAAAGAGCTATTTAACTACTGCAAAAAGTTGCATGATTACGGAGTTATTCATTTAGTTACTGAGACGATAATATAATCATCGATTATTAAGGTGACACTACACTTCATGCTACTGCCTGATGGATGCTGTTTACATTGTTTTTGAAATGATGAATGTAAAAAATAATAGTGCTGTTGCTGTTCCTGAACTTATTGACTTAGAAAATGCTAGGTTAAGTCTAAAAGATCACGCTGCTCATAAAAGAATGAGGTAACCATCTCGATCCTCTACTAGAATATAAGAGCCTGCCATGTAGTCGAGAAGATGTGAGGGAGTAGCCGAAGAGGAACAACAGGTATATAGTGGGAAAACTCTATCTCTTCGTTCAAACCTCATATCCTTAGTATGGCGGTTTCTTAACCTGGCCACCTCTGCCTGAAGAGATCTAACGTCATCATATTGGAGATCTAATCCAGGGCTCTTATCCGAGTACCAGTGATAACATAGTGGAGTGTTATGATAATTTCTAGATCTAATCATGTTTTGTATTTCAGAAACAGTGATATTTCTACCTGCGAAAGTGCTTTACTTAACAGAAGCCACAACTACTCCCAACGCCATGGATCTGAAGCCAGAAAATAATAGTCTAAACAAATAAACAGAATACAATACAGTTGGATTCGAAGGTGACCAAATAGTTTATCCTTTTATAAAAGAAAAAAATCTGATGTGGGCAACACATGACTTTTCTTATATAATGCAATGAGTTTACTACTTTTACAGTAAAAAAAAAGATTTTTCTAATACTAAATACTTATATTCTTTCAAAGATATTGGATTTTCGACGATTAGTCGTCATTTCCATTGATTTAGCTTCATTTTTATCCATTTGGCGAGATTTTCGTTAATTTGGAAACATTTTTAAAAAGTCGACAAGTTGGCGACATGCCGCTAGATTCGTCGCCAAAATCTCGCCAAGCGTTATGGACGGAGAAATAAGTTATTCTTACAGCTGATAAATGACTATTGGCGTTCAAATACAAAAGTATTACGCAAAGTATCTTTTCTCATGACTAGAACGAGCTAGATCCTCGAGAATGATGTCACCCAATTTATCGCATAATATTACACATGAAAAGTGAACATATTTCTCAACAGTTAATATTTTTTCTTAATTTTACATGACTTTTTAATAATTTTTTTAAAAATGCGCAATATCTCGAGAACGGTCCATGTTAGCGTTCTAAAATTTATGTCAATCGCCTTCTAATGAGAATTTACATAAGAAATGTCTATTTGCTTAACTTTACTGGAGCTTTTAATTTTTTGCCGATTTTTTCAAAATTTCACTCGAAAATTTAGGTTGGTTTTGAACATTTGATTGCGTATAAAAACAATAGGCTTCTAGTGTTTACGGATTTTGATTTTTGTACCCAATTTCGTTCGAATCGGTCCATTCGTTCGTCAGTTATCGTCTCCACAGACTCACTGACACACACACACATACTTTCATACACACACACATACTTTCACACACACACACACATGCTTTCACACACACACACACATACTTTCACACACACACACACACACACACACAGACAGACAGACATCACTTCAAAAATGTTTGATTCGTGATCAGGGATGCTTGAAACATGCTCGCCCGTCGAAAACTCGAATTCGAATTTTCGACCCCGTCACAATACTTTCCTTATACATTATGTATATAAGGAAAGTAATAAAACTATTGACAACATCATGGAATTTGCAGAAAGACATGTAGATAAACACGCAGATAATCATGTAGATAATCATCGTCAGTTATCTTCTCCACAGACTCACACACACACACACACACACACACACACACATACTTTCACACGCACACACACACACATACTTTCACACACACACACACATACTTTCACACACACACACATACTTTCACACACACACACACATACTTTCACACACACACATCACCTCAAAAATGTTTGATTCGTGATCAGGGATGCTTGAAACGTGCTCTCCCGTCGAAAACTCGAATTCGAATTTTCGACCCCGTCACAATACTTTCCTTATACATTATTGTATATAAGGAAAGTAAAAAGAAGTTAAAATGCAGCTCTTATCAGCAACTTCATCTCGATCTTCAGAATAAAGTTACACAAATGGACATTTCTTATGTATTTTTTTTTAGAAAACGATCGACATAAACTTTAGAACGCTAGTATGAACTGTTCTCGAGATATTGCACATTTTTCAAATAAACGTATCAAAAAATCCCATAAATTAAAAAAATTATATTAACTATTGAGAAACATGTTCACTTTTCATATGTAATATCGTGCGATAAATTGGGTGACATCATTCTCGAGGATCTAGTTCGCTCCATTCATGAGAAAAAATACTTTGAGTAATACTTTTGTATTTGAACGCCAATAGTCATTTATTTGCTATAAGAATAACTTATTTCTCCGTCCATAATGCTTGGAGAGATTTTAGCAACGAATTTGACTGAATGTCGCCAACTTGCGACTTTTCTAAATGTCGCCAAATTAACGGAAATCTCGCCAAATGGATAAAATCGCCAAATGGCGCTAAACCAATGAAAATGACTACTAATTGACGAACATTCAATATCTTGGAAAGAATATAAGTATCTACTATAAGAATAACCTTTTTTTTTAATTTAAAACTAGTAAATTCGTTGCATTATATGAGGAAAGTCATGTGCTGCCCACATCAGAGTTTTTCAATTTCCAAGACGCCAGTTGGAAAGTACATTTCTATAAACACATTAGTACTCAAAAAGTCTCCCTCATTTAATTACATGGCTTTACTTGGACCTACTATCCTGCTTGAAGAAATTTTGAGTTGATTATTGACACGATACATTGTTGATTGAATATTGAATATTGTTAAGACTATTGTTACGATACCTTCTGAAATCGTAGACGTATACTCAAAATACAAAAAAAAAGAGTCCGAATTTCTGAACAACTATTGCTTTTTTTAGAGCACCAGTAAGTGTAAACCGGATATATATATAGCTAACAACGCACTAGTTATCTCACAAAGTCACAAAACAACCGTTACACTAAGGCTCCTAAATACACAGTGGCTGGCGCAACAGCGGTCATCATGACTCCCAGTTGAAGTAATGGTTATATATGGCGAAAATAAGATTACCTTTATTCAGTATCTCAATAAAATCAAAACATTAAAGACAACTTTCTCGAATGATTGGTTGCAATTTTTGGAATGCAGAAGTACCCCTTTACAGCTAAATTGCGTCACAAATATGAGCCATGTAACATGCACGCCCCATTGAAGTAACCCAGGCAGATGTTAACTGACTAGACCGGTATGAATCAAAATGACGGTTGCGTCAGCCAGTGCATTCAGGAGCCTTTCATAACACATGATGAAGCAGCTCAACTGATTCCCAAAACAACTTATTATATTCTCAAAACACTGACGTATTCACAATGCCCTTTCACTCGCATCCCGACAACTTATACCAGCTAAACAATGACAATTCTGTGGAAATCTCTAAAAATAAGCGATGCAACTTAGAAAATTCATAACCAAACTAAAAAAATCAAGCAGTTTCTAAAACACTCCAAAATTCGAAGAGTTGGTGATATTTTGCCAAATTTGTCAGCAAGATCGTTTAATGGCGTTTTCCCTCTGTGGTACATTATATGTAGTGAAGACATTTTAATTATTCATAGCAATACTTAATATTCATATTTCAAAATTTGCAGAAAATGACGAATTTTGGCCACAAATCCATTATGCCGCACTTTCTACTCTAGACTAGTGATTCTAAAATTCAAAATATGCATTCTAAAGTTGATAGATCATTTATAACCCACCTTTTACTAGACCTTCTACCCTTGGGAGATATACAGGTAATTTTCTTCGGGGTATGATACATTTGCAGGTCATCCCGGGATTCCACGGATATGATTTACACATGAGAGGTACTTTAAAAGCGCGCGAAAGTTAATTCTTCAGAGAGAAATAATTTACACCAACATTTTAAACAGTCTGAATTTAAAGGAGAAATAAGAGCTTACATTTCTTTTCTCGTGATATCTCTTCCTAACTATTGAAATATAAAACTGTATCTAGAATAAAATGTATCAAATAACATATATAAATAAAAACTGTTTTCAACTCTTTAAGTTCATTATATATTTGCATTTCCTTATACAATTATGTTGTGTTTTGAAATAATAAAATTGTAATTTTGAACTTAGAAACTGTGCGTTTAACCATACATGATGAACGTTTATAGTCGAGTTATGCTATCATGAGGGAATGCATTTAAGCTAGTTCATGCATAGTATGACTAAAAACATTTGATATTAGTTTATGTAAAGAAGTTTTAAATTGACTTCATAAATATCCCCATATAGACTTATAAAGTACTCACGAACAATGTTGATTGTGTTAAAATAGTAGTGATAAATATGGGATTACTAAACGTTTTAAACGCTGAAATTCCAATATTAATTCAGCAACTAACATCCTAGAACAGAATTTACGTTTTTCGTGCTGTTTAGCATGGTATTAAATATGGTATTTCACTCACTCTGGGTCCCTGATTTTCCTCTATAAATTTTAAACTAATGGATGCAAATCGATGAAATTTCACATAGACATACATTGATATATGAGGAGCGTGAAATGAAAAACAGACTGCTGGCCTTCCCACAGAAGTCCTTATGTAAAATGCCGCAGAAGATGGGGGGATTTTAACAAGGACATGTCAACGAGCTACAAAAAGGGCAAAGCTGATTCTCATACACTAAGCTATGTCCGTGTCAAATTTCATTGAATGACGCCCCATAGTTTGAAAGTCATAGGAAAGTGTCAGGGACCGGGAATGAGTGAAACACCCTGTAGATTATGTAACTGCACTACCAGCAAAAAAACTTTCCACGTGCAAAATTTTGACAACTTTTGCAATGACGGAGTAGTGAAGACTAATGAAAAGTGAAAAACTGTTACAAAAATGGTAATATCTGCACTCGAAGCCTAATACTGATCTATGGAATGCACCTTTGGCTTTGGGAACGCACTTCTAGGTGGGTTCTGTCACTATGAACTTAGCCTTTGAAGAGTCGTGCAGATTGAGGTCAATCTTCTTTAAATTTGAAATCAGCTGCGTGGCATGGATGACTTCGTTGGTTCCCACAGATGTTTGAAAATTATGACACGGATTTTGTTTCTGCCAGTGAAGATATTTCAAGCTTGAAAATGATAAAAATATTTCTAAAAATCATGAAAATGTCCCATGGATACTAATATTTTCAGCAAGACTGTGATTGAAATACTTAATAAGCATTAATGCTTTACAGTAATGACACAAGTATTAATATATTCAACGTAGGATAATCACCGTCTTTCACCCAAAAATAGACAAACTGTACCCGAAAAAAATTCGACTTCTGTGAAAATGTTCAAACATAAAATAAGTGAAAAACAAACTCTAGATTTAAAAAAAAGGCCGAAGTGCATCTTCCCGGGTAGTAAAGTACATGTGAAATAAATTCCATCCATGCCTATACGACGATTAGATTTCCCGCTATAGGCCGCACGCACATACACATACACAGAAAAACATATAGACATGTATTTTATTAAGTAAGGTATGCGCCATTTACACTCTAAAGTAGAACATTTTATACACATTTAATTGCCAATATTTGGTCAAAAAGATATCTTATTTTGAGGTACATAGCTATTCCTTACAGCGTTTATACCGTGTAACACTGAGCATTTAGAAGTTGTCTAGATAATTTAGAAGTTGTGCATCTTACGATGTAAAGTTACAACAAAATTATACTTCCATAAAGTATACTTATGCACAAGACAGCTTGGATGAATCCTTTTACAATCCAATTTCGAACCAAAGAATATTTGAAATCGGATTTCTTTTGTGTAAATCGTAAAATTCGATTTACACAAAATATTCCGACTCGGATTTCTTTTGTGTAATCGTTTTTGTTGCCATATTCGTAAAATAATCACGAAGGATGCATAATTTATCTATGCATTAGAAAATATTGCAGAATACGGCGGACATTGCTTATAAGATTCTCTTAGTATATCCTCTTGAGCATTGCTAAAGTAATGTAGAATATATATTTCTTGGAAGCTGGAAAATTTATCCGCCGTTTACGAGACTTTTAGTCCCAGAGAAATATTCAGGTAATTTTCTTAGAGGTATGATGAATTCTTGGGTCATCTAGGGAATCCTAGGATATGATTTACATTTGAAAGATATTCGAAAAGTGCGAGCGAGTTAATTCTTGGAAGGGAAATAATTGTATGAGTTCCGAAAACTCTGATGTGGAAATGGCAATACAGGTTTATAGAGAGTCTGTTTCCTCCTGAGTTGAGAAATATTCAAAAGCATGTAGTTTTGTTTGAAATTTTGATGGATGTTGGCGACTGAAATAAGTTATTTAATTGGGATAAAGCTGTACGTCAATTAAATATTTTGTTACTTTGAAATATTTTATTTGTGACTGTAAGGAAAGCCATATGCTGGCCACATCAGATTCTTACTTTCCTTACATTACACTGTAATGTAAGAAAGTATTAAAATCGTGTCGAAAATCTATTCGAATTTTCCAAGGATCATTTTTGGACATATTGAATAAGGAAATACTATTCTTAGCGTGAAGTCTGTGTGTGTTTCCGTGCAATGTATGCATTTACTTTATCTCAGAAACTATTTGACAAAATTTCAAAAAATTTGTAGGAGAGTCACTGGTAGGTAACTCTGATGCTCATTAGATTTTCAGAAAATTAAACCTGCCTTTTTGAGAAATAAACCGCAAAAATCGTCAAAATCTGTAACAAAAACTGAATAAGCCTAAATATATTGATAAAATGCTCAATTTTTGACCACAAAAAGAATAAGGCCAACCCATTTCTCTAAGATATATCGTTCTCGATATATTATTTTTGTTTAATTACTTATTTATTTATGTATTGTAATTATTGCGAGCTGGCGACATTTTCTGATGAGATATGTCGTCATATGAAAAAAAAAATGTTTTATAGTTGTAATTGAATAAAATTTCAAATTTGTATCCGTAGTATTTTTATTGAATTTGAATCTGAAGGGAAATTCGTTCTATCCACATCAGATTTTTTGACCTGTCAGTGCACCATCTTAAAATGTTACTGTACTATAACACTGAAAGCGTGTATTTATGTGAGTCAACTCATCATTTGCAAAAACTCTATTTAACACTTGCACGCATGGATCTGCGCATGGTATACGAAATTCAAATAACGAAAGGTATTCTTCCAAGCTGGCTCACACACTACATACTTTTTGATAGTGACGCTGCCACGTTGTCTAGTGAGTAGCCTGTATTATTGTTGATCGTCACTGATATTTTGTATTTTTGTTTCTAGGATCCCGAGATGAGAAATCTTCATTGCTGTGCGTTAAAGCCAATACGATGTTGATGCTAAAACGTGCAATGGCCAACTGATTTGTGAGAGCGATATTTAGTTCTTTTAAAGGAAATTCGTCTTTGTAACTTCTTGGGAGTTTGTCTTAATTATCTTCCTTTGCAACTGGCCAAAGTATAAATGCCACGGAAGATTCAATTGATATTTTGGTATGGTTTATCAACTTTATACTTAATTTGACGGAAAATACAGGTTCGAATGATTGTATATTAGAATGTACTCTGTTTTGATGGTCTAGAAAGTGCTGACCTTTCAATTTAACTTTCAAAGCTGGTGACAACGTCTAATAAAACTGGTGAGCTCGGTACATGACTTTCCTATATCTGTGCTTCTATAACTCCTGTTCAATAGCGAGATTCAGTACCAATTATTTAAAGCTGATCCTTTAGGGGAATGCTGCCAACAAATGTCACACAGCAAGTGAGTTAACATTGTTTTTAAGTACTTTAGAGTATTTTTTACGACTCTTATATATGTTATGTATAGTAGGCATGTTTATACCAATTTTTTTTTAATTAACTTTTGCCAATTTACTAAATCTTTTCACTATGTTTCTACAAAAAATATTTAAAGGAAAAAAACATTACGTCAATTGTTTAAGATTGATCGGTTCGTTATGGATGAACGAAGCAAAGTGCATTTGCTATTCCTAATGAAGCAAAATCAACATTTGCCTGAATTTTGTTGTCCCCTTTTACTGAAAAACTACAATAGATATAAAGATGAAATTTATTTTGTATGCATGCGTAAAATTGCACGCAGCTTCTCAGAATCACAATTTCAATTACTAAAACGAAATGTAGCAGGTCAAAATAACCGTTTTCAAACAACTCAAGCTCACTACGCTTCCTACAATTAACAAGTAAACAACAATTAACACATAAACAAATAATCAAAGCGTGTGCATTTGAATGCATTGGGATTTAAACGTGTTTCTGTATATTAAATACGTTTTTGCGATTTAAATATGTTACTTTGATTTCATTGTTTTCCTGTATTATAATTTGTTTTAATTAATATTCAAATTCTAAAAACATATATGCTCTTTTGTACTACGATTCTCAAATATAAAAATTAAATTTTATACTTCTAATTTCACAATTATTTGTTAAATTGAGTTTTAATTTAAAATCTTTCACAGATCGTATACTTCATATGCGCGAGTACAATAAAATCTCAGCATTTTGCTTCTTGTTAAAGTCTAAAATTCTGCATAAATACTAACGGAAATATAGCTGAGGGGTCTAATACAACCACTCATATTTCATGTGTTATATCTAAGGCTTAAGACGCCGCTTTTTTTGGTTATCACATCCTGAACTATGGTTTTAAATAATCGAATCAAGCTTTCACGTTGCTGGGATTACGGAAGTTCCATGGTGTCATTACAGCCTTGAATTGGGATACATTGCCCTATAATTCGAGCATTTTGACAAACTCACCTGAAATTTCTATGAAACTCTTTCTTTCTACCCAGATCGTCTGAAATACCCAAAGGTGTAAGGTGTCTCTCCGGACGGCGGGGACATTGTCGCACAATTTAGACCGGAACCCAGAGGGCCGGCATTCATTAGGACTGTGCCTTCCTTCCCTACCATCAACCTCTCAAAAAAAATTTCAGGTCCGTTCTCTGCGTAATCACGAGGACAGTTAAGGCAGAGCCGGCAAACGAACTCGGATTGCCAGAATGCAAACCCAGTGTCTTAACCACTGAGTTGTCCCTCCCCTTTATGAAGCTCACCTTCTTCAACCCAGACCGTCCGACCTATCAGAAAGCTATAAGGTATCTATTTGGAAGGCCGGTAAGTGCCACCCAATTTAGACCGGAACCCTGTGAGGGAGCCATCCACAGGGACCGCACCTTCTCTCCTCTACCACGAACCTCTCGGAAGGACTTACGGATCCACATGTTTAACGTGAGCGTACTCCGCTTGAACACGGCGGCAGTTTTGGCAGTGGCGGGAATTTCACCCGGATCTACTGATTGCAAGTCCTGCGCGCTAAACACTGGCCTGTCGCGCCCCTCTATGAAGCTCTTAAACAACGAGTAAGTAAACATTTCTTCGACACTGAAAGTGTACAGATCAGAGCACTGTTTCAAGAATTAACTGCCGACGATAAACGCCCTACACGCTTATTACATGAAATGAAAACATTAGCGTCTGGAAAATTCACGAATGATGGATTGCAAGCCTTATGGCTGCAACGCTTGCCGATTGAGATCCAACAAGTTATTTTCGTCAGTGCAGGAACCCTTGAAGGCCAAGCATAAGTTTTCAGACAAAATGTTTGAAGTTTCGAGCTTTTCATCAGTAAATTCTGTAAACCCTGCGGATAATACAACCCAGTTTTCAATCTAAGTTTTAACAAATCAAATATTACAAACCCTGAAGCAAAATGTAAAACATTTGTTCCATCAAAAACTCCGTGACAGGGAATGGACGAAAAAGATCGAGTACCCTCTGTTCCCATCCACCCCAGGATGTTGAGAAAAAGTACGGCTGTTGTTTAAATTTAGTAAAAACACTTATACCACCATGCACAATATACCGAACCATGTAATTTTCCGGAAGACTAAAGAACCGGTCTGTTTTATTAGAGATAGAAGTCGGTAAATGAGTTAGCCGTTTATTCATTTATGATGACATCTCTGGTTATCAAAATTCAGTTGATGGCAATACATCCATTTCCTTATTTCCCAGAAAACTATTAAATTTTGTTAAGAAAACAAAATCTAACGATTTGAAAGTCTACGTTGCTAATGGAACGAAAATGTCAACTTACGGTACAAAATATGTATATCTCTGTTTAGGTCTGAGAAGAAATTTCGGAAGAACATTCGCCATCGCGGATGTAGAAAATCCTATATTGGGTGCAGATTTCCTGGAAAAATTTGCATTTCTTGCCAGGATACAAAATCATCGATTAATCAGCAATACGACTTTCAAATCCAAAAAAGGAAAATAAGCGCCAGGGTCATCTTTACGGTTGACTACTGTTTCCAGTAATTTCACATACAATGAATCATTGGGAAAATTTGAGAAAAAAACTAAATCAAATCATAAGAGATAATATCATAATACAATCATAAGAGAACTGGAGCAACATATCAATTAAGTACACATGGGCAACCCTATAACTTCAAAAGTATGCAGGTTACCTCTCGACAAATTGAAATTTATAAAAAAAAAAGTTTGGGGATTTGATTTACCAGGACATTTGCTGACCATCAAAAAGCTCATGGCTAGTTCCAAAAAAATATAGTACTTTTTGGGTCTGAAAAGACTACCGGCAAATTAATGTCATTATAACCGCTGATAAATGTGTAAGCCTATCCAAGACTTTACAATTGAACTAGAAGGGATTTTTTTAAAGTTAGATTGAATCAAAGCTTATCGTCAAATCACTATAAAGCCATCAGAGATCCCCAAAACACTGCAATAACTCCGATCTAGCTGAATTCAAGTGAATGGCTTTTCATCTCATAAACGCGTCACAAACATTTCAACGTTTCATTGACCAGATTTTAAGAGACAAGGATTGATGCTACGCATATTAAGATGTTTTGATTGCTTCCGATAATGAAACTACGCATCTTAAATATCTAAAAAAAAGTTTTAAACGCTTTGAGTATAATATATTTCTGAATATTCGGAAATGCATATTTGTGCAGATAAGAATACCATTCGCTGATGTTAAAAGGCAGAACAGAACCAACCACTGCCTAATAAAGTTCAAACGCTTTTAAACTATCTGAGCCCGAATACTGTTTCTGACTTACGCCGATTTCTTGCGATGATCAATTTCTACTATAGATTTATTCCACAATTTGCTAAAAATGCAAGCTCCTTTACATTTTTACATGAAAACAAAAAGATAAGTCACTTCTAGTTTGGACGGATGATAGGATACAAGCTTTTAACGCTTTCAAGCATTATATAACGCAGATTACAAAGTTAGCTTAAGCAGAAAAAATGTTAAACTGCCATTAATGGTCGATGCATACACAATTTAAATTAAACCTATTTTACAGCAGAATTGTAAAGGAATTTTACATCCATTATCATTTTTTCAAGACAGTTAAGTGAAGCTGAAAAGCGTTACAGCCTTTATAATCGCTAATTACTTGCATATGTCGATCCGGCATAATAAACATAAGTTAGAAGGTTGACAATTTATTATTTTTTGGATCATAAACTTCTTACATATGCTTAAAACAGAAATTAGATATGTGTTCTCGACGTCAGAAACGTTTGGAATACATTGAACAATTCTCGAAAAATATTAGACAAGTGTCTGGGGTTCAAAACCCGGTAGCTTATGCTTTGCCCGACTTTTAGATTTATCAATACCAGATGTACTGAACTTTGAGCAAATGGCTAGGGAATAGCAACTTTATTAAAACTTGCAGCCATGTATAAAAGAAATACAAGTTTATCTTTAAAGTTGTTACCATCAAGTTCCTCTTTACTATGTGACACTTCTACGAGAATGATACGCCCAATCGTACCCGTCTCATTTCAAATCACAGTTATAAGTTTTTCAGTTATTTCTCATCCTTGAATGCGTGATGATTGTAAATTAGTAAAACTACGTTTAATATGGTCTCCTATTGAAAAAGATTGCACTCTTTGGGTAAAAAGCTGTTTAGAGTGCCAAAAATCTGACTTCCGACGCTACACCCAAGTTCCCGTCGGAAATTTCCAAGTTTCAAACGAACGATTTCAGTATGTTTATATCTATGTTGTGGGACCACTATCGTCTTCTAAAGGTTTTCATTATTGCCTTACGCGTATTGACAGATACACACGTTGGCCAAAAGTATATCGCATGATCGATCAAGCTAGCAAAACTATTGCTGACACATTTTCGCGGGTTGGATACTCTAAGCAATCGTTACTGACAAGATAAGTAAATTTGAAAGTGAATTATTTCATGTTTTTTGCTATGTAGTTAGGTATGCAAAAGAGACGAACAAATACTTACTATCCAATATTCAATGGTGTGGTGGAACATTTTCAGACAGCTGATATCTGCTATTATATGCCATATTACCAAAAATTGGACAATGGTTCTTCCTTCTTTTCTTCTAAATATTCGAAATAGCCTAATGAGGCGTCTAGGAACTTCTTCAGCGGACTTGGTATACAGTTCACCATTGCATTTACCTGGTGAATTTTGGAGGCCTTACCAAGTGCCCGATAATAAATATTTAAGCATTTCTGGAGTATTGAGGAGCACATTCGAAGGCTGAAACTTGTACAAGCATCACGATATACTTCACAAAGGGTATTTGTGCATAAGGATGTTCCAAGAAAACTTGATATGTCTTTTTAAGACAAGATGCTGTTGGACGACTATTACAACTTTTAATTGCTCATTTCTTGCCCTTAAACTAAATTCAATAACATTGTATATTTTGGTACGTGTAATGGAAACTATTTTTATCGACTAAATAAAGCCAGAATATATCTTTGATCAAGATGACGATCGAATGACAGAAAAGCAACACTTCCAGTTCTTGATGTCAAAACGCATGTCAAACCAACTGTTCCAGTTCCCGGTCCTAAATCAATCCTCAAACCTAGCATTCCTCCTCTACGAGTTCTTCTGGCCGGTCGTTCCGACAAAAAAACAGCAAATACGACTCGATCCGGAAGAAAAGTTCGTTTCAAGTTTCCCATTCCTGTCACGAAGAGAGCAACAGGACTCAACGGAACAGTGCTGACGGACTCGTCATATACAAAAACTCTATTGAACTATATTAAAACTATATGCACACATGCATCTGCGTACGGTATAAAAACTTTACATAACGAAAGGGAAAACACAGGATCGATTAGATAGTGAAATCCATACTCTGCTTTGATAGTCTAAAAATTTCTAACCGTCCGACCACTGGTTCTATTTTTCAAAGCTGGTGATAACGACTATTATATATATATATATATATATATATATATATATATCTATAAGAGAGTAGGATCAAGCATTTTAGATGGCATTGCTACATAATTTCAGGAACATGTAAAAGATTTAATAAAACAAACACATTTTCATTCATAAAAAATCGGAATTTGAGAAGTCTGTTTTGTGATTCAAATAACAAAGTAATAGACGTAGGAGGTGGTTTGCGTAGAAGTTCATCAATGAACATGAGATTTTCGTTAAGTTAGGTTTAGAAAACATGCAATATTAATCAGAAACGAAAAATGATACGTCTCTAGTGCTTTAAATATGTGCATAAAATCTCCATCTGACTAAACGTTGACATGCAAAAAGCAGAGAAGCTTTCGCCCGGAGTTAGATTTAATGTTTCTATACAATTTTAAATCTTAGTTTGTGTATGTATTACTACATTAAATTTCTACGTTATATATATATATATATATATATGCACTCATGTCCAAAAGTTAAGCATAATTTGTAAAATATGAAAAATTCGGAGTTAATATGAATACAATGGATCACAATCAGTTTGCAAAGAATCGTGGGACGAAGGTAAATCATTGCGCATATGCAAAACAGTTCAGTCGATGTCGACATGCGCAAAGTACCGGCGCACGTTGTAACCAGTATAAAACGGCTTCGAGTGACATGAACAGTTGAAGCAGAATTTTGAAATTGCTGTGGAACGGAGCATTGTTAGCCATCGAAAAGGACGAAAGATGTCACAAAGATGTCAATGGTACATGCTTTTGAAGAGACGAATTATTGGAATACTGGAATCCGGTCGATCCAAAACCGAAGCATCTCGAATTCTGAATGTGCCCAATGTGTGATCTCCAGACTATGGCAAAGGTTCCAAACCACTGAAGATGTTACCCAACGACCAGTACCATATCGGTCAAGGGTAACAACCGCTCGGCAAGACCGATATTTGGTGATAACTGCGCGATGTCAGAGGAATTGTTCTGCCAGACAACTGAGGTCAGCCCTGACAACCGCCACAGGAGTCATTGTTTCGAGACAAACTGTTTATAAGAGAATCAGACACGTTAGTCTCTATGCCAGACGACCAGCAGTTTGCATCCACCTGACGTCCTAACAGAAACACGCGCGTTTACAGTGAAGATTGGAACATCGGAAGTGGAGTGGACAACAATGGGGCAATGTCATATTTAGTGACGAGCCCAGGTTTAGCCTGCACAGTGATTCTCGTCATACCACGATCTGGAGAGAACGCGGGACGCGTTTTCACCCGGGAAACATCACGGAAAGACATCGTTTTCCATTTGAGGGAGTCATGGTCTGGGAAGGCTTCATCATGGACGGCCGCACAGACCTCCACATCTTTGACACAGGGTCGGTTACCGGTCAAAGATACAGAGACGAAGTCCTTAAACCTCCCATTCGATTGTTTCGAGGTGCTATTGTTCCTGATTTCATACTCATGGATTATAATGTGCCTCCACACCGTGCGGCCATGATCGACGACTTCCTTCAAACTGAAGATATCCAGAATATGCAGTGGCCTGCCAACACTCCTGATCTGAATCCAGTGGAGCATGTGTGCGATATGCTCGTCAGACATCTTTCAACCCTCCGCTACCCACCAAACTCCTTTACGGAATTGAAAATTGCTCTCCGGGAGCCATGGAATTCTTTAAGCACACAACTCATCCAAACCCTCTTCGAAAGTATAGGAAATCGTTGTGCAGCATGCGTGGCTACCTGAGGTTCCCATTCACCGTATTGAACTGCAGCATCACATTGTTGTAATTATTCTGTTTCACTGAGGTTGACACTCGTATTGTGACCCGTTTTCTTTCAATCCTTTTCTTTGGATAATATGTGTCGTTATTATCCTTGTTTTGCATTGTTTTCCTCTTCTATAAACCTATTACACCCGCATACCGCGTTTCCTTCCATTTCGATATAGATTTCCTGAAATTTTCACATAAATAGCAAATATGCTTAACTTTTGGACATGAGTGTACATATATATATATATAAATATATATATATATAAATAAATATATGTGTACATATGTATATAGGGTGTCCCAAAAAGATTGAAACGTGCTTTAATATTTTACCTATTGGAGATATGTGGACATTGTAAATTGTAACAATGTTGAAAGTAAGGTAGGAAATAAGACTACTGAAATAGTCCTCCCATTAATTTTCAAAAAGTTACATTTTTAAATTTTTATACTACCCCCTAAGACAAATTTGGTCAATCAGAATTTTTTTATTTCTATTGCAACAAGATCATTAAAAAAACATGCATATCTGCATCTTTAAAATCAACCGAATAATGATAAAGGAAGAAATCCGACTTATGCCACTTCTCCGTACCATTTGAAAGACTGTTTCATCAGTGAAAATAGGGATCATAAATAAATTTACGATGGAAATTGTTTAGATCAAAAATACCTTAATATGTGTCAAAATTGTTTATCACAAATGCATCTAAATAAAGCATTGCGCACACATCTAAATAAAGCATTACACAGACGTATAATTCGCAAAAATGCCTCCCATGTATTATCATCCAGTTTTATCTTTTTTGTGATATGTCACAAATTTACATTTGTAATTTGATATATGGTCCCCATTCACAATGTTCAACTTTCAATTAAATATAACTTGCTTAAATTTAAAGATACAGATATGCGGTTTTTTTAATGATCTTGTTGCATTAAAAATAAAAAAAATCTCATTAACCAAATTTGTCTGCGGGGGTCGTATAAAAATTTAAAAAGTGTAATTTTTTGAAAATTAATAGGAGGACTATTTCATTAACGTTGTCTTACTTTACTTTCAACACTTTTGCAATTTACATTGCCCACCTATCTCCAACAGGTAAGGAATTAAAGCGCGTTTCAATTTTTTTGGGACACCCTTTTATTCACCTAGTCTGGTGTGATTGCGCATGACCGCACACCTGTGAGTAGTGCGTTTCAAACATGAGCCAGCGACCTGATGAACAGGCGTGTTGTCGATGCCCCATCAATGCGAGAAGTTTCGGCCGACGCAAGCACGAATACGGAGTGAAAAGAATGGTGGGTATATGCCGGAAACGTCGATATACGCAACTGATGGACTTCGAGAGCGGTCTGATCATCAAACTGAAAACCGCAGGGTGATCAGCTTGCCGGATAGCCCGTCACGGGGATCGTTTGGACTATTCCTTCCGACGGAGTTAGGATCACTGGCAGACAACTAAGTGGGGACCTGATCTACCTCACGGCCCTGGTCACGGGACGCCACCCAGACACGGAAGACCGGCTCTGGACGGACCAGACATACTATGAGTAAAGATGATCGAATGATCCTGCTGCAGACACGTATAGAGCCCACGGCGACCCGATACGCGATACAGGCACACGTAGTGTGGGCACATCCGTGGGCACCTGTGTGCCCACGGACCATATCTAGACGACTGAATGGAGGTAATCTGCGATCCCAGCGTCCCTTATGTGTGCTGCAGTTAACACGGGAACATCGACGGCTCCGGTTACAGTGGTGCCGAGCGAGAACAACGTGGAGCGCCACAGATTGGCGATGTGTGGTGTTCAGCGATGAGAGCCGCTTCGTTTTGGTAACCGATGATCAACGTGCCCGGATGTGGAGGTCCCCTGCACAACGCCACAATCCCAACCTCGTTATCGAGCACCCCACCAACCGCACTGCAGGCAATCATCTGCTGGGGAGCCATAGCCTACGAGAGCCGATCAGCTCTAGAAGGGGTAACTGGAACATTGACGGGCCAGAGGTACGTGGATAAGATTCTACGGTCCCATGTGCTCCCATTCGTTGCTGGGATTCCAGGTGCTCAGTTACAGCAGGATAATGACCGGTCGCACATGACTCCGCCCAGGCCTGCCTGAGTCATGTCCAGACACTTCCATGGTCTGCCCGCTCCCCAGACCTGTCCCCTATCGAGCATGTGTGGGACCAGTTGAAACGCTAGTTGCCTCATTGCCGCAATCTTCGGGATTTGGAATGTAACGTCCAACAGGTATGAACTCGTCTGCCACAGGAAAATATCGGGCGTCTATTCGACACCATGCCGGACCGTATTGCTGCTTGTATCGCAGCATGAGGCTAAACGACGCGCTATTGAGGATGACCGGACTGTGTACCACAGCTCCCTCTGTACGGGTTCTGCTGCGCTGTTTTTGTGATCATGTATATCATTAATTTGTATCCTTCCATCAATAGAATTTCAGGTTCATCCTATGCTTCCTTCTTGGCGCGCAACTTTCATTGTCCGTGAGTGCATATATATATATATATATATATATATATATATATATATATATATATATATATATATATATATATATATATATATATATATTAGTGTGTATATATTAATGTGTATAAATTCAATTATGAGCCTTTTCACTTCAATATAATCTGTAGAAGTGAGGGTTTTTTTGTTGAAAGAAATTATTAATCGCTAGAACCTGCATTGTCAATATAAATTTTATTTGTAAACTGTATGTATCAGATTGGTACTATCTTAGAAAAGTATTGTTTTCCGAATTTGAGATTTTGAATGAGAATAATATTAAAAGATCTCCTAAATTCTTAATAAATAATTTCGAAAATATATCCTTCTGCGCATGATTATGCATATGAGCATGACAGCTAGCTCACTGTGGAAAGTATCAATCACTATCAAATGCACATAACGCTATTAAATTACGTTTGTAATTACTTTATATAAAATCTAGAACGTTACAGATATGATTTTAATACACATTATTAGAACGTGAAATGGTCAAATATTAGTAATTTCGAAAGAGTATTTTCTATGGAGAAAAATTAAAATTCCCAGTTTATAGATAGTATTATACCCTGTGTGGGAAAATGATAGTTTGAACTATACCATCAAAATATATTACAATACTAACCACTTCCACCCATGCTTCGTGTAGACAAAGTGTAATTGTAACCATGGTTACTAAATGTGACACCTTTACATATTGTATATACGTAAAACATTTCATTTCCGATCACTATATGTTATTTCATTTTTAACGTGTTCACACATTTAAAACTAAAAATCCGTCATTAATAAAATAATTTTCAATAGTTTGACCAAAAGATTTTCCTGTAGATAATTTGGTATTTGAAGTGTAACTGTGGTTTCAATTAAAATAACAAACTACGTAAAATGTTTAATTATAAAATATAAATTAAAATAATTCAGCGACGTTTGGTTATATACCAAAAAAGTTAAACAAGAAAAAAATTTTGCGTATGAAGGTATGAAAACGAATATTGAGTTTTTAGCAGTTTTTTAGTTATAACTGGATTAAAAAACAGTTAGATTTATAAATTTTTTGAACAAAATTCTAAGATTTTAGATTTTTTCCTATCTATGGGCCAAGTCTCATATGTATGCACAGTTTTAAGTTACTGCCTTTAGCAGTTCGGGCTCTATTATGAATTCCTTAGTCATTCAGTTTCAGTCAGCTGTATGTATATTATTAATCAGTAAATTATTATAAAATGTGTGTAAATGTTTTTGTTTATAAGAAATTGGGTGTAAATAGTTTCTAAATACTACTATACATTTATAGACATTTGTCGCATGCATCTATTTCATACGCGTCTCTGACTTGTTGCCAACCTAAAAAAAAGTTTAAAGAAGAAAACTCGTAAGAATATATTTTATTTCAATTCTAAGACTGATTGCATAATACACGTAAACCTAAGAATTTGATTATAACTGAAAATTGAGTACGGCCTGAAACTTCCAATATTTATGAGTTTTATTGCTGGAATGCTCATGAAGGGATAATATATATATCACCATTTGATATTAAGACTTTGTAAATATGGTATTTAGTTTCAAGTATTTGCTTAGCATTTATTAATAGTGGCATTTATTAAACGAAGTAATTGTGTACAAAATAATGGAATTTAGACAAGAACTTTTGAGACATATCTACATTATATGTAATTTATGTTTTAATAAAATATTGAAATCTGAACACGAGGATATTTTATAGTGACTAAAAAAATACTTTAAAAGATATGTAAAGAGCCCTGCTGCCCCAACCGGGAATCGAATCCTCGATCTCCGAACTGATCAGCCGACGCTCTACCGTTGAGCTATTGGGACGAAATTGCAAGTTCTTATCGTTGAAGTGGACTCTGCATTTTCTATCCTCTAATGTCAGATTGGTGGACAAATGACAATCAGACTGATCACCTCCTGCTATTTTTACCTCAGATTAGGTTCCTGATATTACTATTTTTATTCAGATTACTATACTGCGTGGTCTTTATCTTCTCGATTCTAAATCGGAGCGCTATCTTCCGAAGTCCTTTCCTAAGAATTTTCATCTCTGCAAACCCTCCCCCCTCTAATAAACCAATTTGGTTCTTAAAATTTCATACAAATCCCTCTTCAGTAGATAAAATTAAAAACTATATTCTTGTTGCCATGGAAATTTCTAATAAAGTGACCTAAGCTTATAAGTAGATTCTGCTCTCAATTAATTGTGATCGATGAATCCCTTTATTTCATTCTTATTAACTTACTAGCAGCATACCCGTTCTTCGTACGGAGTATATAATATAAATAAACTTAAAATTCACAATCATGTGCAAATTCCTATAGTATACTAAATGGCATTTTTAATCAAAATATTCTGTTAAAATATTTAACATAATGCTCCTAAAAAGAAGTTAAGGAATGGGTGTTCTCGTTATTCAAAATTATCTTCACGGGTAGATCTGAAGAATAAAATATCCTGGCCTTTTTGTAAGCAAATTTATAAAAAGTATGGAATTGAATCAATATATGCAAAATAATAGCGTATAGTATGGGACCCGTACTACTTATATACGCGAATATTAGAAGATATAACCTGTATTAGTAGATTACATATATAAATTGAAAATATCAATAAATCCGTAATCTTTAAATCAATAGGCAATAATTAATTCCAATATGTGCCCAAATGAAAGTGCTAAAATTATATGGGAAGATAAACCCGTACTACTTATAATGTCATAGATTAGAAGATATGTCCTAGTGTTAGTAAAAGATTACCCGTATTATAATATGTAGTCTGAAAAATTTTTACCAATATATAACAGATTACTTAATAAATTAAAAATGTCAATAATCCCTGTCATCTTCATACCGGAAGGCTTGATTCCAATATATGCCAATATACATGCACTACTTATATTCTCTTAGATTAGAAGATATACCCGTGAATTTGTAGAAGATTACTCGTACAACGTACAATATATGAGTTTCAACAATTTTTGACGCAATAAAACAATGCCATAAGAAATTGAACATATCAATAATCTCTGAATCAATACTCCCCGAAAACATCAATAATAATAATGTTTAAACATGAAGATCGTAATTGATATTATCCAGTCAAAAATACGATGGCAATGAAATTTATTTTATATACATATCTTCATCATTAAAATCGTAAAAGATTTAATAAAAATCTTCTTCCTCATAAACACATTAAATTTAAATCCGTTGTTAAGCGACATGTTATGATTTGCTTCAAATAAATTGGTGGTCAAAATATCGTCTGAATATCTCTAATGAATGTTTGGCGACATTTTAAAAAATCGCCAAATTTATCGCCAAGTGGGACTGTAGAACTGACAGTCCCACTTAGCGATAAATTGACGAACCATCATCAAAATATTATCCCCTAAAAAAACACAATTTCGTTTATTTAGGGCAATTTATCAATTTCAAAATATGTTTATGGATTTATAAATATTTTTATCAATTTGGTGACATTTTAAAAATTCGCTAAATGTGTTACTAAGTAGGGCGGTTGGACTGACAGACAAATGCTAACGAAACACCATTTCAGTACTTTCTTTAAACAAAACAAAATAAATTTCATTGATTTACGTCATTTTTATCAATTTGGGGACATTTCAATCATTTTGGTAACTTTTATGAAATTTGCCAAGTTAGCGATATCCAGCCAAATTCGTAGCTCTAAATTCGCAGATCTGAATAAAATATCGTGATCCAGTTTGTATATACTAAATGAAAACACTAAAATATTGTTAGAAGATATACCCATTCTACTCTTTTTCTGTTTAAACAATTGGATAAATGAATTTATTGGGTAAACAAAATATGAGTTTATTAGCTAAACACAATATATAAGCTTAAAACCTCTTTGCTAAAATAAATGAAAGTGGTGTATGCAGTTCGCAATTAATATAATTAAAAAAAATCAAACCGTTCATTTATAAGATATATTTTAATACCCATTTATTTAATATTCAAATCGAAAAAAAAAATAATAATCATTAGCAAACATATTTAATTTCATTCCTTGGCCGAGCAACACGATATAAGATAGAATCTTCCTCATAAAATGCGAAATTAAATAACCATTTTATTATCTTTATACTTCTAATCGTTGAGTAAAAGCTTGTGAAATACAAAACATGGAGGTAGATTTTCCCATTTAAATTCATGTTTCAAACAATTCATGCCTTCAGATAGTGACTATTTAATGCAAAAATCCTGCATCAAACTCAAAAATAAAGTTTTAATTCCCTTTGACGTTTTAAACAAACGATTTTTATCCTTTGCGTTTGGATAAACCACGGAGTTGGAGAGTAGAACTTCTATAAAAAAGTTCCGTTTTTCATTAATATCTCGACAACCCCTGGCCTTAGAGACTCGAAACTTGGGCAAAATTTATGGGGGGTTATTTCAAGGCCACCCACAAAATTTCATTAAATTCGGTTCAGCCGTTCTCTCGTGATGATGAGATAAACGAAAGTTTCGTTTTTTACTAATATCTCGAGAACCACTGGTCATAGAAATTTCAAACATAGACTAAATTTTAAGTGGGGCTATTTCTAGGCTACCCACAAAATTTCATCAAATTCGGTTCAGCCGTTCTCTCTTGATGATGGGACAAACAGACAGACAGACAGATTTTCAATTTTATTTATATAGATATGAACTTATTGTGTTCCCTCCATATTTTCTGTTTAAAAAAAAAGACATGTTAACTGTTCTTATTTTCTCGATTCTTTCTTTTTCTTTTGACCTTTTTATTTGTATTTTTTCTAATTTTTCTTTTCTAAATTTTATTCTAAATTTCTGTTTTTGTTTTTCATGTGCGTATTTTTTTTTTCTATCATATATTTTCTTTTTATATATTTTCTAAATTTTACTTTTAAAATTTTATTATTTTCTTTAATTTTAATCCATTTTTCATTATGTTATTATACCTCACTCTAAATTTAATTTTTCAATGATCTTTTTATCTAAAAATATTTTTATAATTTTTATCTATATTCGCAATAACGCTTTTCCCATTTTTGAAAAATGGAAGTACTTTTCAAGTTCAAATATAATGTAAAACTGTCTGTTTAATCACAATATATTTCATTAATTGTTATCTTCTTAGATCTAAATAAATGATCGTTTGGCGAGATGGTAGACCTCGGGTGCCTCCTGAGTGCAGGAGGTATCCTTTCCCGGCCGTGCAGCTAGCTACTCTAAACCTACTACGTGAGTCCCACGGTCTAGGGTCTTCAGACCTCCGACATATTTCCCGGCCGTGCAGCTAGCTACTCTAAACCCACTATGTGAGTCGCACGGTCTGGGATCTTCAGACCACCGACATCTTTCCCGACCGTGCAACTAGCTACTTTAAACCCACTATGTGAGTCGCACAGTCTGGGGTCTTCAGAACTCCGACATCTTTCCCGGACGTACAACTAGCTACTCTAAACCTACTATGTGAGTCGCACGGTCTGGGGGCTTCAGACCTCCGACATCTTTCCCGGCCGTGCAACTAGCTACACTAAACCCACTATGTGAGTCGCACTGTCTGGGGTCTTCCGATCTCCGACATATTTCCCGGCCGTGCAACTAGCTACTCTAAACCCACTATGTGAGTCGCACGGTCTGGAGTCTTCAGACCTCCGACATCTTTCCCGGCCGTGCAACTAGCTACTCTAAACCCACTATGTGAGTCGCATGGTCTGGGGTCTTCAGACCTCCGACATCCTTCCCGGCCGTGCAACTAGTTACTCTAAACCCACTATGTGAGTCGCAGGGTCAGGGGTCTTCAGACCTCCTACATCTTTCCCGGCCGTGCAACTAGCTACTCTAAACCCACTATGTGAGTCGCACGGTCTGGGGTCTTCAAACCTCCGACATCTTTCTCGGCCGTGCAACTAGCTACTTTAAACCCACTACGTGAGTCCCACGGTCTGGGGTCTTCAGACCTCCGACATCTTTCCCGGCCGTGCAACTAGCTACTCTAAATCCACTATGTGAGTAGCACGGTCTGGGGTCTTCAGACCTCCGACATCTTTGTATTAACCTACAGGGTTGATTTGTTGACCCCCGGTTGAGGCAGCAATTGTAAAAAACATTGCTGCTTCAACCGGGAATCGAACCCTGGATCTCCGAACTGGCCAGCCGAAGTTCTACCTTTGAGCTACTGGGACGAAATTGCACGATCTTATCATCGAAGGGAACTCTGCAGATACCACTAACCTGTTGGCTTTTGTATAGTTTATCATTTTTTTTTAAATTTTATAAAATCAACTTTGTGCATTTTGCTGTGCTACCAGCGGGCAAACGGACAAATAGATTACAATAGTTGTGTTTTAACATTTATAGCATATGAATACACCTAAACAGAAAGAGAGCAGCAAATAGTATAGATTCTGCAAGTAGAAAGTTACATTGCATTGAAAGGAAATGCTTATACCTTCGATATATGTAGCAAATTACATATGACAGACAAGACAGGCATAAAATCCCACGTCCAAACCTATATATTTCATTATGGGAATAAATCTATGTTTTTGTTATTAATAAGTGATGGATCAGAAAGCTGCCTATTTCTATCCATGGTGATGACTATTGCTAAAGTAGCTCTATTAAAATACCATACCTCTATCTTGAGGCCCAAACTGAATTAAGTTAATAGAAATATTTCTCAAACTATAAAGAAGTAATTGAAATTATATAACATTTGTTTAAAAATCTTGTAGTAGGAGAAATTAGAGTTGCAGATATTTGATGATGCAGAAAATATACATATATCGCGATATATAATTGGTAATGGATAACTATAGAGATACGAGACATTTTAAGTTAATTTTACCAGTAGGAGAAGTCAATAATTATATGGTTATATGGTTGTTGAATGTGTTTTGCATATAAAGGTGTGTGAATATACTTGAATATCAGAAAGTTTATTTTCTTGCATTGCAATATTTGAACTATTTTTCTATTTTACTTCTTTTTTACAGTAACACATTATTTTTGCCTTGTATGTAAATATTGATATCCTTTCTGCCTTATATTAAAATCTTTTGAGATAATGAGATGCTTGGGAAACAGTAAAAATCTACAATATCTTTAAGAACAAAGCATGATAACTTCCAAAAATTTATGTGCAATTATTTCTGTTTAAAAGTATATTTACGGAACGTTGAAATGTTTGATACCAGTTTATAAATTCACTTTTTAGGATAATTTTGGTTGTTTAGATCTGAAATGTGTAATGTCGTCTGAACGGTACATATAAGAGTATTAACGCTCTGTGAATAATATCATTCGTTTTTTAATAAAGAAATTATATATAACATGACATTAGTGTACAAAATTATTTTTTTTATATTTCAATTTTCAAGCAACAAATTTTCAAAATAATTGGAGCCTCCCTCTAGCTTTCCGACCATTTCAAGAATCAACAGGTCACTGCAATAATCAATGAGGCACTTCTTTGACATAAATGTAAAGTAATTTATTTGAATGGATCTATTTCTTTGATATATATCCTATTCAAACACACATAAACACAACTGTCAAAGAATAAGAAAAATCAATCATGCTTGAAGCATTGATTATGAAACACCTTTCAACTGCAATGCAATTTTATTTAAACATCTCTTAAATGCGATACATTCACCGGTAATGTTTTTTAAATTATCACAGTACTACAATAATTTATTTTACTTGAAAAATTAAAATCATGGAGGTAAAAGTACTTTATAACTCCATGCTTAAAACTTTATCAAAAAATACAATGCTATAAAATAGTTTGCCCCTCTATGTAAAATCAATGAATATTTCATTCATATCACCTATATTCCAGATTCTAGAGCTAAATAATTTTGCGTCAAAAAAATGCAGCAATTCTTATTCAACTTATTTTACAGCTTGATTTGTTTACATTCTGCATACTTTAAAATTAGGCTTCGTTTAAAATTCGGCTAAGTTTGATGATAATTTAAACAAAAAAAATATTGTGTAAAATGGTTTTAGGACGACTGCAACACTAAATATAAATTTAAAAGAACTTTAAAAATTACAATTTTGACACTGGGAAAAAAGATGGATGCCATATTTTATTTTAAAGTGGGTCACGTGATCTCTTCATATAATATGGGTGTAATTATTATTTTAATTTTTATTTAAAAAACTACCGAACATATTTTGCTGAATTTTTTTTTGTATATTTTATGGGATAATTTAAATAGTTTCTAAAATTTTCAAAGCAATTCGTGAATTTTAACTTCGCTTAAAAAAAAGTTTGAAAAATATGTCCCATGGGGCTCAATGTGTTTCATTTTTTTACCCGGGTTCAATCCAAAACTAATTTGGTGATATTATTTATTTGCATTCCCATATGTCTCATAGACCGTCTGAGCAACATACTAAAATTTCATTTTGATACAGTCATTTTTACGGCAGTTATCGTGCGAACGGGCGGGCAGACAGACAGAATGACCAAAGTCATAAACACTTTTCAACTATGTTGGCCAGTGTTAAAAATGGTTGCTTGATATTCAGGAATGATCAAGAGGCATTGTGTTTAGTGGTACTGATAAAGCAACATGAAGTTTAATGCTACAATCGAAAATCAAGAATTGGATTGCATTTTCTAACGCTTGTAGTATTCATTCCCTCTATAAAAAAGCATTTGGACTAAGTATATCATTGGATACAGCGTCGATTGGCTAGAAAAATAAACTGTTTACCTGGCATAATATAAGTTCTTTACTATGAAGTCTGAGCAACAATCTATCACGTTAGTTGCAGTAGAACTCAGAGTACTAGCCCTGTGTTCAATTCTCGAAGCCCCTCAAAAGTATTGTTATATGTCAACGATGTATTAGCACCAAGAAATCTGTAGGTCCGAAATCCCATCCGAGGCTGATGAAATAGGGGAAGGACGGTATGTCTCTGCGGATGCCAGCCTTATTAGGTTCCGGTCTAAGTTGGTTGGCACTTTCCCCGCTATCCAAACAGTTCTTTTACACCTTCCTATATGGTGTGGTCTGGGTCTTCCACACCTTCCTATATGTCTGGAGATTTGGTTGAGAAAAGAAGAAAATCGAACAAGGAGGACTTAAAAATACGGAGATTCAATTTTTCCAAAAATCCCGTAATTTATGGCAGCAATATTATATTTACAAGTGCTAAGACAAACATGATAATACCCTGTAATGCAGTTATAATTTTAGTGCAACATTACCCTGGAATGCCGTACTACACACTATTAACAATATTACACCAATGTGTTAATAAACATAGATGCTTAATTTAAGTGAAACATTGTACTATTTTTATATAGCGTTCATCCAAAATTAGCAAATGTTTCTCTTCAACTAAGAAAATAAACGTTGTTGAAGTAGTTATGCAAAGTTACACGAAAATTTGTAGAGCAAAATACCACGTTTATTGCAATGTTATACGAAACGGTTAATTTCTCTCTCGAACATTTCATTTAGAATATTTATCTATTTACCTTCACCAGATGCGTTTATACTCACCAGAGTATGAATATATGCATTTTAAGATGTATTACATTGAACTACACGTGTTGAACATTTTTTATTAGTCGTAAATCAATGTAAATAGAAAGAAACACGAAAAAAGCAATAATTCAAAAACAATTGTTCCTGACTAGGTTCATTACAGCAATATACCCGTATGAGTATGTTTCGCTCGTTTGAACCATAAATAGACAATATTTTTCAAATGCTCGATTCCTGATATTTCCTCTATACTGAAAAATGTCGCAATATTTTAAGAACGCATAATACTTAGCAGCGTATAAATTATTTCAAGTACTATCTTATTAGGCATTTAGAAAATTTACATTTTTTTAACTTCGAAATAATACTTTATTATAAACTTTATTTGCAACTGCCGTCTAAATGTATTAAAAATACCATTACATCTAATGTCGAAAAAAAGGTATCAACCAGTTTTAAAAGCAAAGTGAAATATGTTTAAAATAAATGAACTAGTATTCTGTCCAATATACCGTGAAGGAAAAGACACCGTTTCGAATTTGAAATTGATTGCTACATTTCCTCAATCTTAATTATTGAGTCTAATGTTTTTTTTTCTTTTTGCATTCAAAAAGTTAAATTTCTAACAAAGGAAATCTGTGGAACGACTACTCTTTGGTAAAACTTTCAAATAATATTTAGTATGAAATAATGAAAAAGATATCGTGGAATAAACCAAATGCGCAAATTAGTTCCCAGTGCCTTGGTTTAACAGATAGCCTTTGCTGAACTCAGTCGATAGAAGCACTATTTCTGTCAACTTAGACCATAAATTCAACCTTAAATCCCCAGCTTAATTAAACTATCACTCTCATGCAGAACTTAAAGCAACAAAACCATTAAAGTTTTAATTTAAAGCTGATGTTCCTTTTTTACTTCATCCATTTATTTTCCCGCGCATTTAATCAAAAATAATGTCCATGGGGGGAAGTGGTGCAAAAATATATTTTTAGGAACTAAATTCAATTTTTTTTAGCCGAACGTTCAACTAAAGCAAAGTTAAAGCTATACTAATATAATGTAATTGAAAGGCTATTACAATCTTCACTTGCGAAAAATGGGTTCAGTGTTTTATTCTTTTGCAAAATTCCTGACACATTCCTTACGTTTGGAATATTTTCAAAATAAATAAACTCTGATTTGGACAGTATGTAAATTTCTTAACAAAATCAAATTTATTTTATCTTCTGTCATTTATAATTATATAAATCAGATACATATTCTTTTAATCGTGCAATATAATATAAAAAACAAACTATTTTTAAATCGCACCAAGTTTGCAGTTATGTATTGATTTTATTTGGCGACTTGGCGTACTTTTAAATGACGCCAATTCGTCGAACTTCCAAATACAAAAGTAGAACAGCTCTAAATTGCGTTCCAAAATAATTTGATATTAGAAATTTTACTTTGACTCCAAGGAGCGTGTGGAGCTGCTCTTTCTCGATTATTTCTTCGGGTCCAAAGAATTATTTTGGCTCAATGGTCATAATACGAGTCTATGATACTCTAGAATCTATTCCTCACCAAGGGGATCAGCCCCCCATAGTTGGTGACCACCGATGAAAAATGAGCACACAACCTTCTCTTTCTCCAACGATCTCACCTCTCTCACGAGATAGCAACACTACAGATGACGCACACTTCTATTATTCCTCTCTCTCCTGGATAACTACGACTTACATCACACAGCCGCACGCTTGAACCACAACATACTTCACCGGCCATTTTCGGCTGGGGAAGCGGTTGAGGTTTTCCGGAAACCCCTCCTCACCGAAATTCGACAGAGTTCCTCACCAGGGAAAGGAATGTGTGGCGAGGCCAACTCTTTTGTCACTTACTGCTTCGACATATATCCCCGATTATTCCTTCGTGCCCGAAGAATTTTTTTGGGCTTAACGGTATAGCGCGGAATCAGCAAGCTCCAGGTTCGAGCAAATCCCCCCACCATTGGGACTCAGCAGCCCCCCCCCCCCACAAGCGTTATAACTCTAGAATAATCCGAACAAATCAAAAGAAATTTTGTACGATTCAATTAATGGAAAACTGACAGAGGTCTGCTAATGCTTGAGGAACTCTGATTAGTGGGAAGTCTTTAACGTTTTGAATATTTTTTGTCAAAAGTCGAAAAACAAATTAAAACATAAATTTGTTACACTTATTTTCAAAAAATAGGCATTTTATATATGTTTTATTCAGAGGCGAATAATAAAGTACAGTGGCACATGCATTTCTTTAGATATTGCACACTCTATTCTTATCTAAGTTAAAAAGAAATAAATATGATCACTATTATCCAGTGACTCTGTTTTGTTTCTGCTTTTAGCTAGAAAAAAAAATGGATGTCTTTGTTTAGTAGTTATCACTGGTCCTCCTCGCGATATTATACATTTAACTTTCCACAGGGATTGCAGTATCTTTTAAGCGAATTATATGAAATTTGGTACGTTTATTTGAATTGTTAACATCATAAGCTTTATAGGTTTTCAGTGCGATAGCGATATAAGAAAACTAATTTGTTTTATGGTTTCCCATAATATAGAAATTCGTTAATCTGTAGACAAAATCTTGTATTTAAGACATCAGATTTCTTCAGATATGTGATAAAATTCATCCAGTACCACAGAAAAGACTAAGTCATCAAACTGGATAATATTATGAAAATCCGATGGATAGTTCTTGAGCTAGAGTAAATACGTAAATTCTTAAAGAGTAAATTATGAAATCTGATGCCAGCTTCGAGGTAGAACTGAATTTGTCAGTCTCCATATAATTTTGCAAACTTGTGACGCATAGCAAGTTTTCATAATGCTATTGCTGGTAGTATCAGCAATTCCATGCTGCAGAGGGATTAGTGAACAAAAAATCAATCCATGTATGTTGTTATCCGCACCGCAAGTGCAATCCAATCTAAACAATATAAATATGCTGTTTCTTAGCGTACAACATAAATTAGTCTCAGTTTTTTTTACAAAGTCATGCATGAAACAACTCCACCTGACAGTATGATCATCAGTTGTCCAATAAATTTTCTACAATACGAATAATCTGCGGTTATTCCTTAACGCCACCTTTGAAATTATTGTAAAATAGTATTGTTAAAACAAAAGATTTTCACAATGAAACAATTTTTTCCACCATCAAAGCATCTGCAATAATTAATTGCTTTATGTATTTATTTAATTACACTGAATGAAAAAAAATAACATTTTGATTGAAATTAAATCAACTTATGCTGTTTGGTCTGTTGAATTTGAAAATGGCCGTTAAAACGTCTATTTAGCTCTAGGCTTTGAAATACCTATTAAACACGTTTTACACATTTGCATAGACATCATAATCCTCATACAGAAAAACGGTCACCTTTAATGAGATTCTGAAGCCTCTCATACAAGGCCCCAACAATAGTCGTCTGGCATTTCTGCATTTCAATTACCTTGGCACTTTTTTCCGGGGAAAGTCCTGATGAAACAGTTCGCTGTAGTCGCCATTGACAGCACCGAAGTCAGACCGGAAGAAGTGCAGATGAAAGTGTAAAAAGTGTATTTTCGATGACTCTTACTCCCTATTTCCGATGCAATAGAGTTTTTACAAGCAGTGTACACCATCATTTTACACCGATCTCCACCCCCCCCCTCCTGCATTTTGACACTTAGAGCTAATCCGAAATATGTAAGTTCATATTCGAAATCAGCATGTCTGAATTAGAGGAAAATAGTTAATTTTGTTTCATAAGCATTTTTGATGCTGTCTGCTGTTATGAACTTTTACTTCAATTCCCATCATCTTCAACCACTTTAATTTTCCACGAACTTAAGATTCCCATTCAAGAGGCTATATATTAGTTCCCTAAATGTAAGCGATAGTTACTCAAAGGTACTTATGCACGAAAACTGCCATTAGATAAATGTTTCATTTTCTTGAGAATCTAATATATAGATACTCAAGTATCTAATATTTTCCAGGCACTAAAGCATTTGATATAACTACGAATATAACTAGAACTTAGAAATGTGATTTTAGAAACCGGCTCTTATAAAATTCAAACTCTCTTGATAGTTCTATCTCCCCTTTTCGGGGACGTGCAACTTGGCATGACGAATTTAAAGCCAAATCTATATTTGGTAACATATTACAGCCTTAAATCGTGATAAAGTATTCTCGTTTTGAATAACGTTTTCTCAGGATACACTTCTATTTCACATATAAAGACATTTTTGACTGAGAAATGTTAGCCTGCAGTAGATTTTCAGAGTTAAAAGTGAAGTGTAGATACATAATCTGAAAATTGCTATTACTATATAATAAACAAGACAGATCAATCATGCATAAAGCATTGATTATGAAACACTTTCTAACTTCAATCCAATTTTATTTAAACATTTCTAAAATACGATACATTCCTCGGTAATATTTTTAAAATTATCACAATACTACATTAATTAATTATATTTGAAAACTTAAAACTTCATCAAAAAAATGAACTTCATTCAAATGGCGGCATTGAAATATAAATTGTCTGGTTTAAACATCTCCAAATTGCGATACATTCCTCGGTAATATTTTTAAAATTATCATAATACTACAATAATTTGTTATATTTGAAAACTTCATCGAAAACAAATGAAATTTATTCAAATGACGTCATTTAAATATAACACGCCTGGTTCTCTCTATAAAAACAGCATTTCACTCATAAACTTTTTTCCATTCATTGCATCCATCACAATACGGTAATAATTCATTTTATTTAAAAGCTTAAGACCATGGAGGTGCAAGTAATTAAACTCTATGCTTAAAACTTCATCGAAACAATCGTCCTTCTTTGTGTAAAATCAATGAATATTTCATTCATATCAGCTATATTGCAGACTCCATGAGCTAAATAATTTTGCGACAATTCTTGCACAACTCAGTCAGCAATTCTTATACAACTCAGTCTACATCTTTTGCTACTTACATTCGCCATAAGTAAAAATTAGGTTTCGTTGTAGAAATAATCAAAATTGGGTGATCATTTAAACTCAAATATATTGTCATTGCGTTTTTCAGTATATAGATGCACAGAATTTAAGCAAAAATAAAGCAGTTTTTGGACGGATATAACACTAAATATGAATTAAAAAGAACTTTAAAAATCAGGATTTTTACACAAGTTGGATGCTATATTTTATTTAAGTGGGTCACGTGATCTCTTCATACAATGGTCACGTGATCGCTTCATATAAAAGGTGTAATTATTATTTTAATTTTTATTTAAAAAAACTACTGAATATATTTCGCTGAAATTTTTTTATATATTTTATGGGATAATTTGAATATTTCCTAAAACTTTCGAAGCAATTTGTGAATTTAAATCCGCTTAAAAAATGTTTGAAAAATTAGGTCCCATAGGGTTCAATGTATTTCATTTTTTCAACCAAGTTTCAATCCATAACTAATTGGATGATATTATTCATTCATATTCTCATAGGTCCTACATACCGTCTGAATAACATACTAAAATTTAATTTTGATAAAGTCATTCTTGGTTCCGTTAGCACGATAACTGCCGTAAATGCAGTTATCGTGCTAACGGACAGACGGAATGAACAAAGACATAAACGCTTTTCAACTTTGTTGTAAAGTGTTAAAAATGGTCGATTAGTTCCAAAGACAAATAACAGGCTCTTTCTTCAGGACCTACATTTCAGCCTACATAGCGTCTCAGAGTCACTCTGATTAACGAAAAATTCTGAACGGAAAGTTCTGAAATGGCTTTCAGAATATCGTAATATAATTTAACAGAAAATTCTGCGAAAAATGGTTCTCTTGGGAATAAATGTCTAAAATAGTTGAATGATTTTTCCATTCTATATTCGTTTCAACTGGTGTTTTTATTAACAAAATATTTTAAATTGGGCTTCCGTTTTCGCGTTGTATAAGTTCCGCTTCACACAGGAAAGAATAACATGAATTTCCTATATTTTTGGACAGAACTAAAAATATTTTCCGCTTATTATAGTATTCCTACAGGTTCCGTTTTAAACAGGTTTAACTGTGTAGTCAAATGTATTGGCAAGACAGACGATTGAAATATTCCATTTATCCCATTTAAATAGTAATGAAATTGATGGGTAAATAAATTTAATTAATTGGCTGTATTTTATTTTGAACTGTTTCAATAACTCCTGTTACAGATAACAAGTATGCCCATAACAAATATTTAAATGTCACATCTAATTTTTAGCAGCTCAGTTATAGTTTTTTTTATCTTTAATAAAACGTAGCTTTCTAATACCGCAAAATTTGAGGCAGTCTTACACCGTCGAGAATTATGAAAACTAAGAATTAAAAGTTTGTGTCAAAATTGAAAAAAATAAATTGTTTTCTTTTAAGAAAAAAAACCACTTATCGAGCCAAAAAGCCTCTTAACAAAAAATTTTCTAAGGTCGCAAACACTGAGATTCTACTCAAAATGGGCTTTCAGCTAGCAGCAAGTTCCTTCTGTAGTCTAAAAATTTGCTCTCTAAACTTTGGATCCATAAAGCCGAAATTCAATCACGGTTAGAGCTCTACAGCCATACATGGGATTCAATCTCTGCTGTGTATGTATGCATGCTTGAAGTCATCCCAAATCCTTTATAAATTGCGTTTTTCGATTAAATTAGCCTTCATGTAAATAAAATTACAATAGATTGCGAAAAATGTTCAATCCAAGAGAATGGATTTCTTTGGCAGCCAGATGAATATATTTAGCTGCTAGAGAATTTTATTTGGAAACATCGACCAAAAGAAATTCTCTAACAGATAAATTGTCTGGAAACAGGATAAATATGAGATTTTGCTTTATGTCGATATTTTATTTATTTTATTTTTTATTTTGCCAAACGATTCATATAAGTAGAATACCAGTACTGTCGGCAGTAGTAAATTTCTTTTTAAACTTATATATTTCTATTTCTATGTAATCTTACGGTCGCAAACACTGACACTTATCTCCAGTAAAATGCGAGTGTTTGCATCGTAGAAAATTTCTCGTTAAATTCATGTATTTCTAATTCTATGTAATCAATTGTTGCAGTAGCATTAAATGTTAAACTGGAATGCTTACGTTCCTGCTTATTTTTTTATCCTCATTTTAAGTATGGTGACCAAATTTTATATGCTGTAATTTTTTTACGAAAGGATTAGCCTTGTAATTGAAGATTATTTTCCATCTGAAGAATGTCTTGTATTTTTTTAATTTTGTGGGATTTTAACTTAAATATTTTAAATATTTTTTTACAGAACACTAGCCATTTAAATATGCACAAATTCTAAATTACGAGCAACGACGGGTATATCTTGTAATTTGTTACATTACAACATTTGTTATATGATGTCACACGTAATCTCAAAATAAGTGCAATGCATTTAGGTTGAACGCTAATTCTGGATGAATTTTAATCCAAAGTCTGCTTGGATCCAATTTGATAACTGTAGTTAATTAACAGGATTATTGTCTCTGATGTCAAAATGAGTAGTCAGAAACTCTGAATATAAGTAAATAGGGAATACACAATTTACATATTTGAGCCGCAAATGATCTAGCCATGATCAAATTAGAAAGGCCAAGATCTCCTGGTTTAAACTAAGAATTGAACGTGATAATATTTCCATATTTTTCTTATACAAATAATGCAGAAAACTTGCATTTCTGGATCATTGTCACCTCTAGGATGCACATAATAAGATGGGCATTACAGATAACTCAGACAATATGCTTTTAGGAGCCATTATACCTTTAAAATCGTGCTCCCACTGCAGATAGGTATCCATGGAACGGCTAGTCGGCGCAAATTAATTAAGAATAAAACAGGTTCATGGATGCTGTTACCTGCAATGGGAGTGCGTACCTAATTTTGGAAAATGCCTCTTGTAGGTAAATTCTATAAATATGAACATGATCATTGCAGTCTCGTGTGATTTTTGAGTTGAAATTTAAATAAATTTGAAGTCCGCTATTTAGTAGGACTTAATTTGTTGGTATATCGCAAAATTGAAGCGCTGTGATGGTAAAATATGTCATTATCTGATGAAATAATAATTAGTTATAGTTCAGAATTTTTAGATAATTCGTTGTATCTGCAATAACCGGCCAAATTTCTTTTGCATTATAATTCTTACGTGACGCGCTATAAATATATATTCAGTTGTGGGGGAGATAATTAATTACGTGCTTTTAACTTAATTATTTATAATATCATTATTAACCTTTGCATGAACTGAATACATAATAAAGAGTGGAGATAAAATACAGTTACTTTACAGCAGTTTGATACCAGGTGCTTAAAATGTATATTTCCGTATTAACAATTTATAGCCTCAAGACCTCACTACATAATTTAAGGAAAATATTATTTTGCGTTTGACAGATGCATAACCATCTGGGTCGTTGTAAATATTTTGGTTAACAACTGTCATCCTTTGCCCTGGTCTGTCGAATTCTTTGTATTATTTGTACTTTATGAGAGTTGATTAACAACTCGGCCTTCGACATATTTGCTGTATCAAGTTTCATATATGGAATATTACTAAATCTGGCGTCATAGACAACAAAAATGTTTGCTGATACTACAGATATCGCCTATTCCATGCTGACAAGCAATCTGTTCAGGGATGCAGTAATTTTCAAAGGGAGCGCAATTCTAGATAAACATCTATTCTATCTATATGTTCTATTTTTTCATCCTAAAGAAAATATCGTTTTTGTGTCAAAAAGAGTTTTCGCCAAATTGAAAATTTAATATTTTTTAATTTTTAGTGTTGCTTACGAGGACTCACTTTTTAATATCGCGGTCATCTGCATGACTGTGAAAGATCAATTTTGCTGCTTCACCTTTGACCGAATTATTTTGATCGAATTACCTTTGACCGTCTAATTGCACTACCGGATGAAATCAAACATATTCTTATGATAAAGTTTTGCAAGAATGTAGAAACAAGATTACAATCTATATGTTTGAAATGATTTTCCTTTTCGCTGTGCAGTACACGTATACACATTTTACACAATATTGTAATAACTCAAAAATTACACCAATAATTCAAACCAAGTATGGAACAAAGATAAAATATTACAATAGTACTGTCACGTGACAAAACAAAATCTCGTTTTAGTCTTACATTTAAAAAGTAATCAGTAAAAATTTCATGTCTGACATATATCACTGTCTTAAAATAAACAAACCACATATGTAGTTAATATTTTAAATGTATTATAATGAAGTAATAAAAATGATCTCAATGCACTCAATACAGTACATGAAATACATGCTCATGGATATAAAGTTTTATGCGATTTCTACCACGTAAAAGAACGATAAAACAAAAAGAAAAATACTCCAAGGAGAACTGATTTATATTTTATACTTTTTACGCGTTTCTCTTTCTTCTAAAAGTGTTTTATTTTTCGTGATTCTTTGCATTTATTCATATATAGATCTAAAGAATTTAGTTTCATTCGGTTTTATATATAATTATTAAAATTCATGCGCAGCTTCTAAAAATGAAACCAATTAATATGTTGAATGATTAATGGTTGATGCAATGTTGCTTATAAGTTTAAAAGAACTGAAATTGTCAGTTATCGTAGCTGGTTCGCAAGAATAGTGGCTTATATCAAGTTACTCGCGCCCATTGCAGTAAAAATCACAGTGTATTTTTCAGACTATTAAACAGAATTTGTAACCAAAAATAACGCAATCCAGAACTGGTGATTGTTCCCGGATCCTCTGGATTGGTTCCAGATGTGCTAACTACTACACGAGTCAGGCCCTGTGGGGAACTACCAGAAACACCTTACTTCGACCCTCCAAAACAAAGCGAAAGAGGGCAAGTGGCCAGAATCAGTGATCTAATTGGACCTTCTGGATTTCAACAAGACGTGTTATCTACAGTAGAATAACATTATACTAACTCTGGTAGCATAAATTCTATTTAAATTTCCCATTATAAAAGTTGGTAAAAATACACAAAATGCTTGTAAACTTATTGTTATAAAATCTAGTTCTAACATCTAACGCTAATCTATATGTGAAAACATTTATTTTGCTTGAAAACAAATGGTTTTGTCGTAATAATTTTTAGTCCTCGAATTACTTGAAACAAATCAGTCTGATGTGGGCAAAACATGACTTTCCGTATGTAATGAAATGATATAGGGAAAATATACTTCTTTCACGGTGAAAAAATGATGCAAAGGATCTATGGCACAATGTTTTTAATATTGAATTGTGCATATGGCGCTTTTTCGGACGACAGCATGTAAAACTATTTCAAAGTGCTCAATTAACTTATACTTCACTCAACTCGAAATTGATAGCATCAGCAATAAATTGGCGATGTTTTGCTAAGTGAGTAGCCAAGTTCGCCAAATTGATTACCAAACGTTGCAGATAAAGTAAGAGCAAATGATTTCCTATATAATTGACTGTTGAGGAACTGTTAAGTATCAGAATTCAAAACTATTACACAAAGTATCTTATTTCATGAATGGAACGAACCAGATCCATAAACAAATTTATCGCATAATAGTACATATGAAAAGCGAACATATTTCATAATAGTTAACTTTTTTTAATTTTATGGGATTTCTTAGATAAATTTATTTGAAAAAGTACAATATTTCAAAAATGGTTCATGCTATCGTTCTAAAATTGGTGTCAATCGCTTCCTAATAAAAAATTACATAAGAAATGATTATTTACGTTACAATATTGAAGGGTCTGATATTTTGACGATTTTCTCAAAACTCATTCGAAAATTGGTGGTCTTTAGAACATTCGATTGTGTATAAAAGCAATGGACTTCCAGTATTTACGGATGGCAATATTTGTACAAATTTAGTTCAAAACGCACCATTCGTTTCTGGCATATATCCATAGACTGACTCAAGGACACACACATATACAGGACTTAATAAACGACCGATTCGAGTTCAGGGATGCTTGAAACGTGCTCCTCCGTTGAAAATTAGTAATCGAATTTTCGCATTTTTCGTAATACTTTCCCCATATATTATACTATGTATATAGGGTAGGTAAAATGATTAATCCTGCACATAAATAGCAATATGTATACAGAAAATAGTAAAACATGTGTAAGGAATAGATTTAGAGATATCATCATTATTAATTAATCTTATTGTCTTCAATCATATTAAATAATTTATTCGCTGTAATCGTTTCATTAATTAAAAAATCTGATGTGGGCAGCATATGACTTTCCTTATATAATGCAATGAATTTACTACTTTTACACCCAAAAAAAAAATAGATTATTTTATAATAGTTACATATATTCTTTCCAAGATGTTGAATTTTCGTCAATGAGTCGCCATTTTCCATGTCGTCATCATCAATGAGTCATCATTGATTTAGTGTCATTTTTATCCATTTGGCGAGTTTTTTGTTAATTTAGCAACATTTAAAAAAGTCGCCAAGTTGGCGACATTTCACCAAATTTGTCCCGAAAATCTCGCCGAGCGTTATAGACTAAGAAATAAGTTATTCTTACAGCAGATAAATGACTATTGGCGTTCAAATACAAAAGTATTACTCAAAGTATCTTTTTTCATGAATGGAAAGAGCTAGATCCACGAGAATGATGTCACCAATTGTATCACATGGTATTACATATGAAAAGTGAACATGTTTCTCAATAGGAAATATTATTTTTTATTTTATATGACTTTTTGATAATTTTTTTGAAAACTGTGCAATATCTCGAGAACGGTTCATATTAGCGTTCTAAAATTAATGTCAATCATTTTGAAAGAAAAATTACATAAGAAATGTCTATTTGCATAACTTTATTAGCGGTATTTATTTTTGGACGATTTTCTCAAAATTTCATTCGAAAATTTAGGGGGATTCTGAACATTCGATTGCCTATAAAAGCAGTAGGTTTCCAGTGTTTACGGATTGTGATTTTTGTACCAAATTTTGTTCGAATCGGTCGATTCGTTCGTCAGTTATCGTCTTCACAGACTCACTGACACACACACACACACACACACACACACACACATACACACACACACACATACTTTCACAAACACACAGACATCACTTCTGAAATGTTTGATTCGCGATCAGGGATGCTTGAAACGTGCTCTCCCGTCGAAAACTCAAATTAGAACTTTCGACCACGTCACAATACTTTCCTTATACATTATGTATATAAGGAAAGTAAAAAGATAGTAAAGCATAAATGCCTGCGTTTAGACACTTCATTAGACAACCAAATAAGCTTAAACACAAAATTTTCATCACAAGTACAAATTTATCTGTATTTAGAGACAATCCATCTTAACAACAAATTTTTCCAGAGATCTTTAAGAGTTCCTGCAGAGTTTGTACTGCAAATTGAACAGAGTGTTGGCCATTTTTACTTTCTCATAATATAATACAGTATAAAAAAATATTGTTTTTGCAAAAATTTTAAAATTCAAAGCCAATATATGTTTCAAGACCTCCTGAACACGTTTCGGCTATTTTTGGACTGATGTTCGACTGTATGTCTGTGGTCGATTTCTTGTTAATCCATTAATCTATTAATATAGCAGTCACAAATATTAATGGATTTTCACAAAATTTTATATCCGGCTTTACTATCAAAATATCTAAAACCAGATAGGGTTTTTTAAAATGTGAGCGAAAACTTCAAAATTTATTCGAAATTTTATATTTTTTACTTTCCCTGCAATACATGGTAATGTATAGGGAAAGTATTGGAATCATGCCGAAAATCGCAACTCGAGTTTTCGACGGATCTGCACGTTTCGAGACCTCTGGAATACGAAAAAACAATCTTTAACGTGACGTCTGTGTGTGTGTCTGTGTGTCTGTCTGTATGTCTGTGCAATGTACTATGTATCACTCTAACTCAAAAACTTATAGACCGAATTTCATAAAAATTAGTAAGTAAGTCACTTGGGTATGACCGTGGTGCTGAATAGTTTTTGATACGATTCTTAAAAAAAAAAGCCCGCCTTTTTTTGCAAAATGGCCCTTAAAAATTTCATGTATCCACTCTAACTAAAATACTAATTGACCAAATTTCACAAAATTTGGTAGATAAGTTACTTGTACGATACTCTGGTGCTGATTAAATTTTGGTAATGATCGGAAAAGAACAAACTGCCTTTTTTACGAAATAGTCCGCAAAAATGTCATGTATCCACTCTAGCTAAAATACTAATTGACCAAATTTCACAATATTTGGTAAATAAGTTATTTGTGGGATACTCTGGTGCTGATTATATTTTGGTAGTATTCGGAAAAGAACAACCTGCCCTTTTTTTTAAGTAGCCCTCAAAATTCGCCAAAATCTGAAAAAAAGCTAAGTATGTTCAAATATATCAATTAAATGCTTGTTTTATACGTACTTTTTGATGAGAAAAAGAATAAGAACAACTCTATTACTCTAGGACGAACCGTTCTCGAGGCATTAGGGATTTTTCACATTTAGTTATGCCACTTTTAGAAAAATGTATAATTACCAAATAAAAACAGAAATTGAATTAAAAATGCAAATTTAGTGTTATTTTGTGCAATTAAAGTCAATTTAATGAATTATTAAAGAAATAAAGAAAAAATTAATTTGAGTCTGCAGGGAAAGTCATGTGCTGCCCACCTCAGATTTTTTAACATGGGAGCATAAGACAACATTACACATAATCATGCATAAGAGGATTTATATATGGCTTAATAATCAGGAGATTTAATTGTTTCAATCATTGTTGGGAAAAATAGCTGCAATACAATATTTTTTTTTGCGACGTCATTAATCCCTCCCAGCTGCAAGTAACCCCCCTCCCTTCCCTAGGGATATATTGTCAAGTATGGCATTAATGGAAATGTTTTTTCAAGCCCTTTAAAGTGAAGGGTAACACACTATAATTGTAAATATTTGAACCCATAACACCGATTTTTCTTGTAAAATTTGAAAAAAAAAAATGCTACTAAAATTTGATTCTGATGAAAAAGTGGAGTTGAGTCACACTACATTTAATTTAGAAACGCGTTTGTAAATTAACTGTTACGCGTTTGTAAATTAATTGTAAAATTAACTGTAAAGTTCCAAACACAGATTCTATTGTATTATCTTAAAATGCCGTATACTTATTAAAAACATTATTCAGTATGCTTCTCATAAATAATACTTCAAATTACGAAACTTTTTTCTGCTGGATATATCTAAAACAATTTATACCCGTCCAGTAAGTATATTGAATTGATGCTTTTTCTTAATTAGAACTGAAATGAATCTCATAGAAGAAGATATAGAACTAATCATTTGTCTTATCTTAAAATGCCTTATACTTATTAGAAACATTATTCAGTATGCTTCTCATGAAGAATACTTCAAATTAAGAAACTTTTTCTACTGGATATATCTTAAACAATTTAAACCCGTCCAGTAAGTACATTGATTTCATGTTTTTTCTTAATCAGAACTGAAATGAATCTTTTAGAAAAAGAAGATATAGAACTAATTATTGAAACAATTTAGAGATTTCTTTTGTAACTACAAAGTTATCATTTATTCATCTAGCTCTTCTATGCCGTTTCCAATACTAATTTATTAATTAATATTAATCCGACTTTGTTCAAATGTTGTTTTTCGGAAATACTTTGCATTGAGAAATATTGGATGAATTTTTCCTCATTCAAAGAATTCCTTATTTGGAGATATCTAAAAGCATGAAATTGTAGACACTTTTAAAATTTCGCTTTAAATAAATTAGAAATAAATCGTTTAAAAAGTTACATATTGTGCTTGATAATAATTTCAAGCATAGTCTGATACAGACAACACATAATTGTCCCTACATATTTAAAATTAATTTTCTTTATTTACTAACTGGTTTTGGCCAATATTCTGATCGCCTTTTGAAAACGCTTTTAACTTGAATCGTTAGGCAAAGGTCGCACTCGAGGTCGAGATTACACAATATCACAAGACGCATATACAATATTTAATATTCATGTAAAAAATATATGTAATATGTGCAGGTATTATTATTGCATTTTTTATCTCCGTAAAAATACATGTGAGTCTGCATGTAGGGGTATTTCTACCGGCACGGTAAGAAGCCAAAACGATTGGGGCGTGTTAAGAAGAGGACACAGATATATAAGAAGTTTTGCATCCATAAGAGACTACGAGTGCTAAGTCAGAATGTGTAAATAGAAACTTCACGCTGTCTCTCTCTCGCGCGCTATATACTGAATTACAGGAAACTATGAATTTACTAAAATGAAATTTATTCCTTGTTGTTATCTATTCAGTAATATTCTTTAAGACAGTTGAGTACATTTTCCTTTAAATGTTAAATAAACAAAAGACGAAATCGAATTTTAAAAAATCCCTGAGGGATGTGCCTGAACTTGTCTATAACTATCTTTGCACACACATTTTTGTCGATCCCCTAAGTTTTAACTAATTTTATTTCGTGCACTGTAAAAATATACAACCAGTTGCATTGTAGGAATTAAAAATGTAGCTGCTGGGTAAGAAATTGGATGTTTTCTTATTACATAAATTATTTAATAAGAAAATTCTCTTGCATGCCTTAAGCTCTGGAATTGGACTATATTTTCACTCTTTTATTTTTTATATACATGAGATTTTCCTTTATGGTGTGCTATATTTTAAAAGGAATTCCGCACTATTTGAGAATGTTTGTATGCATAGTTTTCTTCAGCCATATTTAGCATTAAACCCTGGATTATATGTATCTGAAGGACTGGGAGTTAGTCATTAAAGCACAGTTGGGCCTCGTAGCTCTCAGTAAGTTCCCCATGATTAGATTAACGGTGTTTTTGAATTTGGAAATGCTGTTGTAAGAGTTCTTTTGGGTCCAAAATCTTTGTACTTCGTAAATAAAATCAGTTTACTTTCCGAGCTTTCATTTTCAATATATAAAACTCAAAGAAATGTCTGACAGAGAGCCTCATATGGTAAGACAATGTATATTCACAGTTTCTGTCATTTAATATATCTTTCATTATATCATTAATTGCTTCATTTTCCATTAGGATGAAGTGGGGTACCTGTCATAACGTTATTGCATAGTTTAACTTTAAAACCATCTTGTTATAGTTATTGTAGATACAGATTTCACATTTTGCGCATATACTACATTGGCTAACTGGAGAAACGTTCTAAATTTTCGCTTTTAATTATTTTTCTCTTTATAAATTTTAAAGTGAAGTAATGCCACGTGATGAAACTTACCCCACGTTTGTGGGTAAGTGCAAACTTTGATCTCTTCTACAGTTTTCTTGACAATAATACATGGCAAGTGTAATATTCTCCCAGAGGGTTAAGAATATGAGAATTTATTTCATGTAATTATCTTAAATCAGTCCCGAGCTATGAACATTTTTGTAAGCAGCTGCGTAAGGGTATCAAACAAAACGAAGTATGCTTACAATTAATTGCTTTGAAATCAAAATATATTTTTGATAATCTGTGCTCATTCAGAATCGTTTAAAACGAAACAATTTTAGCAAATTATGTTTTATCTCTAAATCTCCATTGTTAATTGTCCCACATACAAGAATTTAGGGAGAAGTTTAATCATAGCTGATATTACTGTTAAGACTAGATCAATTGGATTGTTATAATTTCAAATGGGTTATACTACTAAATTCTACTTATAACTCATAGCTACGGGTTGAAATCGTATTGAACTAAATGCAGAATGCAGAATCTATAAGCTTCTAAAATATGGCTCAACCTCTCACCAGCTATGGAGGAGTAAACACTTTTTTTGCAAGAAATTGTGCAACTATTTTGATTTAAATACTATTTATTAAGATTTTTATGCATACATAAAGAAGCAAACGACCATTAATTTCTCTGTTTTTATCCAGAAATGTACTTATCAATAAATTGATAAGCCGCAATTACATTTACCCAGCGATTAAACCTTACTCTAATTTACAAAGAAACCGAAATACTATTATGTTAATGTATGTTTAATTTAAAATATATTTAAATGCAATATAAATTCTAAATATATTTTCTTTGTTCAATATATGTATTTAGAAATAATTTAGAAAATCTTGCAGTGTCTGTAACGGGCCAACATTATAAAGTATACTTAGAATTATGAAGTGTAAAATTATATAAATTATGAAGTGTACGTAGATATTGTTCCTTGCTAACTACATTTATTATTTTTATTTTTAATTAATAATTAAAATTATTGGGGGAAATGTAACTTACCATTTTATGTACTTTTTAATGAGTATGAAATACAACTGCTAAATCTTCCATGGTTTCAAATACTTATATATATTTTTTTTGTAATGTAAAAGTACGTACTAATTTTAAAATGCATATTCCTATTAAAAACACATGAAATATAACAATTCGAATCATTGCAAAAATATATTCTTACCATACTTAGATTGCTTTACACATAATTGGCCCCTACCCTGAAACCAAACATCACTTCCGATTCAAATTGAAAGATGATTTTTAAAAGATAATTTGAATTTCAGATTATACTTATGTTTACAAAAAAAATCCTAGTCCAAGAAAATACATTTTGCTGAACTTTAAAACTGGATACCACAGTAGCTTAAACTTTTTATTCAACGCACTTGGCAGTTTAAACGTATTCACTGTAAGACCATTAAAATTGTATCAAGAAAAATATGTATAGAAATAATTTCAAAACTTTGAAAATCTAAAATTTGAATCTGAATGAAATCAATTAAACGACTGGGATTCCCTCCAGCTATCTTATACTGATTCGTGTTTCAGGATTTGCTTGACATGCATCATTAATACTGGTTTGAGATTTTTTTCCTAAATATCATCATTCCTATACGAAAATCGTTTAGCTGCAATGATGTTTTAAGGAATTTTTTTTTATTTAAAATATTCTAAGTCAATTTAAAATGAGAATACTAAAGATGATTTCAAAATGAAGCATTGCGATTGATTAAAAATTGCAAAAACCTTAATAAATGTAAGATTATACAAAATTGTTCCCCAATTTAAATAATATGATGTATCCAAAAAGAGACATTTGGATTAAAAAATATTGACATTGGAAAAATTAAAAACACAAAATAGAGCCTTCGTCTCATTCTTGTTAAATACGTACATACTTTTCGTTTCTATAACGAAAAACAAGCATATCAATTGTAAATTTCTTGATTATTTCGGCATATATCACTCCACCTGTGGTAAAGTTGTATATAAAAATAATGGAAAGTCTCATGTAATGCCTGCAACAGGCGATTATCAGAGCAAACTTAAGAAATATCTTAAATTAATTCATCATCATTGTGATGCCAAAATTTAAAAATATTTCAAACGTGGAAGAAATGACAATAAAGTATGAGGTATATTAAAAAGGCTACCACGTTAACAATGATAAAGACTGGAAATCCACGTAACACTCCATACTGACGCCATGGGTGGCATTGCGTAATTGAATTATTTATTGCATAGTAGACATTGACAACATTGCACAAACCCAGTTGGTTGTTACTCTAGGCTAGTCGGATCAATATAAAGTTGAACTCGTTATGTGTGCTATCCGTCTTTCAGACCAATGAAATGAGAGAGACGTGTTTGGTTTCTAGCAGACATATTCTTAAACAAATAGATGCGCAAAAATATTCAGTAATGGTTGACAATTTCATTTACAGAAATAGGAAAGTGGAGCAGAGGAGTTGATATTCAGTAACGATTTGGTTACCACCAGAACAGAGGAGTTGATATTCATTAACAATTTGGTTGATATTCATTAACAATTTGGTTGATATTCATTAACAATTTGGTTGATATTCATTCACAATTTGGTTGATATACATTAACAATTGGCTTATCACCAGAGCAGAGGAGTTAATATTCATTAACAATTTGATTACCACCGGAGCAGAGCAGTTGATATTCATTAACATTTTGGTTACCACCAGACAAGAGAAACGGCAAAAATCTGAGTTGCTACTAATCAATGACAGTTGAACGGAGATTATTGCAGTGTAGAGGTGTAGTAAAACATGCTACATTGTGGCTGAGAACATTCGATATGATGAGATGACTATTCTTTCATATGTATTACCTACAGAACAAGGTAACCTATATATGTATATTTACAGTCATGATGTCATGAAAATCCCTTGAATCTAAATTTAAGTCATTCGATATCTTAAACGCCTGGCTAATGCACTTACATGGAGCCGCAATTAATATTTAAATCTCCTCCTTAATTCTACGTGTTTTTGTATTGTAATTTGATAATGTTATAAATAATAAATTAGGTGAAAATGTGTATTTAGTGATCTCCCCATTAATTGAATATTTTTATAGTGGTCTGGGTAAGTATTTCAATGCAGTGGCAATAGGGGTTTTGCAAACGTACTCTCGTTAGAATACACAATATACAGTTTATTTTAGTTCTTCTTAAAATAATGTTCAAGACAATTACTATGATATATGTGAATCTGCCAGTGGCGATCAACAATTGGAATAACTGATGTGATGTTGCAATTACAGTATTTATTGTTTAAATCATAAAATACTAAATCTTACTGGGAATATTTTAATCTCGCATTCTTAAACGTTTTATAGTATTAGATGATTACAATATATAAAAAATATATTTGCAGATTTTCATAATGAAAAACGTCATGCTTATTTCAAAATGGAATATGAATTTCCATTAAATACAAATAAATTTCGTGAATTTAAAATACATTGAAAAGGATGGTATTTTAGCAGTCCTTCAATCACTTTACAAAATGTGTACCACCCACAATAAAGCCAAACATCATTTACGATTCAGATTGCAGAGACTTTTAAACAAGATATGAGTTTGACGAAATACTTCAGACTACTTTTATTTCCAGCAAAATTTTCTAGTCCTAGAAAATACATTATATTGCATTTAAAACGAGGATACCAGGGTTATTTGAACCTTTTTTTATATTCATCGCACGTGGCAATCAAAAAGTAATCCAATGTAAGACCATTAAAATTTTTCTGAAGAAAATATGTATTGAAAGACTTATAAAACTTCGAAAACCCGAAATTTGAATCTGAGTAAAATCAATTAAACGCATTTGCTGGGAATCCGCAAAAGTTATCAATATGTTCTCTCGAGCTACTGTATTTGCTTGTCGTGCGTCATTAGTACCAGTTTGAAGTGCTTTTATCTAAATACCAACTTTCCTATTTGAAAAATATTTAGATCGAATGCTTTTCAAAAAATTTATATTTGGAACGTTTGAAGTAATTTTAAAATCTGACTAATAAAAATGATTATAACAGGGAAATTGTGATTGATTAAATACTACAGAAACATAGCAAATGATGATAGATCATACACTTTCACAAATTTTAATGAAATAATCTTTAGTTTATCAGTACGATCATTATTTCAGGTTATTACTAATTTTCAATCACAAATAAGCTTCGAAAGATCTTTAATTTTTTATCAAAGGATGTTCTTATCATACAAATGATAAAATCAGTATCTATTTAACAGAAGAACTATTTAGGGGGCTGGGGGGTAAGATGAACTCCCCCAAAGGATTTCAAAGTTATTATGTTTCTTATATAATTGTTTTTGCTGAATCATATATCTATCACTAGACCAATAGTCAATCAAATTCTGTCTCACCCTGTAAGAAATGTTTGTCACCGCCTCTTAAAAAGTATTGAAATGGAACCCATGCTATCTGTCTCTAGATTTTAATATGATCTGCCTAAATAATATGATTTTAATGCTTATATGAGCGTTTTTCTTGAATTATCATGTTTAAACCTAACAGACATGCACTTACAGACAGTTAATTCAAGAAAATAATCGTTGATATCATTCCAAGACAAACATTGTTTCAAAATGCTCGAAATTTGTGTAGGAGGTCTTAGTGTATTTCCGTCAAAATTTCAAAGAGTTTTTTAACATTGTACGACAATGTAAAATATATTATTATTTTGCTTCCTTCACTAAAGAAACATCATGCCGATAACATTTTTCCGGTTCAATTGGAATTTGAGATGTCTCAATAGAACTGATAACAATACCTTTTTATCATTGTATAGGTATGTTCTTAGATAGTAACTAATTGGTTGTTCAACTGGAAAAATCGAATTTCGTGCTGACGCAGCGAACCTGAAAACGGTTTCAATCTAACTCATGTCGTCAATTTGAAATTAATCGCTTCCTTTAAAGACATACATTTTTATGAATAATCAACACTTGTAATGTGCTGTGCGTTCTCTTTTTTAATTTCTCAGACATACACAGCAGTGAGAAATAATTGTTTTCGTAAAAATTTTCGAATTCGAGATTTTGATGCCAAAAGATTTTTTAAGACCTTCTGAAAACGTTTTGACTATTTTTGGAGTGATGTCAGTCTGTCCGTCTGATGTCTGTGTTCGATTTCTTGCGTACAAGCTAGCAGCCACAAATAGTAATCGATTTTCCCAAAACTTTATATCCGGCTTTGTAATCAAAAAATCTAGAACTAAATAGAATTTGTTTATATTCGAAATTTATGCGAAATTTTATATTTTTTTAAATGACAGCATAGGATAAAATTTCACATTATCATGCATAAAAGGATTTACTTATGTCTCATTAATCACGAGATTTAATAGTTTCAATCATTGTTGTGAGAACTAGCCGCAATACAATTTTTTTTTGTTCGCGACGTTATTAGTCCTCCTTGAGGGGCAAGTTACACCACCCTCCGGGGATACATTGTCAAATATGGTATCAATCGAAATATTTTATTAAGCCTTTTGAAGTTAAGGGTATCACGCTGTAGTTGTAATCGACGATACCGATTGAACAGACGATATCGATTTTTCAAATTTTTTCTCATACAATTTGAAAAAAGAAATGGATTTTGGTATGAGAAAGTCGAGTTGAACCGTACTCCAGGTAATTTTGTAAGGAAAGCAATGAGTTTCCTGACAAATGAAAGCTCTTTCTCTGTACTTTTTATAAAGTGTAATCTTTGTAATCTATTTTACAAAGAAATGTATTTTAGTTCAGTTTCGCTGATTATCCATTAATTTTTCGGTATAGTATAACGACAGATTGTTAGATGCATGGAAAATCAACGCCCCAATTTGTGTATTTGCTCGAATCCTGCGCATTACGCGCATGCGCAGTTTACAATGCATTTTGCAATATCTCCAAAATTACTTAAGTGATTGAAATCTAACTTTCTGGAATTACGTTTCATACTCTGAAAATTTCCGGTGTCATGCGCAGCATGCACATGCGCAACATGCAAATGCTCATATTTCGATATTTTGCTACATCTCAGAAACTGCTCAACTGATTGAAATACAAATTGTTCAAAAATAAAATGTCACATATATATGAAAACAATGCCATGATTGTAGAAACTTGTCCGATTCTGGCATAGAACGCGCACATACCATGAAATTTGTAAATGAAATTTAATTTAGGGCAACATGCATAAGTAATTCTCAAACAGCGCATGCTCATTGTGACATACCTCATAATTTTATAGCTTATTTGCACAACTGTGAGTATACCATAGTGTGTTGTAAGAAAATTAAATTTACATTTTGTACCACATGACCACAATTTTAACGCTTTTCGAAAAAGCGAAGTTGTTGTCTATACAGATATTAAAATATGGGGTAACGTGCAGAATAATGCACGGTTGGTTTTCTAATTTACATTCGAAAAACACAATTATTTACCAGTGAAACAAATTTATGAATGTTGTTTCTGGACTGCACTTAGCTTCAGAAATGCATCTTTTGATTTCTGTAATAATGACGTCTGTGCCGCAATTTTCAAAAATATAAGCACAACACAAATTATAAATAGTACAGTACTAAATTAATCTTTGTCAGTAGAATGGTTAAAGATTTATTAGCTGCAATACTAGAATACATTTTTTTTAAAAATCCACTCTACTACTCAGTTAGTATATAACGTTGCTCGCAAATGTTATATTTCGCATCAGTTACATGCTTCGCATAGTAATTGTGCAACTTTGACGCATTGTAAATTTATTCATAGCAACAAATCACCATAATGCTACTGTAACAAATTGAAGATAAATGTCTCTTATTGGAGCACTTTTATGCTAAAAGGAGATCATTAATTTCATGTAACAAATACCGTTTCAAAACTCTTTATATTTCTTCATACATAACACATAGTTTAGTTTCAATTGTATGGGGATTTAAATTATATAATACAATTATAAAATATCTACCAATATTTTAATTATATAATGTACATTTCAAAATATAATTTATGTACAAACATTTAATCTGTACAGATTTAATTTCATTCTGCGTATGTTAATGAAGTTTTAAATAATAAAGGTGGAATTAAAATACATTTAACAGTTCTCGAAACTAACGCTCCAAGGGAGATTTACCTGTATTAAGAACATTAGATGTATAAAATTTTGAGGACATTTTAAGAAAGTAACAAGACAATTTGAAATAATTCATATATATTTAAGTAATCATTAATTCTTTAGTTTTACATTATGTATAAAAGATAGTTCTTGTATAAGGTAATTTCCTACGGAGGCAAAATGCTCTAAAGCTATTAATTTCATTTATATTATTCTCCGAATAAGTTTCATCTACGCGCAGAAGCATTTCGAGTCGCTCAATAACAATAATTCGGAATAAAAGTAATTTCATGCTGACTAGCACAAAACCTGTCCATGAATGTTGGTATCTTCAGTGGGAATGTCTTCCAAATTTTTGGGAGTGCTCCATACAGGCGGATTTTTTTACTATAAAAATAATCCAGTAGTAATAAAGGAATTATCAAATTGACCCGGAAACAATGAGAAAAATTAACCAAAGAAAAGCGTCATAATTGTGAGTCTCCACTTGATTTTCTCATACATTTATATTAGTATTGTATCACAATCAGTATAAAAATGAGAAAAGAATATTTTTCCATATTTATTATTCACATTATTCGTAAACATTTAAAAAAAATAATTTTTTTTGTTGACAACAGCTTAGTGAAGCTAATAGATTTATTTATGTAGCTTATCTATGATAATAAAACTATGGTGATACCATAAACATCCCACGCATAATTTATTCCTCTTATACACTATATACTATCATTATTGTTTCTCGCTGTGCTCCGATTTCTCCGGAAATTATCTCTTTTACAATGAAAATAGTGCTATGATTATCGTAAAATTTGATAATTTATGCTCTAAACATGGTAGTACTGTGCAAGCAATGAGAGGATCAGTGAGTACAAAATACCTTAAAGCAAGGATTTTAAAATTTTTCTTAATCAGTAAATCCAAAAGTCCTTAAAGCAATTATTTTAAATTTACTTTTGATTAGTAAGCCTCCAACTCCTTAGGATTTAAAAAAAAAAAATTCTTGATCAGTGAGTTAAAAACTCCTTGAACCAAAGATTTAAATTTTTTCTTGAACAGTGAGCCCCAAATTCCATAAAGCAAGGATTTAAAATGTTTTTTTTTAATCAGTGAACCCAAAACTCCTTATAGCACACAAAACAGCATGCCTCCAATCGGGCAACGTTCAGGCTGACCGAGCTCGGCATCAATCTAAACTGCTCTGCTTACTGTGTTGAGGGGCCAGTAGAAGGCGCCTTAATAAACGTCGACAGTTAATCCTACCTTTTGCCAGTCGTCTCCGAATAGTATCCCTTAATACAGAATACATGGAGATGGCAAATGCCTTCCAATGGCTGAAAGCAATGCTATTGGTATGGACGTGGCTCCTCTAATGACTGCACGATACTCTGAGGAGTTGTCTCTCTGGCGCGTCCTGAGCCTCTACGATGGTTACATGTACCTTCCCTGTTCCACTGTTGTTAACATCAAGCTACTACCATATCACTCCGACCAAGATGGCGACTAATACGTTTGTTGAAACAAGTAGCTTCCTTCAGGCGTATGATGCGGCCTCTCACTAAATCCGACAATAGTTCATAGCGCCGTCGAGTATACGTCTTAAAAATATATATATATCCAACTTAATGTTTTAAAGCAGAAAATCCAGTTCTAATTGCGTGTGAGAACACCTGTCTCGTTTTAAACGTTGTACGATGCGTCGTTCTCATGCGCGTTGTATGAGCCCTATAACATCATTGGTGCTGTCAATTTGATCATTTGCATAACTTTTAAAACGACATTTGCATGCCGAGTTTCGCGGCTGTAGTTCGATTTTTTTTGGGTGCATGCATTTTTTGCAACATAATTTATTTAAAGAAGTTTCTGATTTCTGCCAGAGAAATTTTATATTACTCAGATGTTTTGTGCTCACTAATCATTTCATTCGTGCACGTTGACGATCGGCAATGACAGCGAAACCGTAGTCAACGGGAGGTGATGGGTGATCAATTGAGCACGGTTTTGCTTTTTACAAACAAATATATCATAACGTAACATTATGATGCCCAAATAAAATATAAAAAGCAGACGATTGTTTCAAAAACACGTTATGCGTTTTTATTTTCAGAACACAACAAAAGTTGCACGTTTTGCGAACACAACAAAAGTTGCACGCCAAATTAGTATACCCCGTACTAGTGACTTAAAGCATAGAAGAATTAATGCCTCCTAGCAATCTGATTAATAAAGTAATTAATATTTATCAATGACATCACATTTCTACTAGTAATGATTTAACCACTTTCAATTTGTTTTTGTCTTATTAAAACTATGCTCGCTCTCCTCTTCTTTTTTTGCTTCCATATTTTGACTTTTTAATTTGGCATTTCGTGTCCATTTTTATAGCTTAATTTGATTATCATACTATCTGTTATCATTAGATTACACTGCCACCGCTATATTTATGCTACTGCCAGAACGTGGTAAGCGCGTGTGGAACTCGGCTTTTGATTTTTACTACGAAACAAAGCGCAGACTTTTAGTCACCGTTTAATGACAGGTTTGGCCCGGAAAGTTATGACCCCAAATCAATACACGTCGCACAAATTGTAGATGTGATTGGGGCAAAATATCCTAGGGCCAAGACTTAAGCCAAGCTTCCTTTTAAACTGAAGGAGCCAATAATCCAAAGATACACACGGAAGAGCACCAATGAGAGCAAGGAGAGCGTATCTGAACCCCAGGCCAAATGATGCGGCACAAGGAGGAAAGTAAAAAAATATTAAAAACATGATTATTCAAGAGTTAGAGAGAGAGTCATGATTTCAAGCAGTGTTATTCAAAGAGAGTTGTTATTCATTTGAGTATTGAAAATGTTATAGAAAAAGACGAAGTCTGACTCTAAGTGTCAGAAAATAAAACGAAAAAGGTGGCAGTCATGCTGAGCTACAGACCCGAAAAACAGAGGTATGTGCCAGTCTTCATGTATGTTAGGTCAATTTTTGATCTTTGAAATAAGATTCAAAAGACCTGGTCTCACCCGGTGCTTTTTTCCTCCTTAAGCGTTTGTTAAAATTGATGTAATTTTAAATTGCAACAATAATAGAGGTGTGAATAAATGATAATTTATTTTAAAAGTTAAAAATGTGCATTTTAATGTGTAGTGTTTTGATTTAATAATTATGTGAAGGAACTCGCGCAAGGAGGTAATGGTAGATTTTACAGCCACAATAACAATGTATAAATGTTACGATTCACTACTACTTTAATTAAGATTAATAATTCAATCCAAAAATTCATTTAAAAAAGGTAAACCCAACCTTAAATGTTTTTTCACCACACATACATAACAGTATGTTCAGAAACGTGTTTTTTACTTTACACAAAGAGAAAATAATCATTGCAGCTTTAAGTCTTCTGTAGGTTCTTTGAATATAAACCAATTTCGAGTTCAATTTAGCTTGAATACGAAAGCTATTCCTCAGGGAATAACGGCAGAGTGTCGTATAGGTTCATTGCCAGATATTTCCATCACGTTTTTGTGTCGAAAACGTTATTCCCTGCTCTCCAGATTATTATATTTACCACTCAGCGTCATTTGTTTATTTTTGCTGGATTCTTTAAATAGCAAAGCTAATTTCTCCAAATTATTCTGTATGAATTAGGCAATGTTGTAAATTAACTACTAAACATCAAAAGATTTATTTAATAAAATAATTTATCATAAATTATATTTGCCTTCAGCTTTGCAAAGCTATATATTTTTAATTCATACAGTCAGATTTGTCTTAATTACATTCTAATAGTGATACTAGAATAAATTATGTATAATTTATTTCCTCTTATAATATGAACTGTTTGTTTTTTAATGTATTATTTTAGTCAGAGATCAAGAAAACGCTTCTATACACGTATTTTACGCTATAAAATAAGCAAATGCGCTTTATAAATTAAGTAATGTGTATTTCTAAGCACGAATTTGGAAACAAAAAATATTTTTTTTTTAAATCGCAAATTAAGCATTTTAAAACTCATTTCGTAATGTATTAATTGTGCTATCAGATATACAATGAATTTTGTTTAATAACACAAAACAGAGTATAGTGCATGAATTTTTATACAAAATACAATAAATTTAATAAATACCTGGAAATTTGAGGGTAATTGTACAATTGTTAAAAATCACTCCTCTGAAAAGCAAAATACTCCTTCAAATCATGTCAGGGAATATTTTTACTCTTCTGGGAAAATTCTAGCTCGACCTCTGATTTTAGTATTTACAATTTGACATTATAAGCTGCCCTTGGTCAAAGTAAATTTTACTATGTTGTAACCATATCTCGTATATATTTGCTGTTAAATATAATTTCTAAAATTTTAAGAACACAAATGTATCTGGAGATTGTATTTCAGTCAATATTTCTATATTTATTGGGAAGCGATAGAACTGCTCGCGCATAATAAACAAGACCCTCATTTGCATTAATAAATTAGAGATGACATATATCGATTTTAGTGAAACATAGCCTTAAGCATTCCACTTATAAATACATATTTAATGTAAAACTAAAAAAATGCCGAAATGTTCTCAAAGGATGATAAAATAAAAAGCATTGTAGGAGATTAATACACTGAGGAAACAACGGGATAAAATCAAAATAACATGTGAATCAAGACAAGATATTTAAAAGCTGAGGTTTCCATTATATTTCCCGTAGAGGATTATTTTTATTATGTCAATACAAATATTTTCAAACAACTTATATCCCCACTTTGTTTTTTATTATTATAGTTAAATAATCAAACTCAAAAGAAGGCATTCTTCTATTTCATATTTTTTGCAAAAAAATTACTGCATATAATATTTTTAGGGGCTTTTTTATATATATATCAGTATGTTTTGCACGATCACAAGGCAAACACAAAACACATATTAATTTATGTTTCTTCTCTGGCACATCATTTCTTCTCTCATTCCAACTTTAAAACTTGGGTCATTCACAGTAAATGTACCTTTTAAATTTAAAAATGCATCAATAAATATACTGAATAAATATAATTTTTTTAAATAATAAATTTCATACAAAATAATTGAATACTTATTAATAACAGAATTTTTTTTAAGTAAACAATGAACCGAAAAATCGCGATTTTTTTTTTATTTAAGGAGCTCGTATGCGTTTCATAAAGAATATGAAGTTACTGTAAACATACACAACTGTTTCATACATCAATTGTAATAGCACTTCCTTGATCGTAGGCCAATTGTAATGGCACTTCCTTGATCGTAGGCCAATTGTAATAGAACTTCCTTGATCGTAGGCCAATTGTAATAGCACTTCCTTGATCGTAGGCCAATTGTAATGGCACTTCCTTGATCGTAGGCCAATTGTAATAGAACTTCCTTGATCGTAGACCAATTGTAATAGCACTTCCTTGATCGTAGGCCAATTGTAATGGCACTTCCTTGATCGTAGGCCAATTGTAATAGAACTTCCTTCATCGTAGGCCAATTGTAATGGCACTTCCTTGATCGTAGGCCAATTGTAATAGAACTTCCTTGATCGTAGGCCAATTGTAATAGCACTTCCTTGATCGTAGTCCAATTATAATGGCACTTCCTTGATCGTAGGCCAATTGTAATAGAACTTCCTTGATCGTAGGCCAATTGTAATAGCACTTCCCTGATCGTAGGCCAATTGTAATGGCACTTCCTTGATCGTAGGCCAATTGTAATAGAACTTCCTTGATCGTAGGCCAATTGTAATAGCGCTTCCTTGATCGTAGGCCAATTGTAATAGCACTTCCTTGATCGAAGGCCAATTGTAATGGCACTTCCTTGATCGTAGGCCAATTGTAATAGAACTTCCTTGATCGTAGGCCAATTGTAATAGCACTTCCTTGAACGTAGGCCAATTGTAATAGCACTTCCTTGATCGTAGGCCAATTGTAATGGCACTTCCTTGATCGTAGGCCAATTGTAATAGAACTTCCTTGATCGTAGGTCAATTGTAATAGAACTTTCTTGATCGTAGGCCAATTGTAATGGCACTTCCTTGATCGTAGGCCAATTGTAATAGAACTTCCTTGATCGTAGGCTAATTGTAATAGAACTTCCTTGATCGTAGGCCAATTGTAATAGAACTTCCTTGATCGTAGGCCAATTGTAATGGCACTTCCTTGATCGTAGGCCAATTGTAATGGCACTTCCATGATCGTAGGCGAATTGTAATAGAACTTCCTTGATCGTAGGCCAATTGTAATAGAACTTCCTTGATCGTAGGCCAATTGTAATAGAACTTCCTTGATTGTAGGCCAATTGTAATGGCACTTCTTTGATCGTAGGCCAATTGTAATAGAACTTCCTTGATCTTAGGCCAATTGTAATAGAACTTCCTTGATCGTAGGCCAATTATAATAGAACTTCCTTGATCGTAAGCCAATTGTAATAGAACTTACTTGATCGTAGGCCAATTGTAATAGAACTACCTTGATCGTCGGCCAATTGTAATGGCACTTCCTTGATCGTAGGCCAATTGTAATGGTACTTCCTTGATCGTAGGCCAATTGTAATAGAACTTCCTTGATCGTAGGCCAATTGTAATAGAACTTCCTTGATCTTAGGCCAATTGTAATGGAACTTCCTTGATCGTTGGCCAATTGTAATGGCACTTTCTTGATCGTAGGCCAATTGTAATGTCACTTCCTTGATCGTAGGCCAATTGAAATAAAACTTCCTTGATCGTAGGCCAATTGTAATAGCACTTCCTTGGTCGTAATATAACAATTTTATTGCATAGATTCCCAACCAGGATCCCGCTGAACTCTGGTGTTCCTCGAAATACTGGTGAGTCAACGAAACCCCGCTGGGGTGATGCCTGGTAATTCTGCATAATTCCCAACAAGTAATCTTCAGAACACTGGGATTCCACGGAATCCTCAACAGAATCCAGTGTTCTGCAAAAACGACTTACCACGTTTTCAATACTGGATTTAAAATATTTAACAATATTTATCAATTTTTATTAACAGTAATTAATAAATAGAAATTGGAAATACATACTCTTGCCGTATTTTATGCAAAAGTATGAGATAATTATTACTTATTAATACAACTGCTTCACACGTCTGTTTCTGAATTTGCCCTTGTCGTAACTAATATCTGTCACCGAGGTAGGGTTTTCTCGAGATTTAAAAAAAAATATTTTATGGGTTATATCTTTCTTGCTTTTGACCCAGACCGTCCGACCTACCCAAAAGTGTAAGGTATCTGTTTAGACGACCGGGGCAGTGCGACCCAATTTAGACCGGAACCCAGTGCGGATGACATCTACGGGAACTGTGCCTTCATTTCCCTGCCATTAATCTCTCAGAAAGACTTTCCGATCCATAGATTTAACGTGCCCGTATTTCACGTAGACACGTGGATAGTTTGGGCAGAGCAGGGAATCGACATCGGGTCCTCCGAGTGCAATCCTTGTGCTCAAACATTTCGGATATCCCACCCCAAGGAGTTCTTCCAAACAAAATTATTTATCGTTTGAAGAAATCCTTAAAATATTTTGAATGTCCTTATAAAGCCCTTCTCTTGTGCGTTTGATTACAGGTCACACACAATTTTCTCAAGTTCCCCTATACAAAGATCGTCATTTCATAGAGGGCTTCTAAGAAACATCTTAAGCACTTCCATAACTTTGTAAGGAATGGTCCATAAATGTACATGTCAGGCCCATCTATATAAGTGAACATGCCTCATATTTAAAAAAAAATTGAATTAGTTTTTATTTTATGTTAAAGCATGATGATTTTCAATGATTTTCACACAAATCGGTTCATTACTAATCGAAAATTGTATCACACAGTTTCTACCTTAACATTATCGGAAAGCTTGAAGAACATTTTTTCTAACAATCTTTGAATCAAATCCATCAGACAATTCTTCATGTGTATTTATTAATTTTTAAATACATTGAAATTTTCAAGTTTTATTTTTATTTTCTTATATCGCAGTATGCGAAAATGGAAGATTAGTACAATTCTATAGTTTGGCAGAAATATGGATGTATTCTAATATATATATATATATATATATATATATATATTATTTCATTTTCGGATTTTCTGTTAACTTTTAAACAGAACCATAAAAACGACAATTGTCGATTCCGATCGCGAAGGTCTTTCTCTGGTAGCAGTGGACGTTTCGGCGCATGCGCGGCAAACTGCGGCGAACGACTACACATGCGCTGAAATTAAAGGTTTTGAATTGAAATGAAAGGTGAGAATGATTTTAGTTCAAAACAGGCGATTTGGGAATTGAGTGAAGTTATCTGTATCTATAGTATTTAAATAGTGTGCACTATTTTAAGACCCCAGCAACGTCAGGTAATTTATTCTAATATTCACATAAAATATCGTTTTTATTTTCCCCCTTTGAAATGTCAAAGACGAAATCCATAAAAAAATTTATACTTTACTCCATCTGTTTTTTGTACGAGTCTAAATATTCTTTTGTATTTCCTTTGTTGCCACTTATAAAAACCTTCATTTTAAATTACAAACAAGCATCATTCATATTATGATTTAGAGACCTACCTGGTAATCCTAAGCTAAATCCCGACAGAATTGAATATGCTCCTAAAATATCTGTATTCTTACCATTTAGACGAGTACTGTAAAATTCTACTTGCGAAACATACCTCGATGCGAAATTTAATCCTCCGGATAAAAAATTTCGCGGTATTCTTTAATTTATACTAGATGAATAAAATATTTAGAAGGTAATGAAACTAAACTTTAATTTAAATGTCTTTGAAGTGCTTATTTAAGATTTCGTATTCAACCATTGGGAGGGGGGATTTTATGTGAAAATTGTCTGCAGCTTTGCTGTTGAAAATAGCTGGTTATTCAGTTAGGTTTTTAATTTTTTTAATAAAATCATTCATATTTTTCTTATTTTCTAATATTTTATTCATATTCGAGATTGAATTCTGTGTTATTTTTAAGAGTATTGTTAAATGTTAGGATTTGTCGAAGAAAACAAATTTTAATTCGGATTTCTAGAATTCATCATGAATTGTATGAATCAGTAGGAATAATCTCAATCTCGTCGACCCCAATTCAGGACTAGCATAAGTAGTTAATACAATTGATTAATCTATTTAAAACGATAGTTAATAAATGTGAAATAGTTAAATCATATTTTGAAAAATAAGATTCAATATGTTTTCCTATTTAACATGATGTAAATGTTAACAAATGTAAAACAGTTAAATCACGTTTTAAAAAATAAGATTCAATATATTTTCCAATTTAACATATTATCATAATTATAAAATATGCACCCCTTTCTATGCGTAATTCTGAAAGTGTTTTCGTTATTCAGAAAGTTATCCACAACTTTGATTAAATGTGTACACACTAAAAATATATGAGTAGAAACACAAAAAGAACTGGGTTTACTGCCATTAGAATGACACTTTTAAACAGGTAAATTTTCAAACAAGTGCGTGAAATAAACATCTCATTTTACATCTTTATCTGTCTAAAACCGTCGTTTCAGTTTAAAATAAAATATACCCATTATTCCGCTCAATTCTCATATCAATGAAATAAAATAACACATTCATATTGATATAGTTGCATTCTTAATTGGGTAGCTGAAAATTTACCTGTTTAAAAGTGTCATTCTAGTGGCAATAAACCTAGTTTTTTATGTTTTTTTACCTATATTTTTAGTGTATATGTTTCACGTTTAATGTCCACAAACCATTTCGAACGTGCGAAGAGCGGGTGAAACGCCTAGTTTAAAATATCCATCTACATGTAAAAACGTCTTAGAAGCAACAATTCATGATAAAACTATTTTTTACTTTCCCTGCAATACATGGTAAAGTATAGGGAAAGTATTGGAATCATGTCGAAAATCGCAACTCGAGTTTTCGACGGATCTACACGTTTCGAGACCACTAGAATACGAAAACACAATTTTTAGCGTGACGTCTGTGTGTGTGTATGTGTGTGTGTGTCTGTCTGTCTGTCTGTCTGTCTGTGTGTGTGTGTGTGTCTGTCTGTCTGTATGCGTACCTGTGCAATGTATGTATCCACTTTAACTCAAAAACTAATGAACCAAATTTCATAAAATTTGGTAGGTAAGTTACTAGAATGTGACCCTGGTGCTGATTAGTTTTTGGTATGATTCATAAAAACAGAATCCGCCTTTTCTTCCAAAATAGCCAGTAAAATTTCAATTATCCGCTCTAGCTAAAATACTTATTGACCAAATTTCACAAAATTTGGTAGATAAGTTATTTGTTAGATAATCTGGTGCTGATTAGAATTTGATACGATTCAGAAAATACGAACCCGCTTTTTTTTTACGAAATGGCCAGTAAAAATTTCATGTATCCACCCTAGCTAAAATACTAATTGACCAAATTTCACAATATTTGGTAGATAAGTTACTTGTGGGACATTCTGGTGCTGATTCGATTTTGGTACGATTCGAAAAATAACAACCTGTCTTTTTTTACAAAATGGCCATCAAAAATCGCCAAAATCTAAAAAAAAAAGACTACGTATGCTGAAATTTATCAATTAAATTCTTGTTTTATACTTAATTTTTGACGAGGAAAAGAATATAAGACACTCCATTATACTTTAGGACTAGCCGTTCTCAAGATATTTGAGATTTCTTGCATTTTTGTTACGCCACTATCGGGAAAATGTCCAATTACTAAATAATAACAAAAATTTAATTAAAAATGCAAATTTAGTGCTATTTGGTGCAATTAAACTCAATCTAATGCATTATTAAAGAAATAAAGAAAATATGAATTTAAGTCTGCAGGGAAAGTCATGTGCTGCCTACATCAGATTTTTTCTTCATATTTACCTTCCAACTCTGAGAAGTAAAGCGTCATACGTATAGGTCATTACCTGAATGGTTATGAAACTTTCTTAGTTTCCGAAACTATCAAATGCTTTTGTCATTTAATTAGTGTGCCAATTTGCGATGTGGTATCATTATGTTATTGCTACTGCGCAACTTATCGTTCCGTATTTAACCTTGATTATACCTAATAACGTTATACATTCTGTCATTTGACCTGCTTATGGGGTAAATATATATAAATGAGAAAAATACAATATAACTACATTAAGTAACATTTAATTTAGGAATCAGAATTCTTATAAAAATTATAAGGGTTATAGGGTCGCGATAACCTTTTTGTTAATATTGTCTTAATTTGCATTTGTGATTTTATGAATAACCACACCTGGGTGGTCAACAACGGCAGATAGTAGGACTGTAAGATTCGTGTGTGCTTTGATCCCAATGTATCCGATTAAAATATTTAGGCGTCATTTATGGTTTTTTCGGGTATTGTCACAATTACATCTAATGTTATTTTATGTGTAGAGTAGGTGCTTGTCTGCTGTATAATTCACGCATAAGAAACTAAATTTGTTTATTTATGTCAATAAAAAGCAATTTTGTATATTCTGTTAATAAATGTGTTTTGGCCTCTTATCTGGCGTGCATCCTTAGCAGTTAAAAGTTGAATTTTTCGTTATTTTCAGGATTATTTCAACTTATGACACTTTTAGAGTTGATACCTTTAGGTAGGTAATCTACTGGTTGTACCAAATTATTTAGTAATTAATAATTTAAAACACGTTTATCTTATGTAACTTAATCGTATTTATTTAAGATCTGCTTCATAAAGTTATTAAAAATTGCGAAACATAATCCCAGAAAAGAAATGAAAGATTATTTACTTTTTCAAAAATTTATCCTCCAGACATATTTTGCCACCAGTCTTTAGATAATGAAAGCATACAAGGAATATATTTTCACTAATTTGAATAAGTCTGATTAAAGTATTGTTTCTTAACATTTTGAAACACTAGTTATACTATAACTAGTTAAATTATATTTCGAAATACATTTTAATAAATAGTTTTAAATGTTGAAAGTGTTCTGTATTTGTACTTTCCTTTCAATAATACAATTATGTATAGAGGGAGAGAACACGTTTATACCGTTTATACAAGAATAAGATAATGTATTATAGAAGTTGTGCAATAACGCACATTTGTACTTTTTCCACTTTAGAAAAGGTCAAAATGATGTCCTTTTGATTATACCATCAGTATGCGCATGTTATACGCAATATAATTAGCTTTCACCAAGTAAAAAATTTCGAAGTAAAACTTCTGTTAATAGTGTGGGGCAGTGTTTTACAAGCCATTTTGGTCGCGGAACCCTTTTGAAATTAGCTTTGATTGTGGAACCCCAAAAGGGGGAAAAGTCCATTGTGGTACAAATCAAGCATTCAAATTTTACGATTTCTTTCAATTAAGAAAATTTACACGAAACTATTACGTTGCGGAAACTCTCAATAACTCATGGAACCCCAAGGGTTCCGTGGAACACACTTTACAAACGCTAGTGTAGAATGAATGTTTACGGTGCTGTTTGAAGTCTCGTCAACGATGTGTATGGTTTTTGTAACGTTCTTTTAAATTGCGGGCCTATTTAAGTATTGAATGACGAAATAATTCTACCTTCGTTTATTGTATTTGTTTGATCTTTCGCTATATAAATATATAATAATTAAAATATCCCAGTTTAGGCAAATTGGTAAGTTTCAAATGAGAGAAGCATTGCATCTAAAAATTATTTTTAGTTGGTTCTAAGAATAATGATACGAAATTGACCTTGCCAAGACTTTAAGATTCATTACGGAGAAAATGAAAATGAACACTAAAAAGGCGATATATTAATAACCCTGAGTAGTATGCTATGCAACTTATTTCAATACATGCATTCATAACATTATTAACACCATAAATAATAACATGCAATCCATAAAACAGTGATTCTGTTTTTACTTTCCTTATATACATAATGTATAAGGAAAGTATTGTGACGGGGTCGAAAATTCGAGTTTTCGACGGGAGAGCACGTTTCAAGCATCCCTGATCGCGAATCAAACATTTCAGAAGCGATGTCTGTGTGTGTGTGAAAGTGTGTGTGTGTGTGTGTGTGTGTGTGTGTGTATGTGTGTGTGTTGTGTGTGTGTGTATGTGTGTGTGTTGTGTGTGTGTGAAAGTATGTGTGTGTGTGTGTATTTGTGTGTGTGTTGTGTGTGTGTGAAAGTATGTGTGTGTGTGTGTGTGTGTCAGTGAGTCTGTGGAGACGATAACTGACGAACGAATGGACCGATTTGAACCAAATTTGGTACAAAAATCACAATCCGTAAACACTGGAAGCCTATTGGTTTTATACGTAATCGAATGTTCAGAACCCCCCTAAATTTTCGAATGAAATTTTGAAAAAATCGTCAAAAAATCAAAACCGCTAATAAAGTTACGCAAATAGACATTTCTTATGTAATTTTTCATTAGAAAACGATTGGCATAAATTTTAGAAGGCTAACATGAACAGTTCTTGAGATATTGTACATTTTTCAAAAAAATTATGAAAAAGTCACATAAAAAATAAATTCCTATTGAGAAACGTGTTCACTTTTCATATGTAATACCATGCAATAAATTGAGTGACATCATTCTCGTGGATCTAGCTCGTTCCATTCATGAAAAATTTACTTTGAATAAAATTTTTATTTGAACGCCAATAGCCATTTATCTGCTGTAAGAATAACTTTTTTCTTAGTGCATAACGCTTGGCGAGATTTTGGCGACGAATTTGGCGAATGTTGCCAACTTGGCGACTTTTTTTAAATGTTGCCAAATTAATGAAAATCTCGCCAAATGGATAAAAATGATGCTAAATCAATGGAAATGACGACTAATTGTCGAAAATTCAATATCTTGGAAAGAATATTAGTATCTACTATAAGAAAAACCTATTTTTTTACTGTAAAAGTAGTAAATTCATTACATTATATAAGGAAAGTCATGTGTTGCCCACATCAGATTTTTTGTTATTACAATAATATTTTCCTTATTAGGATCAATTTGACCTAGGGTGGGGCAAATTGATACTCTTCTAGTTTAAGGCTCTTAAACAGTCATTAATGATTTTCGGATTCTAATCTCATAAATTTTAATTGACACAATTAATGGAATAAAAGTAAAAGAAAATATTGATTTTTTTAAAATTTATTACAAGTAAATATGAAAATTAAAATTAAAATTAAAAAAAATGTGTTACCATGCCTCGCTTTTCTTTATTTGTTCTATAAATGTGAATTATAAAATATATCAAATTATTTAATACAATCAGTGTTAAAGAGCATTTTTATATAAGATATATCCCCACCTGCCGAGGCTGAGCATTACAATATTTCTAGATTAATTCGCAGAGTTTCCATCTTAACACCATGGTAGAAACTGAGGAATTTTCTTTTAAAAAATCTTTAAACAGAAAATGTGCCATCAACAGACGTTATACAGAACGCACGTAAATCCTTTGCAGCAGGCGACTACGCCTTGATGAAAAATTGAATGAATGAATGCAATTAATCCCTACATTAATCACGGTCACCGCCGAGTATATTTACTAGTTGGTAATAAAAGGTCCTACTATAGAGAAATAAATATCCTACTATAGAGAAACAGTTTTTTCGTCGAATATTGTTGAATTCAATACTTTAAATTTTTTAAGCCTTCCTGGCTAAATTTCCACTACATCTGAAGTAATGTATGTTTCTAGGAATGTGTGCCTGTAAAGTGTACAGATGTTTTTAAAACACAGACTAAAACGTTTTTAGAATATGGCCTAAAGCGCTACTAAAATACAGGCTGGAATGTTACAAATGTGTGTCTGTGAGGTGTACAGGTGTTTCTAAAATACAGACTAAAACCTCTTTAGAATATGGCCTGAATGGTTATTAATTACGGGCTCCCATGTTTCTAATACATAGACTAAAACCTTTCCAAAGTGCGAGCTAAAACATTTTAGATAATTTACGACGTATCCTCAAAAACAGAAATCCCTGTTCAACCTTTGGACAGTGTGAACTTGCATATGTATTTAATAAAGTGCATGCTGTTACTTACATAACAAAATATGTTCATCTTCCGGAATATCTGTCACCTCTGAAGTACCTCTGTAACAAATATCAACATTAAAATTTGTTACAGAGATGCTTCAGGTTCCCGGACAATGCACCGGCGATATTTTTTTCTTTTTTTAAAATTCGAATTAGTTTTTTTAGTTATTTTATGTTGAATCTCGATTTTGTGCCATTTTTACACAAAACGGTTGTTTAGCGATCGAAAATATTATCAGATTTTCCATCTTAACATCATTGAAAGATCGAAGAACGTTTTTTTCTAACGATCTTTGAATCCAATCCATCGGATAATTCATATTTATTTATTTTTAAATACATCGAAATATGCATTTTTTAGGTTCTGTGATACTTATTTCGCTGCACCTAAAAAGAGAAGAATAGCACGATCCCATTATCTGAGGCAAAATTTTATCTTCGCATTCTAATAAAACAATGTGAGTATTCTATTTTATGATATTCTCTAAATTTTTAAACAAAAGCCTAAAAATTGAAACTTTCGTTTCCGCTACAGAATATTTTCATTATTTGGTACTCTGGTTGCTATACACAGGGTGCTGCAACTAACGTCACAATCTGTGTGTTATTATTGGGGGAAATGACGTATTTATCCTAAACGTATCATCTGGTTTTGAGGCAAATAAATAAATATAACTTGACAGGTCGGTTTTCGACTACGCTTTTTGAAAAAAATAAATTAATGAATGCAATTTTTCCCTGCTTTAAATCCAGAAAAATGACATGTACATGTTCTTGTAATACATAACATTTAATTCACTATAGGTCGTTTCAAATAAACTGATAATTTAAATCCTGGTATTTAAATATGAAACCGTATTATTTACAAGCGCATTCATTTCCTAAAAACATCATAATGTCTAATGCGTTTTAAATTTCTACTTTATAAATCCCGTAGTATATAAGTTTTTATATAAGAAATTGGTTATATTTACCTTGTGTTTATTCAAAGAAAACGTTATTTCTCTTCAAATAATGCATATGTATTATGCTACAAACGCAAAAACTATATTTAGACAAACAGCCATAAAAGCTCTACATCTTCTGTTCGCATCCTTCACGGCCGTTGTTCTTGATTTTAGTCCCCCATTATACAAATGTCTACTGCGTTGTTTCAGAAAATAAACAAACAATGCATTTATATCCATATCTAGAGAAGGCTTGAATAAATATGAATTGGACGGCAAGTTATTTCGGAATGCAGTTCTGCAGTTCCAGATATTTGTCTACAGTTCACTTGTGTTTATGGGGTTAGAACATCTGGTGTTTTTTTGCATAGTTCCAAATGTTATTTTTCGTTCTTCGTAGTGTATGTGTCTTCAAAAATAATTTGTTTTGTACTAGAAAATGTTTGGCAATGGCGTTCGCATTGTTTTCTGTCTTCTTTACTGGTGTTTAAGAATATATAAGATTATTTTGCAAAATCTTGCATTTTAATTAATAAATCGTTAAACTTTTCGAAGAATCCACTCATAACACTAGGACCTTTTGAGACTCAATATAGAATGAGATATATTGCAATTTTAAAAATTAAATGATTTTTATTGAATTTAAAATTAACTGGAATGTGGACCAACTCAACTTTCTCACACCAGAATCCATTTTAAGTGTTTTTTTTCCAAGAAAAATTCTAAAGATCGGTATCGTGGGACCAAATAATTACGATTATAATGGTGTTACCCTTCACTTTAAAGGGCTTGGAAAAATATTTCGATTGATACCATATTTGACAATGTGTCCCCGGGGGAAGGGGTTGACTTGCCCCCGAGGATGGCTAATCACGCCACTAACAAAAAAAAATTATATAGCGGTTGTTTTCTCTAGCAATGATTGAAATTATTAAGTCTCGTGATCATTGAGCCATATATAAATCATTTTATACATGACTATGTCATGGTTATATGTTAAAAAATATATAATTGCAAATACATTTCGATGTTTTCGCTCAAATTCTAACAAAATGTATCTAATTTTGGATATTTTGATAACAAAGACGGATATAAAGTTTCATGAAAATTCATCAATATTTGTGGCCGCTAACATGCACATAAGAAATTGACCACAGACATGCAGATATACAGACGGGCATCATTCCAAAAATAGTCAAAACGTGTTCAGAAGATCTTAAAACTTTCTTCGTTATGAAACTTTCTTCGTTTCCGAAACTATCAAATGCTTTTGTCATTTAATCAGTGTGCCAATTTGCGATGTGGTATCATTATGTTATTGCTACTGCGCAACTTATCGTTCCGTATTTAACCTTGATTATACCTAATAACGTTATACATTCTGTCATTTGACCTGCTTATCGGGTAAATATATATAAATGAGAAAAATACAATATAAATACATTAAGTAACATTTAATTTAGGAATCAGAATTCTTATAAAAATTATAAGGGTTATAGGGTCGGATAACCTTTTTGTTAATATTGTCTTAATTTGCATTTGTGATTTTATGAATAACCACACCTGGGTGGTCAACAACGGCAGATAGTAGGACTGTAAGATTCGTGTGTGCTTTGATCCCAATGTATCCGATTAAAATATTTAGGCTTCATGTATGGTTTTTTCGGGTATTGTCACAATTACGTCTAATGTTATTTTATGTGTAGTGTAGGTGTTTGTCTGCTGTATAATTCACGCATAAGAAACTAAATTTGTTTATTTATGTCAATAAAAAGCAATTTTGTATAGTCTGTTAATAAATGTGTTTTGGCCTCTTATCTGGCGTGCATCCTTAGCAGTTAAAAGTTGAATTTTTCGTTATTTTCAGGATTATTTCAACTTATGACACTTTTAGAGTTGATACCTTTTAAGTAGGTAATTTACTGGTTGTACCAAATTATTTAGTAATTAATAATTTAAAACACGTTTATCTTATGTAACTTAATCGTATTTATTTAAGATCTGCTTCATAAAGTTGTTAAAAATTGCGAAACATAATCCCAGAAAAGAAATGAAAGATTATTTACTTTTTCAAAAATTTATCCTCCAGACATATTTTGCCACCAGTCTTTAGATAATGAAAGCATACAAGGAAGATATTTTCACTAATTTGAATAAGTCTGATTAAAGTATTGTTTCTTAACATTTTGAAACACTAGTTATACTATAACTAGTTAAATTATATTTCGAAATGCATTTTAATAAATAGTTTTAAATGTTGAAAGTGTTCTATATTTGTACTTTCCTTTCAATATTACAATTATGTATAGAGGGAGATAACACGTTTATACAAGAATAAGATACTGTATTATAGAAATTGTGCAGTAACGCACATTTGTACTTTTTGCCACTTTAGAAAAGGTCAAAATGATGTCCTTTTGATTATACCATCAGTATGCGCATGTTATACGCAATATAATTAGCTTTCACCAAGTAAAAAATTTCGAAGTAAAACTTCTGTTAATAGTGTGGGGCAGTGTTTTACAAGACATTTTGGTCGCGGAACCCTTTTGAAATTAGCTTTGATTGTAGAACCCCAAAAGGGGGAAAAGTCCATTGTGGTACAAATCAAGCATTCAAATTTTACGTTTTCTTTCAATTGAGAAAATTTACACGAAACTATTACGTTGCGGAACCTCTCAATAACTCATGGCACCCCAAGGGTTCCGTGGAACACACTTTACAAACGCTAGTGTAGAATGAATGTTTACGGTGCTGTTTGAAGTCTCGTCAACGATGTGTATGGTTTTTGTAACGTTCTTTTAAATTGCGGGCCTATTTAAGTATTGAATGACGAAATAATTCTACCTTCGTTTATTGTATTTGTTTGATCTTTCGCGATATAAATATATAATAATTAAAATATCAAAGTTTAGGCAAATTGTTAAGTTTCAAATGAGAGAAGCATTGCATCTAAAAATTATTTTTAGTTGGTTCTAAGAATAATGATACGAAATTGACCTTGCCAAGACTTTAAGATTCATTACGGAGAAAATGAAAATGAACACTAAAAAGGCGATATATTAATAACCCTGAGTAGTATGCTATGCAACTTATTTCAATACATGCATTCATAACATTATTAACACCATAAATAATAACATGCAATCCATAAAACAGTGATTCTGTTTTTACTTTCCTTATATACATAATGTATAAGGAAAGTATTGTGGCGGGGTCGAAAATTCGAATTCGAGTTTTCGACGGGAGAGCACGTTTCAAGCATCCCTGATCACGAATCAAACATTTTTGAAGTGATGTCTGTGTGTGTGTGTGTGTATTTGTGTGTGTGTGTGTGAAAGTATGTGTGTGTGTGTGTGTGTCAGTGAGTCTGTGGAGACGATAACTGACGAACGAATGGACCGATTCGAACCAAATTTGGTACAAAAATCACAATCCGTAAACACTGGAAGCCTATTGTTTTTATACGTAATCGAATGTTCAGAACCCCCCTAAATTTTCGAATGAAATTTTGAAAAAATCGTCAAAAAATCAAAACCGCTAATAAAGTTACGCAAATAGACATTTCTTATGTAATTTTTCATTAGAAAACGATTGGCATAAATTTTAGAAGGCTAACATGAAAAGTTCTCGAGATATTGTACATTTTTTAAAAAAATTATGAAAAAGTCACATAAAAAAAAAATTCCTATTGAGAAACGTGTTCACTTTTCATATGTAATACCATGCGATAAATTGAGTGACATCATTCTCGTGGATCTAGATCGTTCCATTCATGAAAAATTTACTTTGAATAATACTTTTGTATTTGAACGCCAATAGCCATTTATCTGCTGTAAGAATAACTTTTTTCTTAGTGCATAACGCTTGGCGAGATTTTGGCGACGAATTTGGCGAATGTTGCCAACATGGCGACTTTTTTGAAATGTTGCCAAATTAATGAAAATCTCGCCAAATGGATAAAAATGATGCTAAATCAATGAAAATGACAACTAATTGTAAAAAATTCAATATCTTGGAAAGAATATTAGTATCAACTATAAGAAAAACCTATTTTTTTACTGTAAAAGTAGTAAATTCATTACATTATATAAGGAAAGTCATGTGTTGCCCACATCAGATTTTTTGTTATTACAATAATATTTTCCTTATCAGCATCAATTTGACCTAGGGTGGAGCAAATTGATACTCGTCTAGTTTAAGGCTCTTAAACAGTTATTAATGATTTTCTGATTCTAATCTCATAAATTTTAATTGACACAATTAATGGAATAAAAGTAAAAGTAAATATTGATTTTTTAAAAATTAACAAGTAAATATGAAAATTAAAATTAAAATTAAAAAAAAATGTGTTACCATGCCTCGCTTTTCTTTATTTGTTCTATAAATGTGAATTATAAAATATATCAAATTATTTAATACAATCAGTGTTAAAGAGCATTTTTATATAAGATATATCCCCACCTGCCGAGGCTGAGCATTACAATATTTCTAGATTAATTCGCAGAGTTTCCATCTTAACACCATGGTAGAAACTGAGGAATTTTCTTTTAAAAAATCTTTAAACAGAAAATGTGCCATCAATAAACGTTATACAGAACGCACGTAAATCCTTTGCAGCTGGCGACTACGCCTTGATGAAAAATTGAATGAATGAATGCAATTAATCCCTACATTAATCACGGTCACCGCCGAGTATATTTACTAGTTGGTAATAAAAGGTCCTACTATAGAGAAATAAATATCCTACTATAGAGAAACAGTTTTTTCGTCGAATATTGTTGAATTCAATACTTTAAATTTTTTAAGCCTTCCTGGCTAAATTTCCACTACATCTGAAGTAATGTATGTTTCTAGGAATGTGTGCCTGTAAAGTGTACAGATGTTTTTAAAACACAGACTAAAACGTTTTTAGAATATGGCCAAAAGCGCTACTAAAATACAGGCTGGAATGTTACAAATGTGTGTCTGTGAGGTGTACAGGTGTTTCTAAAATACAGACTAAAACCTCTTTAGAATATGGCCTGAATGGTTATTAATTACGGGCTCCCATGTTTCTAATACATGGACTAAAACCTTTCCAAAGTGCGAGCTAAAACATTTTAGATAATTTACGACGTATCCTCAAAAACAGAAATCCCTGTTCAACCTTTGGACAGTGTGAACTTGCATATGTATTTAATAAAGTGCATGCTGTTACTTACATAACAAAATATGTTCATCTTCCGGAATATCTGTCACCTCTGAAGTACCTCTGTAACAAATATCAACATTAAAATTTGTTACAGAGATGCTTCAGGTTCCCGGACAATGCACCGGCGATATTTTTTTCTTTTTTTAAAATTCGAATTAGTTTTTTTAGTTATTTTATGTTGAATCTCGATTTTGTGCCATTTTTACACAAAACGGTTGTTTAGCGATCGAAAATATTATCAGATTTTCCATCTTAACATCATTGGAAGATCGAAGAACGTTTTTTTCTAACGATCTTTGAATCCAATCCATCGGATAATTCATATTTATTTATTTTTAAATACATCGAAATATGCATTTTTAGGTTCTGTGATACTTATTTCGCTGCACCTAAAAAGAGAAGAATAGCACGATTCCATTATCTGAGGCAAAATTATATCTTCGCATTCTAATAAAACAATGTGAGTATTGTATTTTATGATATTCTCTAAATTTTTAAACAAAAGCCTAAAAATTGAAACTTTCGTTTCCGCTACAGAATATTTTCATTATTTGGTACTCTGGTTGCTATACACAGGGTGCTGCAACTAACGTCACAATCTGTGTGTTATTATTGGGGGAAATGACGTATTTATCCTAAACGTATCATCTGGTTTTGAGGCAAACAATAAATATAACTTGACAGGTCGGTTTTCGACTACGCTTTTTGAAAAAAATGAATTAATGAATGCAATTCTTCCCTGCTTTAAATCCAGAAAAATGACATGTACATGTTCTTGTAATACATAACATTTAATTCACTATAGGTCGTTTCAAATAAACTGATAATTTAAATCCTGGTATTTAAATATGAAACCGTATTATTTACAAGCGCATTCATTTCCTAAAAACATCATAATGTCTAATGCGTTTTAAATTTCTACTTTATAAATCCCGTAGTATATAAGTTTTTATATAAGAAATTGGTTATATTTACCTTGTGTTTATTCAAAGAAAACGTTATTTCTCTTCAAATAATGCATATGTATTATGCTACAAACGCAAAAACTATATTTAGACAAACAGCCATAAAAGCTCTACATCTTCTGTTCGCATCCTTCACGGCCGTTGTTCTTGATTTTAGTCCCCCATTATACAAATGTCTACTGCGTTGTTTCAGAAAATAAACAAACAATGCATTTATATCCATATCTAGAGAAGGCTTGAATAAATATGAATTGGACGGCAAGTTATTTCGGAATGCAGTTCCAGTTCTGCAGTTCCAGATATTTGTCTACAGTTCACTTGTGTTTATGGGGTTAGAACATCTGGTGTTTTTTTGCATAGTTCCAAATGTTATTTTTCGTTCTTCGTAGTGTATGTGTCTTCAAAAATAATTTGTTTTGTACTAGAAAATGTTTGGCAATGGCGTTCGCATTGTTTTCTGTCTTCTTTACTGGTGTTTAAGAATATATAAGATTATTTTGCAAAATCTTGTATTTTAATTAATAAATCGTTAAACTTTTCGAAGAATCCACTCATAACACTAGGACCTTTTGAGACTCAATATAGAATGAGATATATTGCAATTTTAAAAATTAAATAATTTTTATTGAATTTAAAATTAACTGGAATGTGGACCACCTCGACTTTCTCACATCAGAATCCATTTTTTTTTTTTTTTCCCAAGAAAAATTCTAAAGATCGGTATCGTGGGACCAAATAATTACAATTATAATGGTGTTACCTTTCACTTTAAAGGGCTTGAAAAAATATTTCGATTGATACCATATTTGACAATGTGTCCCCCGGGGGGGTTGTCTTGCCCCGGAGGGTGGCTAATCACGCCACTAACAAAAAAAATTATATAGCGGTTGTTTTCTCTAGCAATGATTGAAATTATTAAGTCTCGTGATCATTGAGCCATATATAAATCATTTTATACATGACTATGTCATGGTTATATGTTAAAAAATATAAAATTGCAAATACATTTCGATGTTTTCGCTCAAATTCTAACAAAATGTATCTAATTTTGGATATTTTGATAACAAAGACGGATATAAAGTTTCATGAAAATTCATCAATATTTGTGGCCGCTAGCGTGTGCATAAGAAATTGACCACAGACATGCAGATAGACAGACGGGCATCACTCCAAAAATAGTCAAAACGTGTTCAGAAGATCTTAAAACATGCATTGACATCAAAATCTCGAATTCGAAAATTTGAAAACAATAATTTCTCTGTATTACATAGTATGAGAAAGTTAAAATTCTGGAATTCAAAAAACCATTAAACTATGCCAACCTGATTGAATGTTGATTTTACTTTTAATACTCTCATGCCCATATGTAGTCTTACTCACTGAATCATCACTGACAATCGCTACATTCTTATTATGGAATTATCAAAACGTGTGTATTATACACTGTTCAACAATTTTTCTGTTTTTGTTTTTTACCAAAATGAAAGTACCCACCTTTTATAAATTTTGAGTCGCTGAACACGAAAATAACCCTTAAATCTCTCTCCTGGCTCAGAGTGTTGAGTATTGCACTGTTTACATTTAACATATAACGCTATGGGGCATTATAATTACGATACGTGAAATAAAAAAATAAATAAGGGAAAAGAAATAAAATAGGCACTGCCGTTCCCCACAAGCGACAGGCAAACAGATGGCGTGTATAAAAAGGAAAGGTCGTTAACTGTTATTCGTACTATTGTATTTCCATAACCTTGTATGTAAAATGTAAACAGTGGAATTACTCAAAAGCCTGAGCCAGGAGGCAATTTTAAACGTAATTTTCGTGTTCAACGACCCGAAATCTATAAAGGACGGATATTTTTACCTCTGTAAAATTTTCACTGTTGAACAGTGTTATCCATTGATATCGAATTTCAATCTCTGTAGTACTTTTTATAAACTTAAAATATGTAAGTTGTGAAAGTAATAAATATTTAAATAAATTAGAATTAATTGAGAAATTAGAATAATTAATTATTATAAAAAACTGTCTGTCAGAAGGAGTATTATGTTTGTATTTACTTTAATTTATTTTTTATTTTATCATTAAAAGTTTCATACGTGTCTACTACATATAATATCTACTACTACCTTGTCTACTGCTGTTTGAAACAATTTTGACTGAATTGTATTGCAAATTCTATTTTTAACTGCAAGACGGCATATATTAATGAACTTTGACATTCACAGAAGTATATTTTAATAAACGCGTCAAAACCAACTTGATGAAACATAAGGAATGAAATTTGAATAAAATAATTGCGACTGGTGTTAAAGATGCAGTAGTACCTAATGAACTTCTATACCTTTTCCTTCAGCATCTCGTTAGGAAAGTCTGAAATCAAACTGAATTTGAAATTATATAAATATGTACGTTTGAAGAATATCCAAGCCCGGTTATGAATTCGATATTAGAATTTCACTGCATCAATCAAATATTTATAAACCCAAAAATATTCATCAAAGAAGGCGTTCATTTTCAAAGATATTCTGTGTCATTTCTGTAACTGCATTTAAAATAGAAGATTTTTATATGAAAAAAGATAAATGAAAGAAGAATAGAAGATTTTTAATTGAAAGGGAATAACAGTGTTGCATTTTTAATTTTTATTAGAAGCAGAATAAAAATATTCACTCATCACGATCACCGATTAGTAGAAATTTTTTAAATAAAACACGTTCAGGAATATAAACTGTGGTGCTGGAAAATGAAAAAGAATACAAAGCTTACTTTTAATTGAAGATCTTGAATATGGTCGTTATATCATATAGTCATAAAACATTGCATTGTGCCGCATAAAAACCCACCATTAAATCTTCAGTACGAGTTCCTGGATTAAAATATATTAACATAATACCACAGAATTAACTTTACCCATTTTAACTTTAAAATATATATTTATTAAGCACCTTAATCATAATTAGATTACAACAATTATACTTATATATTTAAGGAGGAGACTGGACAGTAGAGACCAGGCATAGAGAAATTCCTAAACTGACAATGACCTTTTATACGTGTTTTGGGGCACATACTTTCTTGTCGTTAGACGTTTGTGGATCATTGGTTGTTTAACCACCGCATCATCACTGCACTGTATAAGAACCTTGATGCATCTCTTTATGCACCTGTGCCGACTTTAATGCTTATCTGCATCCCGACTCTAACTGCACTCTCCAACTATTCTGTTCATCTCTGTAGAACTTTATGCAAGTCCATATCGACTCTAACTGCTATCAGCTATTACTATTCAACTATTACCACATCTCTAAATCTCTATTGATCTGTCTTTTTTACATATCTCTGTAGTATCTATGTAGAACCTTCTACTGGTTGCCATATCTTTCTGCCTGAGATCTGACTCGCCTCTTCGACGACCATTGGTTGACCTCAGGGCGACGCGATTACAATTCCTTATTGGTTAATATTTTAACCAATCTCATTGTTTTTCTTTTAGCCTCCAATAACTGCTCTGGCTGAACCAAACCTGTACTTGAAGACCCCTTATTTATGGCATTGTTGACCTCTTCGATCAAAGCTCAATACATTGGCGTCTTCCAGTCTGGTGCCGTTGTTTGGCCTGCTAGATATCATAAATCTACATATAAACCTGTCTACGTGAATCGTAGTCTGACATAAACTTTAAAAATTAATGAAAAATACGATGCAAGAAGTCTCTTCAAGTGCATTACGAGATATAAACTAGTAAAAATATTTAGTATCCATGTCCTCTCAATTTTTCATACGTTTATAAACCTTATGGTTTAGGTCCAGTTGTTTCACAATCAACATCAGAATTAAAATAAAAGTGTTTGCTAGTTCATTTTAGAGAATTGTTCATTAAATTCCTCAAGTTAATATCTTTTTTTTCAAATTAACAACACGTTTGTGAAATGAATGAAAGCAAATGAATTGGATGCATTTGGGGGATTTGAGTTCATATCTACTGCTTCACATGTAAAAGATGTTAACTTTTTTATATGCCCAGTGTACTATAAACTTCAAACTGTGTTAAAATACAGTATATATCAGCCCATTTTGAAGACAAAAAATAGATTGCTTCCTCAAGATAAAAAGGCATAACTACCACTCCAACGAAACCAAGAAAGCGAGTGTCAATTAAATATTTGATACTAGAAAATAAAAAGTGTAAAACTAAAAAATGTTAAAAAGTACAACCTAGATGAAAGGAGGAAGAATGGCAAGAAAAAAAATTTCTTAATGAACTATTAGCTCAAGGGCCTTATGACAAAATAAATAAGAAAACAAATGGTTTCATAAGCTACGCAAACACCTAATTTTAAAAACATTCGCAAATTATTGTAGGAATACCTTTGAATGAATAAATAAGTACAAAACGTAGTATTTAACAAAAATCAATGAAATAATCTAAAAGAACTAAATCCACTAAAATACTTCATAAAACAATCGTTTCAGTAAAAAATGCTAGTTAATATAGTATTTTTTTACTATGAAAATATTCAGACAATGAAAATTAACAAAACACAAAAAATAAAATTACCAGCCTCAAAGAGTTAAATTAGCAACTTCACAAACTAAAGATAATGCATTTTTATTATTTATTATTAATGCATATTTTTATTAACGACTCAAAATACTGACAAATACAACCTCCAATAATATAATCCTATTTTTTTCTTTCTTCAAAAATACTGATTTAGTACATGCATAATAAAATATAAGTGAGAATTAAAATTTTCCTTCAAGCATTCTTCATTTGAAAAGTATTCAATTTTTGCGAGCAAATTGCTGTTTTTTTTTCTACACCGTTTCGTGTATTTACGAATATTCAGTATTAGTCTCAAGCTCAATTTTAAAAGAAGATAAACAATTCAGAATGTATGTCCAAAATTGGTAAATTATTTTTAATTTTTAGCTTTTATCTCTGCCAAATTAATAAACTGATTAAATATGTATTTTGCAATTTTCAGATATTTTTAGGAACGCCGAGTATATTCCGTAGTACTTTTTACTTTCCCTGCAATACATGGTAATGTATAGGGAAAGTATTGGAATCATGCCGAAAATCGCAACTCGAGTTTTCGACGGATCTACACGTTTCGAGACCTCTAGAATACGAAAACACCATTTTTAGCGTGACGTCTGTGTGTGTGTCTGTCTGTGTGTGTGTGTCTGTCTGTCTGTCTGTGCAGATTTTGTATCCGCTCTAACTAAAAAACTAATGGACCGAATTTCACAAAATTTGGTAGGTAAGTCACTTGCGGGCGAGTCTAGAGCTGATTAGTTTTGGGAACGATTTGGAATAAAAGAACCCGCCTTTTTTTGCGAAATGGCCCGCAAAAGATTGTATCCACTCTAACTGAAAAACTAATGGACCGAATTTCACAAAATTCGGTAGATGAGTCACTTGTGGGTTATCCTGGTGCTGATTAGAATTTGGTACGATTCGGAAAAAAATAACCTGCCTTTTTTTGCAAAATGGCCAGCAAAAATTCGTCAAAATCTAAACTAAAGAACTAGGTATACTCAAATATATCCATTAAATGATCGTTTAATACGTAATTTTTAACGACGAAAATAATAAGACCAACCCCATTACACTAGGACTAGCCGTTCTCGAGATATTTTAGTTTTCCTTATTTTCTCTGCGCCACCTTTGAAAATAAGTCCGGTTTCCGAATGAGAACGAAAATTGAATTAAAAATGAAATAAATTTAATTAAAATAAAGAGAACGTTAATATAAGTCTGCAGGGAAAGTCATGTGCTGTCCACATCAGATTTTTACTTTCCCTGCAATACATGGTAATGTATAGGAAAAGTATTGGAATCATACCGAAAATCACAACTCGAGTTTTCGACGGATCTACACGTTTTGGGACCTCAAGAATACGAAAAAACCATTTTTAGCGTGACGTCTGTGTGTGTGTGTCTGTCTGTCTGTCTGTCTGTTTGTCTGTGCAGATTTTGTATCCACTATAACTAAAAAACTAATGGACCGAATTTCACAAAATTTGGTAGGTAAGTCACTTGCGGGCGAGTCTAGTGCTGATTAGTTTTGGGTAAGATTCGGGATAAAAGAACCCGCCTATTTTTGCAAAATGGCCCGCAAAAGCTTGTATCCACTCTAACTGAAAAACTAATGGACCAAATTTCACAAATTTCAGTAGATGAGTCACTTCTGGGTTACTCTGGTGCTGATTAGATTTTGGCACGATTCGGAAAAAAATAACCTGTCTTTTTTTGCAAAATGGCCCGCGAAAATCGTCAAAATCTAAATTAAAGAACTAGGTATACTCAAATATATCCAATGAATGCTCGTTTAATACGTATTTTTTTAACAACGAAAAGAATAAGACCAACCCCATTACACAAGGACTAGCCGTTCTCGAGATATTTCAGTTTTTCGTAATTTCTCTACGCCACCTTTTTAAATAAGTTCGGTTACCGAATGAGAACGAAAATTGAATTAAAAGTTAAATAAATTAAATTAAAATAAAGAGAACGTGAATATAAGTCTGCAGGGAAAGTCATGTGCTGCCCACATCAGATTTTTACTTTCCCTGCAATACATGGTAATGTATAGGGAAAGTATTGGAATCATGTCGAAAATCGCAACTCGAGTTTTCGACGGATCTACACGTTTCAAGACCTCTAGAATATGAACAAACCATTTTTAGCGTGACGTCTGTGTGTGTGTCTGTCTGTCTGTCTGTGCAGATTTTTTATCCACTGTAACTAAAAAACTAATTGACCGAATTTCAAAAAATTTGGTAGGTAAGTCACTTGTGGGCTAGTCTGGTGCTGATTAGTTTTGGGTAAGATTCGGGATAAAAGAACCCGCCTTTTTGTGCGAAATGGCCCGCAAAAGTTTGTATCCACACTAACTGAAAAACTAATGGACCGAATTTCACAAAATTCAGTAGATGAGTCACTTGTGGATCACCCCGGTGCTGATTAGATTTTGGTATGATTCGGAAAAAAATAACCCGCCTTTTCTTGCAAAATGGCCCGCAAAAATCGTCAAAATCTATACTAAAGAACTACGTATGCTCAAATATATCCATTAAATGCCTGTTTAATACGTAATTTTTAACGAAGAAAGGAATAAGACCAACCCCATTACACTAAGACCAGCCGTTCTCGAGATATTTTAGTTTTTCGTATTTTCTCTACCCCACCTTTGAAAATAAGTCAGGTTACCGAATGAGAAAGAAAATTGAATTAAAAGTGAAATAAATTTAATTAAAATAAAGAGAACGTGGATATAAGACTGCAGAGAAAGTCATGAGCTGCCCACATCAGATTTTTTTTATTAAAAGATTATATTAAGTCAAAATAAAATTTCAGAATATTATTTTTAAGAAATATCTTCCATAGGTCGTTTTTTAGTGAGATGAAATAAAGAATAATATAAAAATACACAAATTATCAAAAAATGTTAAATGTTGAATAAAAAGAAGAATATAAAATAAAAATTTTTAAATTAGTGAATAGTTAAAAACTATGAAAATATAAAACAATACTTCATACATTGAATATTTTATAATGCCTTTGATAAAATATATTCATATACTGTTACCTTTAGTGCAAATATCTGCAAAACATTTCGGAAATAATTATTAAAATATTCTGTGTATCATTAAGTAAAGAAAGAAGAAAACTAACAATATTTTATTCTGGTACTCTTAGATTTTCACCTTCTACAGCAAATTCGAAAATAACGTGAATAAAAGAAAGAGTGTAGATGTTAAAACAGAAAAATAATATCTAAGCAATCTTTTATAATACGGAAAGTTTCAATTTGAAATCTTGCATTTATATAGATTTATTTAACATTTGCAATTATTAGATTATTCCCGTTTTATTTAATTCCAATTTCTATTGCAATGATAGACCACATTGACTTTGCTCAAAACATTTAATTAAAAGTCCTATAAATTTTCATACATTATGCAAAAATAGTGTGAATGTTATATTTACTTTAATTTGAAGATACAGACACTTTTTAAAGCCTTTTTCAATACCATCGATAATTTTAAGCAAGAGTAATTTTGTAGACTTACAACATTTTACAATGCAATTTTCTGAACTACCGGAGACGGTATACTCGTAAAATCTGCAACTTCACAATTCAGCTAATAATTTGAATTCTTAGAAATAAATAGATATTATGCTACGGCAGATACTGAGCGCCAGTCAAAAAAATTAGTTAAATTAGTCAAAAAAGTTAGTTAACAATGATAGCTGACGATGTATCTCCTGATTGACATTAGCTATGCTCTGAAATTCAGTTGGAACGCTCAGGTGATAGCTTCCAAAAAAAGACGAAATACGTGCTTGAAGAAATTGAAAAAAAAATCTCAACGAATAGAATGATCTTGAGCAAGAAAGGGACGTTGGACTCCAAGTCAATGCCTAGGCGGAATGCAATACAGCTCGAAAAGAAAAGGAGTACTATTCACATTACATGTCGCAGTAAAATTTCTGTCGATTTCGCTACGCTAAATTGGGCTCTGGAGGAAATTTTTAAGCTTATATTCATTTCAAAAAATTACTTTCGCATATTTGGAAAAGTATTCACTGTAAATCTGGTTTTGCTTTTTCTATCAGATATGCCTGCAGAAGCCTCCAAACATGTATACTTAAATTATGATCACAATGTCTAGAAAATTAGGTAGAGTGATATGACAAGGATACATAATAAGAACAAAAAATAAGCCCCAGATTTCATTTTCATACCCATAAGTATCAGCGAAATTGGGACAAAAATAGTATGAATTGATGGTTATATAGGATATCACTGGTATTCAAGTACAAACTATAAGTTGAATGGCATTTATTTTCGTCCCCACAAACACACCTATAACTGAACTGAATTAGTGTGAATATGAAATTAATTAGACTAATCTAATAAACCATTAATTTTAGAATCTTATTACATAAACTAAAATTACTCCCACGGTATTTTTGTTTACTTTTATCTTTTGCACGATATTATTTTTTTATGATGTGGAATACATTTACTAGTGAATCGTTTTGAAAATATTATAATACATTTTTGAAATTCTTTTGTTCCTTTTGTAATGAAATTTCTGCTTCTTTAAAAGTAACGCTTATCAGCAAACCTGTACGACCGATAGCTAAAATAATTTTACCATAGATATCGGATTCACAAAGCACGAAGGATATTATCTAATAATGAATGACAGGATATTCAATAAACTATCTAGGAATTTTCAAAAACAGTTTTTCTGTTTGGTTTTTTTTTGCGGTAGAGGAAGACTATAAAAAAAACGAAAACAAAATTGGCAGGAAAATAAAGATATTTTTATTGGGTTTGGTTCGTTGGATATCAAACAAACATGTAAAATGCTTATATTTATACTTATGCATGCAAAATAACATTTTTCAACTGACAGTACATTATTAAATACGTCCAAAAAGTTACTGATATATCAATTTTGCAGGAAATGAGTTATTGGCATAATGTTTTAATATCTCGATATTCATATTGACTTTCGACATTAAAATCAGCTAGCATATTGCATCAATTTATTTATTTTATCCAGAAATAGTGACGTAGCTCTCCATGAGCTGCTTGTGATCCGCCATGTGATATTTTACGGGCTGCTAGATTTTATGATTAGTACTATTATTCACTTAGTGACCACTACTATTTCCCCCGCATTTCATGCGTTCTCAATAGCTGGTAGTCACTAAATATGACATCTGCACATTTAAGAAACACTTTATATATATCAAAAACCGTTTCAAATTTAAGAATAAAAATAGAATGGCGTACATTTTTGAGAGGCAAAGGGGTTTACGTTTTCGGAAATATCTTTTTATAGTCGCCCCTATTTCGAATTTTCACAACGTTTGATTTTCTTGCGAATTTGGAAAATGAGACGGATCGAATAAGACCAAAACCAAAATTCTGGATCGAGTTGAAATGCTCGATAATTTTGATAAATCGTCTCCACATTTACTCAGACAGTCAGTCCAGTACATATAGATATCATGCAAAGTGTAAATAACTCAGGCTTTAAATCACGGATCTTCATCTTAGGAATGAATTCTGCATTCATTGAGATACTGAGACTTTATATTGTCTTCTATTGTTGAAGTAGACCCCTATACTTTTATCGAGAGGTATCTTTATTTGCATATTTCAATTTTCAGTAAGAAGAAAACTCATTTACTTGTAGCTTTTACAGACTGACCATAACTAAAATATATCTGTAAAGAGTCTTTTGGGGTGAGGGTCCAAACCATACAGAGTAAGAATATACATCTAAATATGAGGAGTTGGTTTTATTCAGAAAACATCGGTGTTAAAGACATGGAGTTAAAATTTTATATTCAGAAAACACCAATAGCGTTTGAGATAATAATTCAGGTGGCGCTGAGATAGAATAAGTAGTCTTGCATTGTATGCATGTCTATGGCAAAAGTCCTACAATATTTATTTAAACTATCGATTTTGTAAAAATAAATTATTTGCGTAATGCAAATTAAAACTGAAACAATAAAATTATTTCACCTTTCAATTTATCTTTATATCCTTATATTCTGTACTCTATTCTACAACTGTTAAAAAATACTAATTAATTATACTAATAATTAGGGAGCATTAATGTAAAAATAATCAAAAATGCATATACTAAATATTACGTCTTTCTGCTGTGTCAACTAAGAATAACAGCTACTTTACTAAAACTAGCAACACCTAGATATAATTCGTAAAGCATTATCGCATTCTCAAGCATTTCATCCGTAGAAGTGTTATCACCTTCTCTCTAACTGCATGTAGAGACCACTAGTTTCAAAAATTTTCCGCTAGGGTTTAATACTGATAGCGACACAAAATAGTAAACATTTCAAACTTCAGAACGTTGAATGTGCCGTTTGTGAAATTAAATAAACCCACTGCACTGAAGCCTAAAATAGTTTCACTGGGTATAAAAAAACACCACTGGTGTTATTACATTAGCTGTGTATTGATAACTTCTATATAGATGAAGCCGTTTTACTTAAGAAATTCAACGAAAACAACGTTATGTTGTTTTGTTTATATGCTTGCAAAATTAAATGTAAGAAAACAATAAAATTTATGAATCAGACATCAGGTTTATGTCGCTGCTTTACTTACGGAGTACTTACTTACGCTTATTTATGATGAGTTTTACAAGCTAAATTTTCCATTAGTGCTGAATTTTTAAATTAATATTGAATAAAACTGTTCCCGCATGCTTTGGAGAATATTCCTGCTAAGTGTGGTTAAATAACTCCCAATAGACACACCTGCATAAGATTATGACCAGGGATACTTAGATAATGATCACGCGGTAGGTTACAAAGAGGGTATATGGAATGTTGTTGTGACAGTTGTTTCTTAGCACGATTTTTAACATGAGGAAAAGGGCTCAGGATGCGCTTAGAACAATTATGGTCCTCTAAATTTCGCATTCTTGCTTTCTTCAAGCAAGTATTGGAATGCGGTATATACAGAAAGTAACTGGCGTTATCAGCCAATCATCTGTGATTTCAATTAGGAATCTCACAATGAAAAAGGAAAGAAACAAAATAAAAGAGTGTTTTGCATGCTTCTGCTGTCCGTTCATATATTCCAATAATTCTGGAGATTTTTAATTTTTCAACCCTTTGATAGCAGTTTTTTCCTTTTCCTTTGAAACTTCTTTGTTAGCATTACCATTGGTTTTCACTTTCAGATCTAATTTATAATATTTTTATTGCAAGTATCACATTGATCTTCCAATAAGGATATGATATATATAAGACACACGTCAAGGCTTTATGTACATTTTATTAAAATTTCGATACATTATATTTAAAAAATGAAGCTATAAAATCAGTTTTAAAGATGAAAATGTTTTGCGCACATTATAACTTCTGGTTATTTTTCTGCAAAATCATAACATTTGTACACATCGCAAGTATTAAGAATCCCATTTTCTTCCTTTTTCCAGAAAATTTCTCTACGCTTCGAAACACCTTCTGGCGCGGACAGATGTCATTTAGGTAATTGATAGCTTTGAGGATAACGGATTCTCATTGTTTATATGTTGTTTCTTACACCTCTGAACAGTGGATGTAATGGCATTTCTATCCTTTCATTCCTAGTATTCAATTATATATATATATATATATATATATATATATATATATATATATATATATATATATACAATATTTTAGAATATAATGGGATAATAATAAGAGATATAAGTGAAACAGTTTGTATGCGCAATGCAGCGATAAATACTATGCACGATATAAATTTAAAATGGAAAAGAGAGAGTAAAAAGTAACAAAGAAGGAAGGCTCAGCGAGATGCTTACTTAAAGGCGGTAAGGGATTGTGACCTTACACCCCAGTTGTCAGCATGCATGTCATAAATGCCGCGGCATTACACTCCTAGACGCCAGCACTGTCTGAAGCCAACCTCCGAAGTGGTTATAACAATTATCACAAAACCTGGATAAAGTAAAGTTCCATAGAAAATACACTGTCCAACTCGTTATCCCGCATAAGTGCGTTAGACGGTATGGTACTTCCTAAATACTTCCTCTTGGTATCGTGCTGCGGTCCTGTCGTGATGATATTACATACTCGTTGTTCACGATCTATCAACTTTTTAGATGATACAATATGTGCTTCAATGCCGAACAATATTTATTATTTTTACCATAGTAATTATTGATATAATGTTTCATAAATGATAGGGGGTATTGTTGTTTGTATGGTTGTTGAAGAAATGCGTCATCATATTTGATTGTGAAGACGTCATTGTTTATAATTCGTTGTATTCCAATCTACACTTAAACATCTTTAGAAATGTATTCTTAGGAGGATTGTCAAGAATACAGCGAATTATAAACGAATTATATATATATATATATATATATATATATATATATATATATATATATATATATATATATATATATGATAAATACTATTATAAACAGTACTAAGTTTTCAGGACTTGACTTATTGCTTTAACTCAGTCGCTGTCAATTTGGGAAAAATTCTTGTACATCAACAAAAATAAATACTTGCTGATAAAACCGCATTCAAGGATGCGATTTCTCCATAATATTGCCCAGTTCATTTTAAATGTAATAGAAATATGGTAGAGTACGCGACATTGGTTGATATTTAAGAATACTAAATGATATATAGATGAAGAATGCATATTGGTATAACATTATTGTAAAACAAAATTATTGAATTTATGGCATCGGGCATCTATTAGGTACAAAATAATTTATTGTAAAATAAGTAGATATTATAGATATATGATATGTAAATCATATTTAAATTTATTTGTCAAACCATGTTTAAAAACGATAAAGTATATTTCAGTTCCAACGAAGAATAGTTATGTCGGCCAATTTGATTTTAATTTCCAGACGAATAACACAATACACTGTATGTTCATATTTTTATATTAAAAGTTATGCTTTTATACATAGTTTCTAATCATAACGAGAAAGATAAACTTTATGATTTATTTTGACTTTAGTAAAGTTCTCATAGTGTTTAAATAGATAGTTTTATATAGATTCGATTTGTTCATATAAAATAGTATTGCTATCCATATTGAAATTTATATTATACGAGCAAAAATTTTTGAGTGATAATTAAGCAGTGATAAAACATTTATTCCTCAATTCAAATAAAATTTGCAAATAAGAAAAATTAGTCTACTATATGATTTCTTAATAAAATCCAGCATTTATACGTGTTAATTCACAATTTTTGATTGAAATTGATATTTAAATGACATTTAGTTGTCAGTAGTAAATGATTAGCTAATTAAAAGCTTAAATAGCTAATAAATACTTATATAGAAAATATATTTTATAATACAAAAATATTGTGTTAATATTAATATTTAATACTCTGTTGCATATTAAACATGTCGAAAAACTTTTTTCTTCCGTTTTTCAAAAAGTACATTTTTCTTCCGTTGACAAAATAATTTCATTTATTGCTGCATGTTGCTACAAATGTATTTGCAAACAACTTTGACAAAATATCAAGATTTTTAAAATTACCATGAAAATCATCGATAAAATTGTGCATTTTCATTTTGTTTTCCAAACCGTCATTGCACACGTCACGTTAAGTAATGATGTAAATACAGTTAAAATTTCAAAAGCTGGCATACATGACCACATTCATTCATTTATAATTTTTTTTCACTATTTTAACTTTTTTCAACTACACGTGATGCATTAAGAATTGTATTTTACTTGATCAGTTTTTAATGAACATAAGTCCTTATATGTTTCTCAAACTATTTATAAATCAACAATATTTTAAGAAAATCTCATTTAGTAGAACGGGGGATTTTTTTTTTTTGATCTCTTAATAAAAGTACTTATGCAATGTTTATTTATATATCATATTTTCTTATGATATATTTAATTCTTTATATAAAAATTTCTATACAAGTCGTTTTGTTTTCTATTCTTATATATATTTTTATACAAGTTTGGAGCCAATTAGCCAAAAAATATTCACTATTTCCATTCTAAATGTCTGTATCGAAATATAATTAGGACCCAGATAAGTTAGACACTGAAATATCAACATTTTGAAAATGAAATGACGAATATTTCATCTGCATTCGATACATGCCTGTTTTAAAATGCTGAAAAATTGTATATCAGTCATAAAATGTATTTTGAAATCCTCTCCGTTATTCACATATCTAAAAACAGTGTATAACTTTGTCCTCAAGCAATAAATTAGTAGCCACAACATAAAATGCTGCCGAAATAAGTTATAAAAGCATATACACTCACGGACAATGAAAGTTGTGCACCAAGAAGAAAACATGGTACAACCGCGAAAAGAAGTAAATAGCTAGAGGGTGGGCTGGTATGCAAACGATCCTAATCTGATGTGATTGCGCATGACCGTACACCCGTGAGTGGCGCTGCAGGCATGAGCCTCCGTCCTTTAAACCGGCGTTTTGTCGACGCCCCGTCAATGCGAGAAGCTTCGATCGATGCAAGCACGAGTATGGAGTGAAAAGCATGGTGGGTAGATACCACAAATGTCGATATACGCAACTGACGGACTTCGAGAGAGGCCTGATCACCGGGTTGAATACCGCAGGTTGGTCAGCTCACCGGATAACCCGTCACGTGGTTAGTTCGGACTATACCGTCCAACGGTGTTTGAAGCACTGATCACGAGACGCGACTCAGACACGGAGGACCGGCTCTGGACGGACCAGGAGTACCACAAGTAGAGAGGATCGAATGATCGTGCGGCTGGAACGTATGAAGCCCGCGACGACCCGATGCGCGATGCAGGCACACGTAGAGGCTCCTGTGAGCCCACGAATTATATCTAGACGCCTGAAGGAAGCGATACTGCGATCATAGCGTCCCTTACGTGTGCTGCCATTAACTTGGAAACATCTGTGGCTCCGGCTGCTGTGGTGCCGGGCCAGAGCAACTTGGAACGCCACAGATTGGCGATGTCTTCCCGGCCGTCCATACAGTTACCTTACACCTTTCTGGTAGGTCGGACGGTCTGGGTCTCAACAACAACAGATTGGCGATGTGTTGTTTTTAGCGATGAGTACCGCGTCGTTTTGGGAACGGATGATCTGAGTGTCCAGGTGTGGAGGTCCGCTGCACAACTCCATAATCCCAACCTCATTATCGTGAGCCACACCAGTACCATTGCGGGGATCATGGGCTGGGGAGCCATAGCCTATAACAGCCGATCCGCTCTAGTACTGGTACCTGGAATATTGACGGGTCAGCGATACGGAGATGAGATTCTACGTCCCCATGTGCTTCCATTCGTTTCTGGAATTCCAGGTGCGCAATTTCAGCAGGATAATGCCCGACCGCACACGGCTCGGGTCACCCAGGCCTGCCTACGTCACGTCCAGACACTTCCATGGCCTGCCCGCTCCCCAGACCTGTCCCCTATCGAACATGTGTGGGACCAGTTGAAACGCCAGCTGCCTTGTTACCGCAATCTTCAGGACTTGAAACGTAACGTCCAACACGTGTGAACTCGTCTACCGCAAGACAACATCAGGCGTCTGTTCGACACCATGCCGGACCATATCGCTGCTTGTATTGCAGCACGAGGCGGTGCGACGCGTTATTGAGGATGACCGGACTGTGTATCACAGCTCTCTCTGTGCGTGTTCTGCTGCGCTGCTTTTGTGATCATGTATATCATTCATCTATATCCTTCCATCAATAAAATTTCAGGTCCGCTATTCTTCTTTCTTGGTGCGCAACTTTCATTGTCCCTGAGTATATATAATCGTTTAGAAAATACATCATGAGTTTTCTTTTGCAGTCCTTCAGTATTTCTGTATGTGCTCACACTGAAGAACATCTCGTATTGTAGAAACGATCGAATGGTTTTTACAACTTATTTGCACAGTTTTTTACGTAGTGTATCACTAATTTATTTACTTTAAAATGCGTGTTCATATTCAGTTATTTAAAATAATACAAGATTTCTTAAATACTAAATTTAGTGCCGTGCAGCGAAAATTCTGCTGATGATCTTTAAAAAGAATTTATTAAAATCGAATTAAGCATAAATATAGATACGTATAGGCATGTTAATTATCAATTGCATTTAATAAATTTATTATAATTGATAAAATTACTATGAACATTTATGATTACTTATTTATAGAAATTGATACATCTGTTCATGCTTTATAAGTTACCATTAATTAATCGTTTTCTGAAAATATAATATCTATCATAGAGTTCATATAAGACACTACTATAGAAATCCGATATATACTCTGTTATATAAATTATATTTTTATTTCAAAATTATTTGTGTTAATTACAACGTGTTACGGATACGTGATAAATTGTGACCATAACTCGTGCATTAAAACCTAGTGAAACTGGTGCAATATGTTTAGGCTGCCATATATAATAATGTTATATAAGAATAAATATTAATTAATAATTATAAGTGCATTCTTAAAAATAAATTGTTTTGAATTAGTTGGATATTCATTTTTTCAAATACTTCATAGTTTTCATCTTTAAAAATGAAATCAAAAGGAAAATAAAATTAAAATTGAATTTTATTAAAAAAATTCCGATAGTAGATATTTACATAAAATTTTAGCTTATTATAATATCAGTAATTTATAATAATTGAAAAAAGGAAATTGCATTTAAACCCTTGCATCGCCTCTTGATACACCAGGACTACATTCATAATTTCGACATTTTGGTAACAGCCAACGGCTCTACCGTGCTTAAAACACCGGTTCCCGTTAGATCACCGAAGTTAAGCAGCATCGGGCGCCGATAGTACTTGGGTGGGTGACCACTTGGGAATGCCGTGTGCTGTTGGCTCATTTAAGTCGACGTGGTGGCCGAACGGTCAAGGCAAGCGTTTCTAGCGATCGATCGGGCGCCACATTGTGGGTTCGAGTCCCACGTAAGACATGGATGTTGTGTGTTGTTAGCGCAGTGTGTTCCGTCCCCCTCTGGTGCGTCTGGGGCAACGTCCTAGGACGGCAAAATGGTTCACGATTTCGGCCATACAGAGGGCAAACGACGTAAGTCGACGTAGAGTCTAGTGCTAGAGTAGTCTAGTGTCTAGCCATTGGAAAAAAAAACATTTTGGTTACTGTAATAGTAAATGATCCAAGTTTTAATCAGTTTGAACCTTAACATTTAAATAGCGTTACCTGTTTTAAAAAATAATATTGTAATCAATTCTATTATCGTCTACTCAAATGTTTAAATTCAGCCCCGTCCTCCATTTATAAATCAAACATACAAAATTCCATTTTTGCATTTTTCCAAAGTCTGTAATGTAACGTAACGCATTTCAATGAGAATTTTGGAAATAATTTAAATGGAAATATTGAGAATTTCAATGCTTCCAACCTTTCATTGCAGTGCATTTAAATTGAAATATTATAACAAGTTAAATTACGTTACTTTCAACTTACAATGGCAATGTGTTTACTCAGCTCATTCACACTGTATCGCTTTTGAAACGCATAACGAATATAATGACCATTATTAGTAATGGCTATTGCAGTTAAATGGCATAATATGAGCTAAAAGAAACTTGATCCTTGTTGGGGGATCAAGTTATGGTACGAATTCAACAAGGAGAAAAATCTCCTTGTTGAATCCGTACCATACGTCGAACTTTTCAAATATTTTAAGTTACAGAAATGCAAATGAAGTTTCACACCTTTGAAGATTTCTATTTATCAGGTAGTATGCGATGATTTAAAATATCAATTTACTAATTAAATTATAAGTACTTTGTTAAAAGCAACGAACAATATAAATTGAATGGTATCCACCTAGTTCGAAAGCAATAAAGAGCTTTTTCATCAGGACAAACAAGCAGCGCAACGTTCACTTGTCAAAGTAGACAACTGATATTAAAGCTGCAAATGTGACTGAAGCAAGGAACGAGATTGCCAACGATGAGAAGAGAATAAAAAATGTAAAAAACCTTAGAGGAATGCATAAGTAGTAGGACAATGAATAAACCGTAAAATACAAAGGTCATCATTTTATATTTAAAGGAAAGTAAACGTCCAACAAAGAAATCAAAACAATTGTTCAGTGAGTACAACTACGAACATAAATGCCCTATTAAATTAAAAAAGGCAACATTCATCATTTTATATTCAGACGAAAGTAAATGTCCAACGAAGAAATCAAGGCATTTGTTCAGTGAAAAAAGACTACGAAAAAGTGTTCTATTAATTTAAAAAAGGCAACATTCATCATTTTATATTTATTCAGAGGAAAATAAATATCCAGCAAAAAAATCAGAGCATTTGTACATAGAATAGAACTATAAGCATAAGTTCCAATAAAATTAAAAAAGCCAATATTCATTATTTTATATTCAGGGGAAAATAAACTTCCAACGAAGAAATCAAAGCATTTGTTAAGTGAGAAAAACTACCAACACAAATGTCCTATTAAATTAAAAGGGTAACATTCATCATTTTATATTCAGAGACAAATAAATGTCCAACAAAAAATCAAAGCATTTTTTCATTGAGTAAAACTGCGAGCATAAGTTTGCTGTAAAATTTAAAAAAACAAAATTCAACATTTTATGTTCAGAGGAAAATAAACGTCCAACAAAAATATCGAAGGATTTGTTCAGTGACTATAACGAATGTAATCGTCCTTAAATTAGAAAAGGAAACTAGCCTGTTTCGGAAGTTACACAGATCGGCAAAACCAGCTGTAAAAATAACAACTGGTTTAGACGACTAAATAATACTTTGGAAAATAACAAATACAAAAATAAGTAAAGTAAAAAATGAAAGAGGTAAGGGTTTTTGGAGGATAACAGGGCTAACTTCACCAACAAATACAAAAAGTATCAGGAAACAAGTAGAACGTTGATAGAAAAAGAAGGAATAAACAATAACGATAAATTAAACCAGAGATTTCAAAGCAGAAAAGAAAAAAGAACAATTACAAGCAGCATTGTAAAAAACAATTAAAAGTAAAATCGTCGTTTTGTATGTTGCTTTTAATGGAGTTTTCATAGTTTTATTAAATTAGCAGCAGTTTGAATTATACATTTTACTACTTCATGAAATTCGTAGAAATTTTAAACGACTCTTTTTCTTGTTTTCAACTTGATTAAAATCCTATATAATGTTTGAGGTTTAATGTTTTGTGCATATTTCTGTTGTAAATAAACATCTATTATCAAAATTATATATAATAAAAAATTCTACAAACTACATGCATTAATATATTCAGATTGCCTATACACCTGGAATTAAGACACATCGTCAAATGTGAAAAATGTTAAGATTTCCAGTGATATTTTTATATGTGAGATTTCGCATTTTTTTAATCAATTTTTATATTGTTAAAATAAAACATTTTAAATGGCAATACGAGTATAGCAATATATTTTGGCGGTAAAGGTTGAAATACGAAAGATAATGGTGGCAACAAATGGTGAATGGTGGAGAATGGTGGCAACAATTTTTACTTTCTCATACAATGTAATATAATATAGAGAAAGAATTATTTTCACGAAAATTTTCGAATTCGAGATTTTGATGCCAATATATGTTTTCAGACCTTTTGAGTTAGTCCCCCTGTTTGCCTATCTGTCGGGTGTCTGTGGTTGATTTTTTGTGTATACGATAGCAGCCACAAATATAAATAAAGTTTCACGAAACTTTGTATCTGACTTTCAAAAAATCTAGAGCTAGATAGAATTTATTTTACATTCGATTGGAAACTTCGTAATTTATTCAAAATTATATATTGTTTTAGCATGGCAGCATAGGATAAAATTTGACTTAATCATACATAAAAGGCTTTATGTATGGCTCAATTATCACGAGGCATAATAGTTTCAATCGTTATGAAAAATAGCTGCGATACGATTTATTTTGGATCGTGACGTCATTAGCCCCCTTGGGGGGCAAGTTACTCCCCTTCGGGGGTACATTGTCGAGTATGGTATCAATTGAAAGATTTTTTTCAATCCCTTTAGACTGAAGGTTAACACTTTATTTGTAATAATTTGGACACATATACCGATTTTTCAAATTTTTCCTTGTAAAATTTGAATAAAAAAATGAATTCTGGTATGAGAAAGTTGAATTGTGCCACACTGCAGTTAATTAAAAATAAATTACAGACAGATTAGAAACGCATGCACCTCATTCTGAATTCTGATTAGCCGCATATTGAGATTTCCAAACGCTATTTACCTGAAGGAAAACGAACATTTTGCACAAATTCACAACGTTCATTTTTTATATATACATACTAAGTTATTTGTGCTTTACAAATCTTCAAAAATTGAATAAAAAATACTAAATTGTTCAATTCGATATATTGTATAAGAAAATTGAAAAATAACTTATTTCGAATGGAATAACCATAAAATAGAGCAAAAAATTTTTATTTCATAAATATTTTATGTAAAGAAATCATATCAAATGTATCTAGTGAATAGCATAGCTAAATAAATTTAAAATTAACTTCAATAATTATTTATGTTTGAAATTACAGGAATTTATATTTAGTACATTCTAGTAATTACTAAAATTTACATATTTATAACCTCTAATATTCACTATAATTTACATTTGGTGTATTCTATTTGCTCCTGGATATTGTCATAAATTATAAAGTATAAATGGAGCAACTTTCATATTATATACTGTCGATCAAAAACTAGAGAAAATTATGTTTGAACTTACTTTGCACAAAATATTTCTGACCAGTCTTGTAGTGTATTTGTAAAGTAATAGCCGCTTTTACGTTGTTTAAACTTAATACTTATAAGTAGATAGATAAGATAATTTGAGTTATTTAACTCACAAATTTAGAAAAACTTAATTCCTTTAATGTTATTTAAGTAAAAAAAATTCTATATGATTTTAAAACATTTTTGTAAATTTATACTATATCATATACAGAAACCTTTTCTTCGTTAAGCATCTTGGGATTTAAAATTAACATGGTAATTTGATACATCCACATAGTTTATTAATTTAAAATTTGAAAAACATATATAGATATATATGAAAACAATCATTTTTATAGCAAGAATGATAGAAATATAGATATTAATTTAATTCTGCTTAAATCAATATGATATATAATGGTCGACAATGATTTACAACATATAATTCATTGTCAAAGCTATCATACCTAACTGTTAAACCTGAATATCATTTCTATAAATTTCATGCAAATTTCATCATTCTATAAATTTCATACATCTAAATTTTTTGCTTCCTTTATAAAAAGTCGTGCATCTATACATAACACTATTATATATAAATAAATATAAGTAAATTAAAAATTTATAAAATGTACAGTATATATTCTGTTCACTTGTTTTATTGAATGCATTTTCTGTTTTATTGCATTTCGATGTGTTTAATTTATATTAAATATTTAATTTCATTTAAAATAATAAATGGTTTTATATAGTTTCTTGTCAAGTAAATATTCACGTGCATTACAATATGCAGCAAAATTGCAGCTATATATGAAAAATCTCTTATTGTGATAGGTTTATTAATTTATATAAAATACAGCCATATAAATCAATATTACCTATCACAGTAAAATTAATGACAGACTATGTTTGTTATGTGCATTATTTTCCTTTAAAAAATTTATATTTTTTCTATTAGTATCACTTTATTTTATTATGTGATTATTCGAAGATAATAAAAATTGCATTTTCAGTATATATTTTTATTCAAGTGAAATTGTAAATTCAGTAACTCGTTGCTCATTTATATTGTACACTTTAGACAATAATAATATCTTTAATGTTATGGACATTTATTTAAACAGCATATTAATAAATTGTGTTTATTCAACAACTAAAGCAACGGGGTTATGATTTACATTTATTACATTATTATTTTCTACAGTAAGATGATATATACTTACTACACTATTATTTAGTACAGCAATATGATCTATATTTACCATATAATTATTTACCACAGCAATATTATTCATATTTACTACAGTTAGGATTCATATTTACTACAGTTAGGATTCATATTTACTACATTATTATTTATGACAGTAATATAATTTATATGTACCACATCATTAGTTAACGCAGTAATATTTATATCTACCATATAATTTTTTAGTAGCAAAAATGTCTTATATTCTATATCATTTTCTGAAATATGCGGAACTAAATGTATTTAAAAAATTCAGATCTGCGGTGATGTTTAAAATCATGTGTCAAATCACAAAATCAGCTTCGTTTTTTTTCAATTATCATAAAATTTGCAATGTAGATCACGTTACCTACATCCAAATACCATCAAACACACGGCACGTTCATCGTTATGTTTTTACATTAGGTCACGAAGAACGTCAATATATCTCTGTAATGTGCTCCCAACGTCACATTTACAACTCTGATCTATGGAATTATCTGAACTGTATCAAATTCTCACCTACCTGAAACTGGTTATGAAAAATTTGAGCGGAAAATCCTGAGGAGGCGTGATTTTTGGCACCGTTACTAGAGCAGTTTGTCCAGGGTACTCCCTGTAGTATCAAATACACAGTGTCGGTAGCTACAAAACGTTTCAGTCCGGAGAACAACCATCGTAGCGGGTTGCCGAGCCCTTGGCGATCGATGTCGGGAAGCTCTGCCAAAACGATCGCCAACCGTCGCAGTTAATCGGGATGAAGATGGTGAAAGAATTAAAGAGGATATGTCGAGTGTAGAGAGAAGGCTCTTAGAATTCGGAAATGTTTGAGAAAGGAGTGTCAGTTTGTGTTAGGATGTTGTTAGAGATGCTAGTGGTTAGCGGTTATTTTAAAAGGGTTTCTTATTTACTAATGTTTTCAGATTTCAATTAGTGGCGTATAGAGTTTCATTTCCATATTTTTCGGTGAACTTAATATTTTACGACATTATTTTTTTTAGCGAATGGAGTTCATGCCAAATGGAAAAGTATGGAATCAAAATGAAAAGAGTTTTTTAAGTGTATGTTACCTTGAAAAGAGAAATCCGATAAATATGCTACAAAACTAACCAGCGAAAGAAATAACTTTTGTAATATTACATAGTAATATGTATTTAAAGGAAGTAGAAATGTTTATCATTTAAAAAATAAAATATGCATGTAAAAATGTTTAAATTTTTATATAAATATGCAGTTTCATATGATATTTTAGATTATTGGCAAATATGATATTTCATAATATGGCCACTTCTGTCCAATAACATAAGTTTGCAAATACGTAAAAAGTTGATAATCGCAGAATGAGACTGGCTGGGAAGGGAATCACGAGAATAGAAATGAAAGTATCCCAATAGTTTTCATTTGATTATCCCCTTCACCACCTGTAGTCTTTAGTTTATTTAATTGTTTCCCTTTTGTTAGCAAATAATAGGCGATACTCTGCTGACGATTGGCGAAAGCAGCAAAAACATTGTCAAAGGGTTTCAAAAATATGTCAAGAAAGTACTTCCCTACTCAGATTCGTAGAATCTGAGAGAATATCCAATTAAGTACTATCCTACTCAGATTCATAGAATTCGAAAGAATAGCCAAGTGAGTAAGCTCTTACTCAGATTAGTATAATTCAAGAGAATAATCAATTGAGTATTACACTTTTACTTACTCAAATTAATAGAATCCTAGAGAATAGCCAATCTCTATGACTCTGACTAGAGAATGGAGATATGGAGGTCAAGAGAATAGCCAATCTCTATGACTCTGACTAGAGAATAGAGATATGGAGGCCAAGAGAATAGCCAATCTCTATGACTCTGACTAGAGAATAGAGATATGGAAGCCAATAGAATAGCCAATCTCTATGACTCTGACTAGAGAACAGAGATATGGAGGCCAAGAGAATAGCCAAATAAGCCCTAGTCTTTTACTTAGATTAATAGAATTCGAGATAATAGCCCATTAAGTACTATTTTAGATTAATAGAGTTCGCTGGAATAGTCAAGTGAGTAGTCCATAACTTATTCAGATTAATAGAATCCGAGCGAATAAGCAAGTGAGTATTCGCTTACTTTGATTATTAGAATTCAAGACGATAGTCAAATGCCTCTTACTTAAATCATTAGAATCGGAAAAAATAGCAAACTGGGTATTGCTCGCTTACCTGATCAGATTAATAGAATCCGAATAATTATCCAAGTGAGTGTTATCTTGCTTAATCAGATTAGTAGAGTCCAAATGAATAATCAAGAGAGTATTTTCTTACTCAAATTAATAGAATCCGAGAGAATAGCCAAGTGATTACTCTGTCACTTACTCAAATTAAAAGCATCTGATAAGATAGAAAGCCAAGAGAATATATTCAAAAACTGTAAATTCCACTCTCTGAGTAGTAGACAACATCACTAAGTTCAAAGGGCAGAGCTAGTACAGGGATACTAGTTGAAGTAATCTTGATGCGATTACGAAACATGAAACTATATTTAATACATTATATTCCCTATCAGATCGTCCATATAAAAGACATAAATTCCTTATAGAATCATATTGCTCAATTTATAGTATTTAATTTATATATTCAACTTTATGATGAGAGTTAAACTGCAGAGGTATGACTAGTTTAAGTCCAAAATGTGACTTCCAGTATTTAGTATTACAAAACATGATTGTTCATAAATGAATATACCAGTTACAAAAATTTAAAGATGTGCACATTTAAAAAAAAATTCAACCCTTTGTGTAATTCAAAATCAGTTTAATAATTCATGCATGTACTTTGAAATTCTGTACCTTCTTTGATACTAAAATTTGTGTTTCATCACACTACTTTCTATCAAATCCGGAAAAATTACATTTATCGGAGTGGATCATATTTTGTGGATAACGTTAAGGCAAACATGCAAACTGTGTGCAATTATAATAGTAGGTAGAAGCATTTACTTATAGAGAGACCAGGAGGCAATTCAGTTTTGATATTTACAACTATTTACAACGAAGAGCAGACTTTTAGGCACTGTGATTTGACAGTCTTGGCCCGGAAGGTCAGGACCCTAATAAATTCACGTCACATAAATTGCAGGTGTGGTTGGGGAAAAGCTCTCCTAGGGCCAAGACATAAACTAAGCTTCATGTAAATCAATTAACCAATGATGCAATGATACTATCGTACTGAGAAACAACCAATGAGAATACGGAGGGCGTATCTGAACCTCAGGCAAAATGATTTGGCAACAAGGAGATAATTCAATGAATATGCAAGCAATGAATGTCCAAGAGCGGTGAGAGAAAGATCAGAATGACAATCCAAACGCGATGAGAGAGAGTCGTAAATATATAAACATGATTAATCAGCAGCGTTGAGATTCAACAAGAATGATTGTCCAAAAACGAGAGACACCGGTCACGAAATTCAAGCAGTGGGTTCACAAGCAGAATGATTATCCAAAAGTTCAGAGAGTCATATTTTCAAGGTTGTGTTGTGATTATTTTGAGTATTGAGAATGTGTTAGAAAAGAGAAAGCTGACTCCAAATGTCAGAAAAAGAAACGTCAAATATTCCAAGCATTCTGAGAAACAGACCCAAAACCGGAGGTATGTGCCAGTCTGCGTATATATTAGGTCAATTATTGATTTTGGAATAATATTCTAATACCTGGTCTCACACGGTGCATTTTCTACCCCTTAAGCATTGATTAAAATTAATGTAATTTAATCATAACAGTAATATGTGTGAATAAATAATATTTGTTTTAAAAGTTAAAAATTTGGATTTTAATGTGTAGTGTTTTAATTAATGATTATGCTTAGGAACTCGTGCAAGGAGGAAATAGTGGGTTATTGCGGTCATGATAACAAATATACGAACTATTCGATTCACGACCACGTTATTCCAAATTCCAAAATTATAAGCTTCAATGCTTAATTTAGCACCACACTTATCACGAATACACATATTTTATTTTTTCATTTTCCGTAACATTATCATACAGTGTTCCTAGGAAAGTACGTAAGAACCTCAATAGGAAAAGTTATTGGATGCATACTTTAGGTCTAGTCATTGCAAAATGACCAGAATTGGATAAAAACAAACTGATTTCAGCTTCCTAGCGGAGAATTGAAGAAGTTAGGATCACGAACTCTGTGACAAAACTGGATAGAAGAAACAATATTTATTACGGTGCTGTAGAACATTGTCGTATTAGTAGACATCCACACTAAATCAGTTACAGAAAGCATTTATTTAGGAGTGGTACGGCCTATCCGCACTCCTATTTAGGGATGGTACGCCCTAACCGAGTGCAATCCCCGCGCTCTAACCAGAGTCTAGTGGTTAGCGCAAAAGGTTTGCACTTGGACGACCCGAGTTCGATTCCCGGCTCTTCCCAAATTGTTCCCGTGTTCTCGCGGAATACAGGAACGTTAAATATGTGGGTCAGTAAGTCCTTCTGAGAGGTTTGTGGTAAAGGAAGTAGGGTAAGGTCCCTGTGGATGCTGTCCCCGCTGGGAGTCGGTCTAAATTGGGTGGCACTTCCCGACCGTCCAAAAATATACCTTACACATTCGGGTAGGTCGGACGGTCTGGATCGAAGAAGAAAACATTTGTTGATTCTAATATGGTTATAGTGATTTGCCGCCATGTTAAGGAATTGTACAATAAATTACAATTGTTCGCATGAATCTGGCATAATCTCACGTCATTTATCTCACAGATGAATACGATGTCATTGTATTTTAATTCACGCGTGAATCGCTGACCACCATTCCAGAGAATATTGTGCTGTGGCTGTACATCCAGCAACCGATGACGTATGACAAGTATTTATTGCCTTCCATATACGCGTTTCGTGCGTACCTGATGGCAATTCCTATTAATTAGAAAATGCTGTAGAGGTTTTTTTTTTTTATATTTTTCTTCTATTTCGATTTAATGTATGCCTAAATTCTTCGATTCTCCGCTAAGGTCACTGCGTCACTTTTATTTAATCGAGCATAGACACTTTACTATAGATAGACTTAGTGTTTACCCCCGGAGCCTTTCATTTTAGTGGAGTGCTTAAGGACTTTCTTAAGAACCCAGGGTAAACGTTTAAACAATCAATCTTCATTGTGTTTCACTCATTTGGAGTACTTAAAGACTTTCTTGGGAACCCTCTGCAAAAATTTAAACAATCAATCGTCATCGTATTTCGCTTGGAGTACTTAAGGACTTTCTTAAGAAACTTGCATAAATGTTTATACAAACAATCAATCTTCATTCTGTTTCACTCATTTGGATCACTTAAGGACTTTCTTGGGAACCCTGTGTAAACGTTCAAACAATCAATCTTCAGCGTATTCTGATCATTTGGAGTACTAAACACTTTTTTTTAGGAAACCTGTATAAACGTTTAAACAATCAATCTTTATAGTATCTCGCTCCTTTGATAATACAAATTGAAGTTTAAAATTTAAATCTATAACAATATTAAATAAAACTTCTGAAAAATTGTCAAATGTAGGTCATCTTTAACGTATTCTATATAGAACAGAGTTTTCCAATAACTTCGCTTACCACCAACGATAGGTTGAGTGATCGTTGGGAGTATCTGCAAACATCTAAATCGTAAATGCAAACAAGGCAATGCATTTTATGCAGAATATGTCTGATTTTATATTTCATTTCAAAACTTGGCTTTACATTGAAACAGGGGGTAATCCGGTGAATACGGATAACAAATAGCTGCTAACGATCAATAATTTAAAATTTCAAAAATGTCATGTTGAGAATATCTTATTACTAAATAAACACTAATTTCAGCAAAAAGTGAATAGTTTTTTTTTTTTATAAATATTTGCCATTTCTTAAATTTGTAAGTACGAATTCATTTTTTAAAAAAGAAAGATCAATCATGCTTAAAGCATTGATTATGAAACACTTTCCAACTTTAATGCAATTTTATTTAAACAAGTATAAAATGCAATACATTCTTCGGTAATATTTTGAAACTTATCACAATACTGCATTAATTTATTATATTTGAAAACTTAAACCTTCATCGAAAAAAATGAACTTCATTCAAATGACGGCATTGAAATATAAATTGCCTGGTTTAAACATCTCTAAAATGTTATACATTCCTCGGCAATAGTTTTAGAATTATCATAATACTACGATAATTTATCATATTTGAAAACTTCAACGAAAACAACTGAAATTAATTCAAAGGGCTTCATAGAAAAAATAACACGCCTGGATCTCTCTATAAAAACAGGATTTCATTCATAACTTTCTCCCATTCATTTCATTCATCACAATACTATAATAATTTATTTTATTTAAACATTTTATTTAAGCTACAAATAATTAAACTCTATGCTTAAAACTTCATCGAAAAAAATCGTCTTTCTCTATAAAATCAATTAATATTTCATTCATATCAGCCATGCAGACTCCATGGACTAAATTATTTTGTGTTAAAAAAATACAGGAATTCTAATACAACTCATTCTACATATTTTGCTGTTTACATTTTACATAGGTGAAAAATAGGCTTAGTTGTTGAAATAATCAAATTTAGATGAGCATTTAAACTCAAATATATTGTCATTGCGTTGTTTCAGTATGTAGATGCACAGAATTTAAGCAAAAATAAAGTAGTTTTAGGACGGATACAACACTCAATATGAATTAAAAAGAACTTAAAAAAATCACGATTTTGAAACAAGATGGATGCCATATATCATTTTGAAGTGGGTCATGTGATCGTTTCACATCATGGTCACGTGATCGTTTCATATAAGAGGTGTAATTATTATTTTAATTTTTATTTAAAAAACTACTGAATATATTTCGCTGAATTTTTTTAATATACTTTATGGAACAATTTGAATATTACTTAAAATTTTCGAAGCAATTTGTGAATTAATTTTAAATCCGCTTAAAAAATGTTTGAAAAATTAGGTCACATAGGGCTCAATGTATTTCATTTTTTCGACCCGTGTTCAATCCAAAACTAATTGGGTAATATTATTCATTTATATTCCCATAGGTTCTACAGACCGTCTGAACAACATACTAAAATTTCATTTTGATTAAGTCATTTTTGCGGCAGTTATCGTGCTAACGGACAGACAGACAGACAAAATGAACAAAGTCATAAACACTTTTCAACTATGTTGTAAAATTTTAATAAATAAATCGAGTTAATTTATAACAGGAAATATCAATCATGCTTAAAGCATTGATTATGAAACACTTTCCAACTTCAATGCAATTTTATTTAAACATGTCTGAAATGCAATACATTCCTCGGTAATATTTTAAAACTTATCACAATACTACATTAATTTATTATATTTGAAAACTTAACCTTCATCGAAAAAAATGAACTTCATTCAAATGACGGCATTGAAATATAAATTGCCTGGTTTAAACATCTCTAAAATGCGATACATTCCTCGGTAATAATTTTAGAATTATCATAATACTACGATAATGTATAATATTTGAAAACTTCATCGAAAACAACTGAAATTCATTCAAATGACGTCATTGAAAAAATAACAAGCCTATCTCTTTCTATAAAAGCAGTATTTCATTCATAAATAATTTCCCATTCATTTCATTCATCACAATATTATAATAATTTATTTTATTTAAAAATGAACAAAGTCAGAATGAACAAAGTCATAAACACTTTTCAACTTTGTTGTAAAGTGTTAAAAATCAGCAAGTCTCCCACGCCAATAAATTTAATGATTTTGACTTATTATTTATTTATACTGATTCATCTCGTAAATGCATTTGCTTTTATGTGAAGCTACATTTGTTGAATAGAAGTGCGGTGCAAATAAACAAGAAATTGCTCGCTTCTCCATTTCAACATGACGCTTAACTACAGAAATCGTGAAACTCATTCAAGGTTTATTATAAGATTGTCAAGAGAATAAAATTTTGCATTTTTTAATCCTCTTGGTAGTCATATTACTAACAGCATCTAAGCTTCTGCTATTTGTAGTTTTAGCTAAAAATAATGACCTACACACCATAGCTTGTTGAAAGCAAATAATACATTTCTTTAATCTATATAAATAACATTGAAAATCTGTCTGTCTGTCTGTTTGTCCCATCATCACGTGAGAACGGCTAAACCGAATTTGATGAAATTTGGTGGGTAGCCTAGAAATAGCCCCACTTAAAATTTAGTCCGTGTTTTGAGTTTCTACGATCAGTGGTTCTCGAGATATTAGTAAAAAACGAAATTTTCGTTTGTCTCATCATCACGGAAAAACGGCTGAACCGAATTTAATGAAATTTTGTGGATAGCCTTGAAATAGCCCCCCATATATTTTGCCCAAGTTTCGAATTTCTAAGGCCAGGGGTTGTCGAGATATTAATGAAAAAAGGAACTTTTTTTATAGGAGTTCTACTCTCCAACTCCGTGGTTTATCCAAACGCAAAGGATAAAAATCGTTTGTTTAAAACATCAAAGGGAATTAAAACTTTATTTTTGAGTTTGATGCAGGATTTTTGCATTAAATAGTCACTATCTGAAAGCATGAATTGTTTGAAACATGAATTTAAATGGAAAAATCTACCTCCATGTTTTGTATTTCACAAGCTTTTACTTAACGATTAGAAGTATAAAGGCATTAAAATGGTTATTTAATTTCGCATTTTATGAGGAAGATTCTATCTTATATCGTGTTGCTCAGCCAAGGAATGAAATTAAATATGTTTGCTAATGATTATTATTATTTTTTCGATTTGAATATTAAATAAATGGGTATTGAAATATATCTTATAAATGAACGGCTTGATTTTTTTTAATTATATTAATTGCGAACTGCATTCACCACTTTCATTTATTTTAGCAAAGAGGTTTTAAGCTTATATATTGTGTTTAGCTAATAAACTCATATTTTGTTTACCCAATAAATTCATTTATCCAATTGTTTAAACAGAAAAAGAGTGGAATGGGTATTTCTTCTAACAATATTTTAGTGTTTTCATTTAGTATATACAAACTGGATCACGATATTTTATTCAGATCTGCGAATTTAGAGCTAGGAACTTGGCTGGATATAGCTAACTTGGCAAATTTCTTAAAAGTTACCAAATTGATTGAAATGTCCCCAAATTGATAAAAATGACGTAAATCAATGAAATTTATTTTGTTTTGTTAAAAGAAAGTACTGAAATGGTGTTTCGTTAGCATTTGTCTGTCAGTCCAACCGCCCTACTTAGTAACACATTTAGCGAATTTTTAAAATGTCACCAAATTGATAAAAATATTTATAAATCCATAAACATATTTTGAAATTGATAAATTGCCCTAAATAAACGAAATTGTGTTTTTTTAGGGGATAACATTTTGATGATGGTCCGTCAATTTATCGCCAAGTGGGACTGTCAGTTCTACAGTCCCACTTGGCGATAAATTTGGCGATTTTTTAAAATGTCACCAAATTGATAAAAATATTTATAAATCCATAAAAATATTTTGAAATTGATAAATTGCCCTAAATAAACGAAATTGTGTTTTTTTAGGGGATAACATTTTGATGATGGTCCGTCAATTTATCGCCAAGTGGGACTGTCAGTTCTACAGTCCCACTTGGCGATAAATTTGGCGATTATTTAAAATGTCTTCAAACCTTCATTAGAGATATTCAGACGATATTTTGACCACCAATTTATTTGAAGCAAATCATAACATGTCGCTTAACAACGGATTTAAATTTAATGTGTTTATGAGGAAGAAGGTTTTTTTTAAATCTTTTCCGATTTTAATGATGAAGATATGTATATAAAATAAATTTCATTGCCATCGTATTTTTGACTGGATAATATCAATTACGATCTTCATGTTTAAACATTATTATTATTGACGTTTTCGGGGATTATTGATTCAGAGATTATTGATATGTTCAATTTCTTATGGCATTGTTTTATTGCGGCAAAAATTGTTGAAACTCATATATTGTACGTTGTACGAGTAATCTTCTACGAATGCACTGGTATATCTTCTAATCTAAAAGAATATAAGTAGTACATGTATATTGGCATATATTGGAATCAAGCCTTCCGGTTTGAAGATGGCAGGGATTATTGATATTTTTAATTTATTAAGTAATCTGTTATATATTGGTACAAAATTTTCTGACTACATATTATAATACGGGTAATCCTTTACTAACACTAGGACATATCTTCTAATGTATGACATTATAAGTAGTACGGGTTTATCTTCGCATATAATTTTAGCACTTTCATTTGGGCACATATTGGAATTAATTATTGCCTACTGATTTAAAGATTACGGATTTATTGATATTTTCAATTTATATATGTAATCTACTAATACAGGTTATATCTTCTAATATTCGCGTATATAAGTAGTACGGATCCCATACAACACGCTATTGTTTTGCATATATTGATTCAATTCCATAATTTTTATAAATTTGGTTACAAAAAGGCCAGGATATTTTATTCTTCAGATCTACCCGTGAAGATAATTTTGAATTACGAGAACAGCCATTCCTTAACTTCTTTTTAGGAGCATTATGTTAAATATTTTAACAGAATATTTTGATTAAAAATGCCATTTAGTATACTATAGGAATTTGCACATGATTGTGAATTTTAAGTTTATTTATATTATATACTCCGTACGAAGAACGGGTATGCTGCTAGTAAGAAATAATTTAGAAATATATGCTTAAAAAAGGTTTTTGTCCCATGTTATCGCGTATTTATTGTTAGAAAAGCCAATATCTCTAAGCTAGACCAAGTATAATTGTTAGAGGTCTAACTCAATGACCAATGTCGAACATGACCATGTCGAACATGGTTTATATTAACATATTTATAGGCATTATTTATAGACATTAAAATGTACTAAATATAGACCGTGTTAGCGAGATTATAAAGAATTTAGATAGATTGATCTGAACGTCAGTTTCGATTTCTCACATTTACTTTAAGATCTATTAAAGATATTCCAATTATGCTTAAGGAGCGATGAACGCAGCAAATTCGAAAGATAATTTAAGACGTCAAATCATCTGACGTGGGTAGAACATTACTTACCTTACAAACTCAAATTCATTTTCTCTTTATTTCTTTAATATGTCATTACATAGAGTTTAATTGCGCAAAATAACACGCATGATTATTTAAAATCACCCTGAATTTTCACTTTTAATTCAATTTCTCTTTACACTTGATAACTTGGCGTAATTTTAAAAGAGTCGTAGCAAAAATGCGAAAAAATTAAAATATCTCTAGAACGGTTGGTCCTAAGACTGGTTTTATTCTTTCCGGCGTTAAATATTACGTATGAAACGTATAAAACAAACAACCATTGAACTGATAAATTTGAGCATACGTAGTCCTTCATTTTAGATTTTGACGACTTTTGCAGGCCATTTTGTAAAAGAAGACAGGTTCCTTTTCCCCGAAATCGTACCGAAATATAATCAGCACCCGGGTAATGTACAAGCGACTCCAAATTTTGTAAAATTTGGTAAGTTAGTTTTTTACCTAGAGATATGTGAATTTTGCGGGTCATTTTTTCAAAAAAAGCAGGTTCTTTTATACCGAACCGTACCAAAATCTAATCAGCACTAAGATCAGGCACATGTGACTTATCTGCAAAATTTTATGAAATATGCTCAATTAGTTTTTGAGTTAGAGTGGATACATATATTGCACGGACACACACAAGACACACAGACGCCAAGCTAAAATAGTTTTTCGTGTTCTAGAGGTCCCAAAACATTTAGATTCATCGAAAAATAGAGTTACAATTTTCGACACAATTGCAATGCTTTCCCTATATATTACCATGTATTGTAGGGAAAGTAAAAATTGCCATGCGTCTAGTAATATGCTACTATGAAATCTTTGCAGACATCTCAAACAAGGTGAGTAAACTGAAAATATTTTAGAGACTTTACTAGCTTTTATTTCAGCAACTCAGATGACTGAAAGCTGGATGATCGACGACATGATACATTAAATAACATGCCATCATAGAAAACGATCAACAAAATCACATACTCTGAACTGCCACTAACAGAAGGAAGAGCTATGCATGTCAGTTAGAGATAATACGGAAAATAAATAGGGAGCAAGTTTGTTAAAAAATTGAAATTAAATTTAAAAATATCTTTCTAATATCTTGATATAAAAAATATATAAATAATAGGGAAATAGGGAAAATAAATAATAGAGATAATAGGGAAAATAAATAGGGAGCAAGTTTGATAAAAAATTGAAATTAAATTAAAAAATAGCTTTCTAATATCTGGATATAAAAAAATATATAAATAAAAAATATCCAAATGCATTTCAGTAAGTAAAATACATGAGTAATATTAATGTATCTTATTCCTTTTTAATAGAAAAATTCTGGTATTAATACTGGAGCAAGAACAGCGTTTTGAGGGCATCTCATCATATGACATGATTGACAGAGCCTCAATCAATTTCCCCCTCAAATTTAAATACCATTGCGCTCAAATTAGTGTAAAAAACTTCATTTAGTGTCGCAAACTCGAATATTGCATCATATTTTATTGTATTGACCATTATATGAAATTTCCAAGTGTTATCGCTTTCTAGCCATTATTATGTGATGGTAGATATCATTCCAAGTCATCTAAAAATGTGAAAGAATATTTTTCAATATAAACAATAATTTATTGCAATTATTTAATAAAAGTTATAAAATAAAAGTGGCACATATTTCTCATTATTTTGGATTACTTTGCACATCGACATTTCTTAATAAAAAATCTGATGTGGGCAACACATGACTTTCCTTATATAATGCAATAAATTTACTACTTTTACAGTTAAAAAAATGTTATTCTTATAGTAGATACTTATATTATTTCCAAGATACTGAATTTTCGTCAATGAATCGTCATTCTCATTGATTTAGCGTTATTTTAATCCATTTGGCGAATTTTTCGTTAATTTAGCAACATTTAAAAATGTCGCCAAGTTGGCGACATTCCACCAAATTCGTCGCTAAAATTTCGCCAAGCGTTATGGACGGAAAAATAAGTTTTTCCTACAGCAGATAAATGACTATTGGCGTTAAAATACAAATGTAGCGCTTAAAGTATCTTTTTTTATGAATGGAATGAGCTACATCCACGACAATGATATCACAAAAATTTAACACATGGTATTACATATGAAATGTGAACATGTTTCTCAATAGGAAATATATTTTTTTTATTTTATATGATTTTTTGATAATTTCTTTGAAAAATATACAATATCTTGAGAATGGTTCCTGTTAGCATTCTGAAATTTATGTCAACCGTTTTCTAATGAAAATTTACATAAGAAATGTCTATTTGCGTAACTTTATTTGAGGTTTTGATTTTTTGACGATTTTTTCAAAATTTCACTCGAAAATTTAGGTGGGTTCCGAACATTCGATTGCTTATAAAAACAATAAGCTTCCTGTGTTTATGGATTGTAATTTTTGTACCAAATTTCGTTCAAATCGGTCCATTCGTTCGTCAGTTCCGAACATTCGATTGCTTATAAAAACAATAAGCATCCTGTGTTTATGGATTGTAATTTTTGTACCAAATTTCGTTCAAATCGGTCCATTCGTTCGTCAGTTCCGAACATTCGATTGCTTATAAAAACAATAAGCATCCTGTGTTTATGGATTGTAATTTTTGTACCAAATTTCGTTCGAATCGGTCCATTCGTTCGTCAGTTATTGTATCCACAGACTCACTAACACACACACACTATACACATATACTTTCAAACATACACACACACAGACATCACTTTAAAACTGTTCGATTCGTGATCAGGGATGCTTGAAACGTGCCCGTCGAAAACACGAATTCGAATTTTCGACCCCGTCACAATACTTTCCTTATACATTATTGTATATAAGGAAAGTAATAATGTTTAGTAAATTACTTCATACCCTCCTCTTCATTTAATCGGTTAATTAATATTAAACACTTCAAATATTACTCTAAATGTACTGTAATTTTTCTCCATCAAAACCTGTGAAATATGATGGTAATGTAAATTTTTTCGCCTCACTGTATATGAAAGTGCGTTTTTGACGATTATTTTCTGTCTTTGAACTTCAATTCGAAATTTACCTTTTCATCGTAAAGTTGAACACATAAATTAAATTTTATAAATTCAGTGATAAAATTTTAGTATGAATTAAATTTATTTATATAGTATTTAAGCGAGTAACAAAAATATTTGTTAAATGCAATAAGTTCTTTAGTTTTTATTTTCAGACCTAGCAATGCTATCTTCTGCACTGAGAATTCAAATACAAGTTTTGGATTGCATTCCCGCCACATGCGCAGTGGGATATTTAGCTATTAATATAGTTTTAATCTTGAGACGATTTTTTTGGCTACTAACAACATATTAGAAATGTATTGGTGTTATATCAAAATCGTCTCAAATTTATTGAAAGTTACCATTTTAGTAAAACAAATAAAGGTAAATTGTTTTGTGGTATTTTATAGCATAAAATAGAGTTTTCCTTTTGAGGGGGCATAATTCTTTTCACGGCTAACAGACCACGGCTCTGTAAACCTGGTCCATAGGGAAGTATCAATTTGCGATGTCCTGGTCCTAAGGGAAGTATCAATTTGCGATGAGGGCACAATTACAAATTAGCAGGGTTGCTCAGGCACTTGTTTTACGTACTACATACGGACTCTTTCAGATGACGGTGTGATCCTGAATTTTTAATCCGTGTCCGAAGTCGTCGCCGACTGGAGTCTTGTTGGGTGTCAACAAACCAGTAGAATGTTTCAGTTGACCGTGCTCCTGTGGCTAGATTTGTGCAAGAAGAGGAGATTAACAATCTTGAGGAACGCCAGTATACGTTGACGTAAATTCCCAAGGTTGTCGTGGCTGATCCCTTTCCTACAATGCCTATTTAAGAGTTCAGTTTACCTGCTTCTTCTCCTTCTTCGACCCGACCTACAAGAACGGTGTAAGGTATCTGTTTGGACGGCCGGGCCGTGCCACCCAATTTAGACCAGAACCCATTGGGGAAGAATCTACAGGGACCGTACCTTCCTTCCTCTACCACCAACTTCTCAGTAGGACTTAGGGATCCACATGTTTAACGTGATCGTACTCCGCGTGAACACTGCGGCAGTTTTGGCAGTGGCGGGAACCGAACCCGCGTCGTCCGAGTGCAATTTCCGCATGCTAACCACTGGGCTGTCTAGCCCTTCTGTTTACCTTGGAACCTCAGACCATGGCGCCTGCCACGAATGACATAAGACATATCGCATATGAATGACATAGATGAGCTCACGGCCGATTTTTTCTGTTTACTTTATGCTTCTTGTACCTCTCTTTACCTCTCTACTTATATTTTCTGTTTACCTTCTTCTTCTTCGACCCAAACCGTCCGACCTACCAGAAAGGTATAAGGCATCTGTTTGGACGGCCGGGAAGTGACACCCAATTTAGACCCGAACCCAGTGGGGGAGGCATCCACAGGGTTCTGTTTACCTTGTAATCGCGACCGGAGCTTTGCTGGATGATGGGATTATATAACCTTGAAAACCACCAACTTTTATTAGTATAAACTTTTACGGTCGCCACTGTGAATCTCTTTTCTCTCCAAACTTGCATATTATAGAAGATGGTAATTATAGTTCCAAATTTTAATACGTTTAATACGTTTCATAACGTTATTATACCTTTCCACGATATAGTCAATTTTTAAAGAATATTCATTGCCCTGACACAAAGAACAAATGTTGCGTTTAAGATGGTCAAGTGAGTGTTACTTTGTTTAAATCATCCCCCTTCTTTGAATAAAAAATGTTCTCCACAAACTGAAACTCCACTACTGAATTACATAATAACAACTAAGATAAATGGTGTAATACTAACACATTGTTAGAAAAATACTTATTAAACAAAATTACTTAATGAAACAAGAATAAACATTGACAATTAAAACTTCTTTTTCTATCCAGAACATATTCGGTTTAATACACCCCACATCACTCAGCAAAGAACGGAACAAAGGAAACTACTCATTTGTGTTTTAAGAGTGATAAATAAGAATGAACTTAATTGTTCTTCGCCCGCAAAAAATTTAATTAATTGCAGGTTTATGAAATCTTAAGACTGTGGAATTAAAACTCGTGACGTGACATATGGTCCCTAGTGTTTCTTTAATGATGGGGGTATCCATGAGGAACTCTTAATCAAAATTCGCTTTTTCAGAAGGAATATGATATTATAATCAGCTTTAACTAGCAATTATGTATTCCGGAGAATGGTTCAACCAGAAAAATCCTTGTTAATTAGAAGCGAAGAATCTTTTTCGGTTGTAATTATTTGATTTGAAAGGATTTTACAGTTTTGTGGCTTTTGTTTTTTGAAGTAGTTTCACGGATTTATGCAATTTTATGGTACATTAATATTTGCACCATTTTGCTTGATGTAAATCATTTTCAGTCGACACATACTGCAAAATTTTAAATCAGAAACTGCAATATTTGACTACACTTTCAGTATTTTGATAAATTTTTGCTACTTGATAAAATTAACTGAAGTATGGAACTACACCTTTCAATATAAGAATCCGTTTTAAATAGCTTTATTTTTTTTCAAATTTTGCAAGAAAAATTTTGAAAAGGGCGTGAAAAATATTTCGATTCATACCAAGTTTGACATGTACCCGAATAACTTGGCTCCATAGGGGGGGGGGGGGGCTATGACGTCACGGTACATTGTATCAAAAATTGTACAAAAATTGTATCATAGCTGTTTTCCACTACACCAATTGAAACTTTTAAATCTAGTGACTGTTTAGTTGTAAATAATCCTATTTATGCATAATTATGTCAAATCTTTTTCTTCGTTGCCGTGTTAAGAAAATATAAAATTTCAAATAAGTCGCTCGATTATCAAAAACTTTAAATTTTTCGATAAAAAATTCGTATATGAAGTTTCGTGAAAATCCATCAATATTAGTCACAGCTATCATATACACAAGAAGTCGACCACAGACAGACGGACATCACTCTAAAAGTAGTCAAAACGTCATCAGGAGGTCCAAAAACATATATTGGTATCAAAATCTCGAAATTTAAATATTTCTGAAACGAATATTTTCACAATACTGTATTCTGTAGTATGAGAAAGTAAATATAGAAAAGAGAAATAAAGTGTACAAACAATTAGATATTTAGATAGATATTGTATGGTTCATCATAAATAATCAATAAATAATGGATAGTCACTTATTACCACTCGGGTCGATATATTCAGGGCAGATATACGCATAGTTCCTGGCACATTATCATATGAGCGCTATACACACATACTGTAATATACCCAATATGTCGTTAATTATTTCGTGCCAAATAGTTCACGTCTAGAATTGAAATTATCAAATATACATTACAAAGCGCCTTCCGTGTTCTATTAATCACACATACATATCCCTAGTAAAGCCTTTAAATATTGATAAGTAACGAAATTGCTTATTTTCATTAAAAATAATTTATTTATAAAATTATAAGGCTTTGAGGTCATTGCTGATTAGTAATGTTAAGGGAAATTTTAATACATTGTATTTCACTTTCCTTTTTATACATGGTAATGTGTAAGGAAAGTATTGAAATCATGTTGAAAATTGCAACTCGAATTTTTAATGGATCTATTAGTTTTGGAACCTCTAGAACACGAAAACACTTTTTTTAGTAACTATTTTTTAAACTATTTTTAGCATGACATCTGTGTGTGTGTGTGTGTGTGTGTGTGTGTGTGTGTGTGTGTGTGTGTGTGTGTGTGTGTGTGTGTGTGTGTGTGTGTGTCTGTTCAATGCATGCATCTATTCTAACTCTAAAGCTAATAGACAAAATTTTATAAGTAAGCCGCGTATGGATTACCCTGGTGCTGTATAGATTTCGGTACGATTCGTAGTAAAAGAATTGCGGGCCATTTCGCCTTTGCAAAAGGGCCCGCAAAAATCGCATGTATCCACTCTAGCGAAAACACTAATTGGCCAAATTTAACAATATTCTTATAGCAGAACATAAGAAATAATTGTTTCAAGGTAACCATTTTAGTAAAAATATTGTATGGCGAAATTTATGCCACAAATATATAATTTTGCCACGTATAAAATATATATTTCTAATAAATAAAATTTAAGGATAATCACTACTGTCATTTTTAATTCTTCACTTTTCAATTCAGAAAGACATCATTGCTTTTAAACTGAATAAAATTCATTTTGGATGCATCCTAAAACCAGCAAGGTATCACTTTCCAAAATATTGTGTATCTTAATTAACCGTGAGACAAACACGCTATAGGCAAACCAGGTATGTCATTATGCTCTTTTTTATTTTAAAACTAGCAGCTGCACGCGGGGTTGCTCGTGATCCAAAATTTGTTAAAATTCCTCAGTGACATTGCATTTCAAAATATTCTATTGAAATATTTAATTCCTATAAGAAATATATAAGAATCTCATATCTCTCCTCGTTATATAAAATTATCTTCCCATTCAAATTTGAAAAATTTAATATCCCAGTCCGGTCTGTAAATAATTTTGCAAGAAATATTAAATTTGATTATTATATGCCAAAATAAAAACGCTAAAATGGTAATAGATTCATACTGTAAAATCAAAGACAACCAAATAAGTGGTTATAAAGTCGTTTATTAAAATCGCCTTATTATGACGTACACAATCACAGAGCCAAAGTGCTTTCGGACATTACCATGCCCTTCATCAGCGGCGAAGTAAAATGAAGTACATACAAGTGCCTAAATATTGGCCATACACGCCAGACAAAAGTAACATATATCAACTACATATAAAATTACATGCATCAATGTATATAATTTTAACCTTTTACAAACAACGAGAAGAAATTATAATCATAAAAATGCATATTACAATAAGAAATAGAGTTTAATAACAAACATGTCGACAAATTTGTAAAGCAACTGCTATTGGAATTTTAGAAAATCATGTAAGGGCTTGACCCGCAGAGAGTCAAGAACGAGTCGCCAAGCATAACAAAGGGCCAGAACGGGGTCAAAATTACAAATAGAATTACGGTAAATATAAATAAAAAGGGTTCATAAAGTAAAATATTGCGGGGGGTTATTGCAGCTAATTAAAAGAAAAGTTGTATCAAACATAGTCTGAAAATATCGTTAATAACATACTGAGCAAGAGCCGTGGATAGTTTACCAGTTTTAACATCGAGAGCATGTTTAGCTAAAAGAATAGCGACAGTACGCTTAGTACTGCCAGTGCAGAACTTGTCCCCTTTTTATCTCCCGATAATAACTTCAACATACAACCTAGCCTGACTTTTGAAATTGTTATTAACCTTATATTTATCTGAACGGATATGATTAATTAACATAGAAACAGTAGAATGAGCAGGCTTGAAACTAAATTCATTGCAAAATTGAATTAGAGGATTAAAAATCGTTGGGTGATAAAGAAGACTAGATTTATACAGCAAAAGATCAGAAATTGGAACAAGCTTAGTATTCTCAGATTCATAAAATTATTACGAATTTGGGAAAATATTTTATACATGAACTCGAAATCATAACCAGCTTCATAACCAGGGTTTAAAGATAAAAACGAGAAAGATGAATCATGCATAAAACATTGATTATGAAACACTTTCCAACTTCAATGCAATTTTATTTAGACATCTCTAAAATGCGATACATTCATCGGTAATATTTTTTAAATTATCACAATACTACATTAATTTATTATATTTGAAAACTTCAAACTTCATCGAAAACAAGAAAGATCAATCATGCATAAAGCATTGATTATGAAATACTTTCCAACTTCAATGCAATTCATTTTAAACATCTCTAAAATGTGGTACATTCCTCTTTTAAAATTATCACAATACTACATTAATTTATTATATTTGAAAATTTAAAACTTCAACGAAAAAAAATGAACTTCATTCAAATGACGGCATTGAAATATAAATTGCCTGGCTTCAACATCTCTAAAATGCGATACATTCCTCGATAATATTTTTAAAATTATCATAATACTACAATAATTTATTATATTTGAAAACTTCGTCGAAAATAAATGAAATTTATTCAAACGACGTCATCGAAATATAACACGCCTGGCTCTCTCTATAAAAGCAGCATTTTATTCATAACTTTTTTCCATTCATTTCCTTCATCACAATACTATAATAATTTATTTTATTTAAAAACTTAAGACCATGGAGGTACAAGTACTTAAACTCTATGCTTAAAACATCATCGAAAAAGTCGTCCTTCTTTCTGTAAAATCAATGAATATTTCATTCATATCAGCTATGCAGACTCCATGAGCTAAATAATTTTGCTTTAAAGAAATACAGCAATTCTTATACAACTCATTCGACATCTTTTGGTATTTACATTCTCCATAAATGAAAATTAGGCTTCGTTGTAGAAATAATCAAAGTTGGATGTTCATTTAAACTCAAATATATTTTAATTGCTTTGTTTCAGTATGTAGATGCACAGAGTTTAAGCAAAAATGGAGGGGTTTTAGGACAGATACAACACTAAATATGAATTAAAAAGAACTTTAAAAATCACGATTTTGGCACAAGATGGATGCCATATTTTATTTTGGAGTGGGTCATGTGATCTTTTCATATAATGGTCAAGTGATATCTTCATATAAAAGGTGAAATTATTATTTTAGTTTCCATTTAAAAAACTACTTAATATATTTTGCTGAAATTTTATTATATATTTTATGGGATAATTTGAATATTTTCTAAAACTTTCGAGGCCATTTTTGAATTTTAAATATGTTTAAAAAATGTTTGAAAAATTAAGTCCCATAGCGTTCAATGTATTTCATTTTTTCAACCAGGGTTCAATCCAAAACTAATTGGGTGATATTATTCATTTATAATCCCATAGGTTTCACAGACCGTCTGAACAACATATTAAAATTTCATTTTGATAAAGTCATTTTTACTGCAGTTATCGTGGTAACGAACAGACAGACGGCCAAAATGAACAAAGTCATAAACACTTTTCAACTATGTTGTAAAATGTTAATAAATAAATCGAGTTCATTTATAACAGGAAAGATCAATCATGCTTAAAGCATTGATTATGAAACACTTTCCAACTTCAATGCAATTTTATTTAAACATGTCTGAAATGCAATACATTCCTCGGTAATATTTTAAAACTTATCACAATACTACATTAATTTATTATTTGTGAAAACTTAAACCTTCATCGAAAAAAATGAACTTCATTCAAATGACGGTATTGGAATATAAATTGCCTGGTTTAAACATCTCTAAAATGCGATACATTCCTCGGTAATAATTTTAGAATTATCATAATACTACGATAATGTATAATATTTGAAAACTTCATCAAAAACAACTGAAATTCATTCAAATGACGTCATAGAAAAAAATAACAAGCCTATCTTTTCTATAAAAGCAACATTTCATTCATGAATAATTTCCCATTCATTTCATTCATCACAATATTATAATAATTTATTTTATTTAAAAATTAAGACCATGGAGCTACAAGTAATTAAACTCTATGCTTAAAACTTCATCGACAAAAACCTTCCTTCTCTTTGTAAAATAAATGAACATTTAATTCATATCAGCTATGCAGACTCCATGAGCTAAATAATTTTGTGTTAAAGAAATACAGCAATTCTAATACAACTCATTCTACATATTTTGCTGTTTACATTTTACATAAGTGAAAAATAGGCTTCTTTGTAGAAATAATCAAATTTGGATGATCATTTAAACTCAAATATATTGTAATTCCGTTGTTTCAGTATGTAGATCCGCATAATTTAAGCAAAAATAAAGTGGTTTTAGGACGGATACAACACTCAATATGAATTTAAAAAAACTTTAAAAATCACGATTTTGAGGCAAGATGGATGCCATATATTATTTTGAAGTGGGTCACATGTTCTTTTTATATCATGGTCATGTGATCGCTTCATATAAGGGGTGTAACTATTATTTTAATTTTTTATTTAAAAAACCTACTGAATATGTTTCACTGAATTTTTTTATATACTTTACGGAATAATTTGAATATATCCTAAAATTTTGAAGCAATTTGTGAATTTTAAATCCGCTTAAAAATGTTTGAAAAATTAGGTCCCATAGGACTCAATGTATTTCATTTTTTCAACCCGGGTTCAATCTAAAACTAATTGGGTGATATTATTCATTTATATTCCCATAGGTCCTACAGACCGTCTGAACAACATACTTAAATTTCATTTTGATTAAGTCATTTTTACGGTAGTTATCGTGCAAACGGACAGACAGACAGAATGAACAAAGTCATAAACACTTTTCAACTTTGTTGTAAAGTGTTAAAAATGGTTTCCATATTCGTAATAATTTTATGAATCCGAATACCAAGCTCGTTCCAATTTCTGATCTTATGCCGTAGAAATCTAGTCTTCCTAATCACCCAACGATTTTCCTCTAATTCACTAATTCCATGAATTTAATTTCAAACCTTCCCATTATACTGTTTCTAAGTTATTTAATCGTATCCGCACAGATAAATAGTAAAGTTAATAACAATTTCGAAAGTCAGTCTGGGATGTATGTTGTCCCCCTTTTATTTCCCGATAATAACTTCAAGTTCTATATTGGCAGTACTAAACGTACTGTCGGTATTAGTTTAAGTACACATGGTCGCGATGTTAAAAATGATAAACTATCCAAAGCTCTTGTCCGGTATGTTATTAACGATAATTTTGAGCCTATGTTAGATAAAACTTTTCTTTTAATTAGCTGCAATAACCCCCGCAAAATTTTACTTTATGAATTATTTTTTATTTATATTTACCGTAATTCTAATTGTAATTTTGACCCAGTTCTGATCCTTAGTTGTGCTTGACGACTCGTTCTTGACTCTCTGCGGGTTAAGCCTTTACATGATTTTCTAAAAATTCAGTAGTAGTTGCTTTTCAGTTTTGTGGACATTCATGATGGTTATTAAACTCTATTTCTTATTGTAATATGCATTTTTATGATTATAATTTCTTATCGTTGTTTTTAAAAGATTATACATTGTATGTAATTTTATATGTAGTTAATATTTAAATTTTGCCTGGTGGGTATGCCCTATATTTAGGCACTTGTTCACACTTTATTTTACTTTGCCACTGATGAAAGGCATGATAATGTCCTGCTTTAGCTATGTGATTGTACACGCCATGATGAGGCGATTTTACTAAATGACATTTTAACCACTTATTTGGTTGCCTTTGATTTTAGAGTTTATTGGTTGATATGTTTATCATGATGGTTATATATATATATATATATATATATATATATATATATATATATACTCATACTGTTTTCATCTTGTTTCAACAATCGGATAAACACAATATACGAGCTTGAAAAATGTTTGCCCAAATAAAACAGGCGATTTACAAAATTGGAAAATATCAATAATTCCCTTAGTCTTATATCTTAATGACGTAACGGATATGATTCAGTCAAAAATGCAAGGCAGTTCATTTATATAAAAAATTATATCTATTTCTTTATTATATAACTTGGATAAATTAAATAAAAATTGTCTGCCATATAAACACATTTGATTTAAATGCGCTACTAAGCAACATGATATAATTTTCTTCAAATAAATTTCCAAAGAAAATATAATCACATATACATATAATAAAATATATAAATACACTCTATCCGTATATAGAGAGAAAGGAATTGTCTAACTGTCAGTACTACATCAAACGTTTCCCAAACAAATAAAATGGATGTCAATTTACAGAAGAAAATACGGCACGCAAAATTTTTGTTTTTATCTACCACAATATATAAATTTAGAGATGCCAATAAAATATTACAACTCATCATACAATTTCATATATATATACTTTCTCAAAAGTAGTATTAAGAAAGTTTGTTATAGTATATTGTTATATATAATAATACTTTAATTAGTTGTAACAATATATTAATATAATGTTATCAAAATTCTCGTGATATTTTGATGCCAATATATGTTTCAAGACATCCTGGATACATTTTGACTATTTTTGGAATGATGTCCGTCTGTCTGTGGTCAATATCTTGTGTACACTCTAGCCGCCGCAAATATTAATGGATTTTCATGAAACTTTATATTCGGCTTTGATAACAAAGAATCTAGAACTAGATAAAAATTTTAATTCAAGCGGAAACTTAAAAATTTAATAGAAATTTCATATTTTCTTAACTCAATAGCATAAGACAAAATTTGACATAATTTATGCATAAAAGAGGTTATTTACTGCTCAATCATCACGAAACTTAAATCATTGTAGTGAAATGTAACCGCAATACAATTTTTATACTCATGACTTTATTTACCCCTCGGGGAGGGGATGCCCGGGTGTCTACGTTATGTCAAACTTGGGGTCAATCGAAAGATTTTTTTCATACCCTTTTAAACGGAGGGTAACATACTATCATTGTGGTCACTTGGATTAACAATGCAGAACTCAAATTTTTTTCTTGTAATAATTGCAAAAAAAAAATTTACATGTTGCTTAAAAGAGGATTCTGGTGCGAGACAGTCGAGTTGATCCATACTCTAGTTACGTTTTTAACCTATCACATGAATACACGTTGCATCAATGATGTATTCAATGTTGCATCAATGATGTAACGTATTACATAATTTAGATCGTCCGTTATCAGGTCGATCCACCATCGATTCCACCATTGATTACACAGTTACATGTTTGATTTTGCTATCGAAAGATGTTTTTATGTAACATTTTCTAGCATGTTCGATGTTTTTCTATTTCATTACGTGTCTTTCATATATAAACGTTAACATAACAAAGCATTTGAAGTAATTAATCAACCGTGACATCAGTCCAATGAAGGCGAATTGTCTTTACATGAGGAACATCTTTATTTGTAGATGGTTTGTCTTCTCTAGACATATTAAAAACAATTCAAAATATTAAAATCTCAATATTAGAACTATCTTTTCAAAATAGTTCAATATATTAAATTATTAATATTAAAACAACCGTTTCAAAATAGTTCAAAATATTTAAATATCAAAATCGTAGCCAGTATATTTATAAAACCAAGAACTTATTCCGAATTCCAATTAGATATTCTTATAGAGCATTCAAAGAGCTGTAACTCTCACAGCAAAGATCGTCACATGTGTGACAGTGACGTTGTAGTCACGTGACACCTGGGTCACAATGTGACATCATATTTGTGACTTCTCTGCGACGTTACGTATTAGTAACTTTGTAACTTCATTGTAACTATATTCTGTAACGTTTCCACAATTTAATTAACACGTAACAATGTGACGACATTGCAATGGCAATTACAATGTGACGTCACAAACAAGTTAATATGCGACGTCAGAAACGACCATGAAAATGATCAAAATGACTTCGCTGTGACCTCAATACGACATTGCCGAGACGTACTACGACGTCCTGTGACGTCCCAAAGTCACTGTATGACGTAAATCTTACGCCACTGTGAAAAAAAGTGTTTCTTCTAGTACATAGCTATCACTTTTTCATTTTTGAGATATAAATAAGCATTACAAACTTGACAAACGAAAATTTTCCAATCTTCTTGACGATTAATCGAAAACTATATGAGTAGTAAAAACAAATTATCAATTTAAAAACTGGATTTCTAAATGAACATTTTTGTCGCTTACTATTTATATCTATATTTTATAGTTCAGAAAATATTTCGAATGAAATGAAGGAAAGTGAGCAAAGTGAAAAAGTCCCTCGAAAAAAAAATTTAATTTTTTTTCGAAAAAGTTCAACATATTAAAATATTTAAATATTAAAATATTCCATAAATAAAACCCAATTTCCGATAAAACAAAACAATGTTTAAAATTCTATTTATTTGGTTCAGATATAAGAACTCTAAGTGTTTACATTATTTGTAACGCTTCTATTCTAGTCAGAAATACCCCAACTATACATGCTATTCAAGTCGTAATAATAGATTGAAATATGTAACGGATGCATCTCGGAGCTTGACTTATAATTTACCATAACACATTAAGTATTTTTAGTTATCAATGATCGTTTTTGTAAATGTGAATCCTGCATGTTGGATAGATAGATTTACAAACCTGCACATTATAAACAACTAGAAAGAATTCACCGCCGTTACCTGGGTCCTACATAAGCGCCTGCTACTTAAATACTACCACTCAGTTTCCAAATCGTCAAATGAGTTTCAATCCGAATCACCACAAAATGCGGAATTTTTAGTTTAAGCGCAAAAGCACCACCCCCAAACGTTGAATGCTAAAGAGAAATAAATACAAAACAGGATCTTTCGAAAGGATTCCCATTTTTGTATGCGTGGCTTAAATCCTCTTATAGGGTGAGCATGCGCAGTTGGCAGGCCGAAAAGTGAACCGAACTTTATTGCAAAACATCGAAAATCTTACAGGTTTGCTCGCTTCAAAAATGACAGAAAAATAAATTACTTATAAAATAAAAACTGTTAGAATACGAAGATATACACCAAACTTTTTCCAAAATATAGAATTGTGAATAAACACAAAACCCGTCTATAAGGGGGCTTTTCCAAAATTCGAAAGACGCTCCTAGTATAGATACCAATATCCATGGATCGGTTTCAATCTTATTATGCACTCGTCAGCATGGAATACCTGATAACTGCAATGGCAGCAAGAAACTTGCTATAAGTCGCAATTTTTGCGTACTTTTATGGGAGCTAGTAATTTTTTGTATGGTCCACAACTAAAATAGTCATCAGGTTCATTTATAAAGCGTCGACATACCACTCGAAGATATGTGGTTCGATTCCCTTCAAAGGCGGGTCGAAAGCCCAGACCACCCGACTCGTCCTAGGACATAGAGCAATTTAATGGATGGCCGGGCTTCTAAGGCGTGTGTAATTCATACCAAGAAACTATTTCCAATTAAACTGTTTCATCATTTTCACGAAACATAAGAAACAAATTAATATGTATTTCTGAATAATGCAATAGGCTATATTGTGTATTTCTCAATAATGTAGTCCTATAAATAGACTAAAAATTTAAATAATAAAATTCTTAAAATAAGAAAGTTTCACTTCTTTATGCTTCAATACTTAAAAATTCAAAATTATACAAAACAATATAAATACTATTCAATTTTCTTTTACATATAGGCTAAGAAAAGTTTTCTTAACTTTATAATTACACTCCCATATGTTTACTACGAACTTTAATGTCATTTGTTCGACAACAGCCAAAAGCAGCAATGCATCATTTTCCAGAAAGATGTGGCTGACAAAATTAATTACAAGTCAAAGACATTACCATGAAACGGAATAAATAACATAATCTTTTAATTCGCATAATTCATAACTTCCCTCTTGGAGAAAATAGATTAGATATAAAATCCATATTAGGTGTTAAATACTGCAAGCCCTTTAATAAAATGTATGGTCATCATAAAGAATTTCATTTTAATACCGTAGTAAAATCGTCATGTAAAACTAAATTTGTTTAGTCTATCGTATTGAATTTGGAAAAAACTGCTTCAACTCTCCTTAAATCCAAAATAAATAAGCATAATTTTAGCTGAAAATATATGTATTCGTAGAGACATAAATTTATTGATCTGAAATTCAAAGTAAATTTATCCCTTTCTATCGTAAGATATAAAAATTGTTATACATATATTCAATCAAACTTCTTAATTTATCCAAATATTACTGAAAATCGTAACTGATAGAAACATACTAACATATCGAAAGTCATTCGTAAATTAAATAATTTGCAATTTGTGTTTTTAGATATAAAAATTGATTGTTTTTAAGTAACGTGATAAATTAGGAAAAAATATATCGTCAAAGAGAGATTAAATCAAACTTTTCTGAATCAAACATTTCTGATAGTTGTCTAAATGCTGCTGAAAAATGTAATATAAATATTCATAATATGACCATTACTTTACAAAGACATACGCTAAAGAAATATACATAGAACAGTTAAAGCAAAAGATTGATATTGTCTTGGAGTAAAACAAAAGTTGCTAGATTTCACACTCTTGTGGATAGCTTTTAGAAGTAGTTATGTAAAATTGACAATAAAATTTTCAAAGACAAACATAAAAAAATTGTTTTAAAACCATACTAAATTATTGCTGTGTATCCATTCAATTTGTGAACGGCCCCTTGATTCAAGAATTCGGGTCACTGCAAAAGTATCGAAAAGTCACGAGAAAAGGTGCAAGTTAGGAAATTTGACAATTTATTTCATCCTAAACTTTTGAGATCTAAATTTTCCTTTTGTTTGACTATATGACGTATTGACAACATTTTTGTAATTAAAATTGTTTCGCTAGAGGAGCTGTATAAAAAATTAATTTGTATATTTTGCTACAAAAATATTGCACACCATATAAATTACTATTTAATTACTTCTTCCCTTATTCAAAGGATTTTTGTATTGGGAACTATTTATCTATAATCAACGGTTCAAAACATCTTACACTATTCACATTTTGTGAGACAGCTTGTATGTAAACCTATTATGAATTGTATCAAACAATTTCACAAATCATTAAACAGATATATTCCCAAGTTTAATATAACTAGTCTTGAATTTATCTTGTAGTATTCCTGCTTATTTTGTCATCGTCAAATGTACTACAGCTTACTATGAACCATGATCGTCTTAAAACGTGTTTTCCTGTGGACAGTGTTGGTGACTGCATTTTTACACTGCTTTATTCCCAAAACTTCTTATGTTTCAATTTACCCGTCAATTCATCTTATATTCGGTCATCAAACTCCGTTTTGACATTTGCTCGAGTCTGTAACAACATTTTACTGATCATGTTTCAAAAATGTTTTTCTAAATTCAATTCACTTTACCAATGTTTATATTTTTTAAATATTCGATCCTTGTAAAATTGGAAATTTTTTCTCTTATTTTCACAGTCATTGATATTTTAACTTTCAGTACAATGCATAATGAATGTAAACTACATTTTTACAATGCTTGCTTTTCAAGACTTATGTTTCAATTCACTCATTAATCCATCTTATATTCGGCCTTCAAACTCCGTTTTGATATTTGCTCGAGTCTGCAACAACATTTTTACTGTGCATTCTTAAAAAATGTTTTTCTAAATTCATTCTACCAATGTTTATATTTTTAAGTATTCGGATCCTTGTAAAATTGGAATATTTCTCTTACTTTCATATTCATTGATATTTTGACTTTCACTAGAGTACATAGTACATGTAAAAGGAAAATATTGTGAAAATGTAAAGATCTGGACCTCGACCTTTGCTGTATTTACAAATCATCCTTGATTACGAATAAATTATTTTAGATGATATCAATGTGTCTAGCTATATCTGTATATTTGTATATGTTTGTAATAATATGTGGAAATGCTGTGGAAACGTCTGAGGAGACGATGTCTGTCAAGCAAATTGGACAAATCGAATGAAATTTGGTACGATATATTTAAACGATTATTTCAGTCTATTGCCTGTTTATACAATCGATATATTATACAATATTATCGTACGATTATACAATCGGTTGTATTGAAGGCATTACTGAAAAGCTCTTAATGTTTTAAACATTCCATTTTGGAAAATCATAAACATGTTTTCAGAAGATAAGCATATTGAAACATGTAAATGCTACGAATATAGATATTTTAAATGTAATTTTTCACTTAAAAGCAAATTACATTAGTTATATGTTCTCGAAATATTGTATATTTTTACCTTATAGTATAAAATTTATAAAAAAAGAGTTCACATACTTACTACAACAACGTCCGTGAATTCTTTGTGCGGACATTTAATGAAAAAGTAAGACTAATTGGTTAGGTATTGCGACAAACCATTTGTTGGGTTACTTTAGAATTTATATAATTTGGGGGTTTACAATTTACTTTTACTTATTTTTTCCCTGGCTCAATATTCTCAAGTTGATAATATTTAAATAATATTTATTTGTTTATTCATTTATTCGTTAATTAGAATTTTTTTAATCTTCTAAATTAATTTTCTTAATAATATTCTCAATTAAAAATGTTTTATTTCCTAAATTAATATTACTTTTGACTTGTAAATTAATGAAAATGGTTATTTATTTGATTCCCCTTAAAGTCCCCTTTAATTTGATTCCTCATTTTTCCCTTTTGGTTAGAAATTACGTTTGTTCTATAGTTTCCAGCTATTTCCATGTACACTGCTTTTCAAAAATTTCAGTTGCGGCCATTTTGGAACTCTTGCCTTAGCTCGTTTTTCACCGTGATTGGTTGATACGGTACCTAAGTGATTTCGCGCCTTTTCGGAATTCCTGAATTATTTTAATTGGCTTGAGTTTTTCCAGATCGTCTGCTATCAGAGTTTTGAACTTTAATTTTGGCAACTCTAATATCTGTAAGTTGATTTTAATTGCTGCCGTTTTTCTAAACTTCTCGATTTTCGCTCGTGTAAATACGCTTGCGGAATTTTCCAGTTTCAGTTTTGCTGTTGAAATTTCTGCTTGTTTTTGCAAAAAGCGCGCTGTTCGCCTTTCAATGGAACTCACGTTTAACGCGATGATTTCTTTGGAACTTTTCGTTCCACGCAAAGTGTTTTCTTTTTTATAACGCTTAATTTAGTTGTTAAGTGGAGTTACTTTGTCTTTTGTTCTTTTTAAATATCGCACGATCATTGCGGTAATGCGTCTTTGAAGTTTACCTCGTGCTATGCTGAAAAATGAGTCTCGGGAATCTCCCTCCGACTGTCCTCAAAGATCCGAGCGTTCCAGATGTGGCTGTAAGGTCTAAATTCCTGATTTTATCCTCTTATAAAAGAAATATGCTGCATCTTTCCTCTCTCTCTATGGAATCTATGAACTTTTCTGATCATCTTCCTGGCTTAACCATCGTTCTTGACGAACTCTAAATAACCCGGTTAGGGGAATATAACAATTGAATTATTTTATTGAACTTTTAATTTCTTAAATGCTAAATTTTATTTTTGTTCAATATTTGAAATGTTTGACTTTAATTTAATTATTTGAATTTAGAATTCTAAAGCTTTATTTCGGAGAGAGCAATTTTCTAAACTTTCTTAATTTATTAGAGCCCAAGAAAATTCTTCATTTTAAAATTTACTATTCGATTGTTAATATTTTATAATGTGATTTAAATATATTTTAATCTAGTTTAAAATTTTGACACTAATTCTTTAGTATAAGTTGATAATTCTAAAATTCTAAGTATGTCTGTGATTAAATTTAAATTTGTTAATTATTTCTGATTTGCTTGCCTGTGAGCAGAGTTTTGTAATTTGTTCTTTAAACTAATTTGAAGCATTACTTTAATAAACTAATTGTCTTTAAACTAATTATCATGTTCTTTTTTATTTTATGCATAACAGAATTTTAATGCAAAACCCAACAGGATTTAGGTGTCGTGATCAGGATTCAAACCTGGGTTACTCCGGTTTAATTTTTCACTTAAAGGAAAATTACATTATTTATATGTTCTCGAAATATTGTATATTTTTATCTTAAAGTATAAAAATTATGAAAAATAATCCACATACTCACTAAAACAACATCCGTTATTTCACTCAATCAACATTATATCCAATTGGTTTTTGCGCTGAACAGACCAGGAGAATACTCTGAATTTATAAAAACAATTTCCAAAAGGGAAGTAAAAAGCTGTAGAAGCTAATTATTAACATAAGTTTAATTTAAGAAAATGACTACTTTATGTAAGATTATTTTTGCTTAAAAGTGATGGCATCATATGCAGGACGCTAATATATTCCTTTAAGATATATATATTCGTTTGGATTAATATAGGAAAATAATAAAATAGTCAATAAAACACTGTTATCAAAAATTAGTGGATGTTTTTTAAATACTTTTAATCAGAATTCATTAAATATATTTTGGAACTTATTACAAGTCATTCTCAAGATATTAAAAACTTTACTTTTCTCCCAGTAAGCGCAATATCTCTCGAAAGAATCAAGCTATTTCCATGAAATTCGGAATGTTCAATCCAATCTATAACAGTGCTAGTTGTTTAGTTTTATAACTAGATCGATTCATAAGAAATTTATAATTTTTGTTATCCCCGAATATCAAAATGTATATATTTTACATGAAATTTATTTATTGGGCACCAATTTTTCACATATATTTCTATCTAGCTCTTTAAAGTACCATTTATATATATATAATGGTTAAAAAACCATTTAACTAATAATGCTTTGAAATATTTATCACTCAATTTATTATTACTAAAGAAAAACATTAGTTTATACTGATTCTCTATGTTCTTAACTTTATAATTACACAAGCATGCTTTAACTTTGAACTCCGGCATTACAATTCGCTCCGCAGCGCACCAAAACAACAATGCAATACTTTCCTTAAAATTGTGGGTGTTTAAATTAATTACGAGTCAAAAGCACTTCCGGGAAAACAGCCAATAAGTAACATCCCCTTTCAATTTGCATCATTCCGAACTGCAGTCTGAGGGAAGATTGATTGGCAGAAAATCCAGTTCCTTATCAGATTTTCGATACTGCGATTCCGTTAATCAGAGGCATAATCATTGCAAAGAGCAGCGTTTTAATACATCAGCGAACTCTCCTGCTGGGAAAGCTTTATATTTGACACACATATGTTGCAAGTAGAAAGTGATTCGGTTTACTATGGCCTCGGGGCAAAATTTGGATTTAATTCACTATTAATATGCATTGAATATCCAACTTAACTGCAATAATGGTATTCGAAAGTGCATATAATTATTGACAAAAAATTTGAAATTAACTCATAAATTCTCCCCCCCCCCCCCCCATTCTATCTCAGTAGTTCTTTATTAACAAATAAAGAAATCATTAAACTAAAAAATTGAATCAAATTTTTTTGGATATATAGCCTACAAAACTTCTTAGAAATATACATAATAAGAACCAGCATATTAACACAATATGTTAATTTATAAATAAATAAAAGTAACCTACAATTTATGAATGCACATAAGATATTTTTTTAAATGTATCTGAAAACTCATATAAAAACGTCAGTAAATTTGAAAGGAAAACTCTGTTAAATTCCTCGGTATTAAATATGCATTTTAATAGCTGACTGCTTTCCAAAAGTTAAGCGCGCGATGCAAATTCTCAGATAGCGAACTCATCCGTGGATTCGCGCATCTACGTGGTCTACGTGTATCTGGTTATTTAGGACTGCAAGTGCATCAAGTGATGGAATGAAGGGAATCTTTCACACGGCTTGATGTATCAAGTCATATCACGGATCTAACATCTAGTACTTTAATATTCATGCATAAAAATATAAATACGTGAGAAATTACAATGTATGTAATTCATTTATTTATTTTTGATTAAAACTATTGCTAGTTTTATTGTAACATTATCATACTTTTATTTTTAGTGTTTGACAACTGTTGACGTTCTAAAGTTTTGCTTTTATAGTTTTAACGATTTTGTTTTAATTTTGCTGATTTAATGACGAGGATTTCAGTCAAATACGATTTTATGTCTTCTAATCACTGTTTAATTTTAAAACTGCATGTGTTTAATTCTTTAAAGCTTAATATTTTAATTCTATAAAGCTTAATATTTTAATTATATAAAGCTTAATATTTTAATTCTATGAAGCTTAATATTTTAATTCTATAATTCTTCCATACTCATTCACCTTGCATACTGTCTGTACACTGGCTGGACTAGATTTGTATTTGAACGCTACTATTAAAAATAAAAAAATAAAATTTCTACTCTAATATTATCTATCGAGAACAACCTTGTTTCAGCATTTTTTAACTTATTCAACTTTACCAATATTTATATATTTTAAAATATATAGGTTCTTGTAAAATTGATGATTATATTTTATTTTAATATTTTGGTACACAATGATATTTTTACCGAGATATTTAAGTGGAATGTATATGAGATCTTTAAAATTATAGTAAATAGTTATATTATATAGTGAGTAACTCAGTTACTCGTTCTAGATTGATGTGAAATGCACTTATTTCGAAAATATGAAAATGTCAATGTGTGTTTTGTATGACGATGGTACAAGGTACCTAGGGAAAATTTTGAAATTTTCACATATTGTGAATTCATTTTAATTATATAGATTAGATTGATTAATAGAACAATTTATTTTGCCCAAATCAGATCCTAAATGGCAATAAAACTTAAGATTAACTAAAGGTATCGACAGTTGAATGCAACATTTGCGGTTACTCCTGAAGTCGATTTTATTTGTGAATGAACTCAATGCGTGAAATCGGCACAAGCGAAAAACGTATACGGGCGTATAGCGTAGAAGTCGATGCACAGATGTCGCAGATATAAATTTTAATTATTTTACCTTTTCTTGGCTGCTCCACATACAAAAGACTTAAAGTCATATTTTGTCAAGTCGTACGGTTTAAGTAAGTTGAAAAGTATATATAATCAGATGAAAAGTTACATATTGATTTCTGTATTGAGTTCAGCGGATACATGAACTAATGTCACGTCAATAGCCTAACTCCATGATCATGAGTTTATATACAATCTGTGAAAAGTTCTATAAAAAGCACGTAACTCGGATGTCAATCTATAAAGTTCAAAAAGTGTCCAGATCGCGTCAAAAAGGAACCAAGTTGGCGATATTTCTTCAAATTCATAACCAAGAACATCGATTTTGTCGCCAAGGTCAAGTGACTAATGCCTTTACATTATAATAATTGCCTTATATTAAGTATTCATAACAATATAATAAGACTAACGTTACCCTACCCGGCATCTCTTTCATGACGTACTCCGAACTCCGCGCCCATTGATATTTCACATCAACAATGCATTTCAAAATATAACGTAAAATAATATAAGAAACATATTACTCCATTTAAATTAACTGCATTCTTGACTTTAATATGTAAATCAGCATAACTTTACTTTGAACTCCAATATAATTTGTTCGGCAACAGCTAAAAACAGCAATGCACCATTTGCTGGCAGGGTGGGGGTGTCTAAATTAATTACGACTCAAAGGCGCAACCGGGAAATCAGTCAATAAGCAACAACCCCTTTCATTTGCATAAATCAAAACTGCGCTTTGAGGAAAGATTGATTGGGAGATATTTCAGCTTCTTATCGTATTTTTGGACTGCAGTTTTCTAAATCAGAAGTATAACCAGGATAAAAATCTGTATTTTAATGCATTTCTATATTTGCCTGGAGAAAATAACCGAAAATCCGTAAAATTATTTATTGAAAATAAAAAATAGCACTCTCATGTGTGTATCGATATATATATTTTTAAGATAGAGTTATGACCAATTATTTTTTATAAAATGCCTCAAAATTATGATTTTACCAACAGATGCCCAAATTTTTATATTCTGATCCTTTGAATTTAAACGCAATTCGGAAACATTCTCCCAATTTTCGCTTAAAGTTTTTGAAAAAATAAAAGAATTAAAACCTTTAATAATGTTAAAACACTAATTATCCCATAGGTGATTTTTCATTATTAAACGATTGACACAGATTTTCGAACGCTAGAATGAATCGTTCTCCAGATATTGCAAAATTTTCTAATGCACTTTTGAAAAAAAATCAGGACCTTCAATGCTGTTAAATAAATAAACAATTCATGCGTAATGTTTCATTAAAAGAACGAGTTGCAATATAGATGTGTTAACAATCTTTCACGAGATATTGCAAGTTTTTCAAACAAATTGATCAAAACTTACATGAAATAAAATAGTAGAAAGTATCTTCAAATATTTGCACTTTCCATATATTTCATTTTCAATAATTAATTTCACGGATGCAATATTATATGATAAACCTGTGGAACAGATGTAGTATAATCCCTTTTTATTCTTGGTGATTTTAAGTGATATTCTAGCAATCCGTGCTATGATGTGGAAAAAATTCCATTCTGGCAATTTTTCCTACGTCTTTTGTTGCCCTTTTGTCGCCATTTTATAGTCTATTGTCGCCAAGGTAAAAATCGTAACATTCCATTCCAGCAACCCTTTCGCGTATTTTGTCGCCCTTTTGTCGTCATTTGTGCAACAGTTGATTTGTAGTAATTCAGACATGGGCCCACGTCTGCTAAAAAAATCACAGAATCCTGTACCAGTGGCTGTCGGAGGTCGCACGTAGCAATAGCTGTTTGTGCAACATGTGTTCTGTGACTCGTACAACATGAAAATCAGAGGTTTTTTTTATTTTTATCTTGGCGACAAAGGGCGACAAAGAATGGCAAAAGGGCGACCAAAGAATGCAAAAGGGCAAGAAAAGAAGCGGGAAGGGTTGCCAGAATAGAATATTCTCAAATCATACAGGGATTGCCAGAATCTCACCTAAAATCGCAAGGAATGAGAAATGGATTATACTACATCTGTTCCAAATCTGTTAACACCATTTTTTTAATCGCGTTCGCTCTATTCACAGGAAAAGATAATCTGTATATTTTGAAGCTAAAAAATTCGCAAATCATTTATTTCACAGGATGTTATTTAAATGTTCATTGCATTTTGATGAGGATTTTGTACCTGGAACGAATGGCATTATCTTAGGACTAATAAGTTCCCCAAAAGTACCAAATTTCAATTTACGCATTATTTTTAATGTATTATTTTATTACGTATTATTTTTATTTTTACGTATTATTTTATTACGTATTATTTTTAATGTATTCTTGGCCATCATTTAGGCGTTTATTTTAATAAAGTTCCTTAATAACTATTCAAATATTTTTAACAGTACTGATATATCTGAGTGAATTTCCATTATTGCACAGCCGTTATATATAAATTGGTTTGAATTATGGTTATTTTCTTGGAAATTTCAGTGCTCAGTTTAATAAAAGTATGTTATGTAAACAAAAAATTGTAAAATTAAGGGTTTTTAAGAATTTCTTAAATAAAAATGTCTTCGTGTTCATTTCACACGTCCGAAATTTGTTTGAGATATTATTGAGATGGTAATACGTAAATATAACAGCATAAGCACATCACAAGCATTTACAGAGAGACTTGCACGCCATAAAACTAGCATAATAATTGTCTTGCCTAATGTTTGTGACTCATAATTTTTCAGAAATGCGGTCTTGTTTACTATTTAGGAGGTGTTTTCTATATGTCAGCATGCACTTATCGTTTGCGCCAACCACACAATTGCCCGGTAAACCAAGTACAGACGTTTCATCGTCGATAACTTCGTTAGTGATCCGATTCCGACGAAATGAACTGCATTTTATTAACGTATCAGAACTGTGTAATTAAACAAATCTGATGTGGGCAGCGCATGACTTTTCCTGCAGACTTATATCCACTTTCTCTTTATTTGAATTAAATTTAATTCACTTTTAATTCAATTTTCGTTCTCATTTGGTAACTGGACTTATTTTCAAAGGTGGCTTAAAGAAAATACGAAAAAATAAAATATCTTGAGAACGGCTAGTCCTGGTGTAATGGGGTTGATCTTATTATTTTCTTTGTTAAAAATTACATATAAAGCATGCATTTAATGGATATATTTGATCATACGTAGTTTTCTATTTTAGATTTTGTCGATTTTTGCTGGCCATTTTGCAAAAAAAGGCAGGGTATTTTTTTCGAATTATACCAAAATCTACTCAGCACCAGGGTGGCCCACAAGCGACTTATCCACCGAATTTTGTGAAATTCGGCCCATCCGTTTTTCAGCTAGAGTGGATGCAGGTAATTTTTGCTGGTCATTTCGCAAAAAAGAGGCGGATTCTTTTATCCCGAATCATACCCAAAACTAATCAGCACCATATTCGCCCACAAGTGACTTACTTACCAAATTTTATGAAATTCGGTCCATTAGTTTTTTAGTTAGAGTGGATAAAAATCTGCACAGACAGACACACAGACTCGCACGCAGACGTCATGCTAAAATGGTTTTATCGCATTCTAGAGGTCTCGAAATGTGTAGTTCCGTCGAAAACTGTAGTTGCGATTTTCTTTATGATTCCAATACTTTCCCTATACATTACCATGGACTGCAGGGAAAGTAAAAAATATCGAAATATTTTTATAGTTACTTTGTACCATAGTCATACACATCACACATTACCTTATCCCATTCGAAATTTGCGTAAGGAGTTATGTTTTACATCAACTATAACAAGCAACAAAGTTGCTCACTATTTTTACCAGAATAACATGGCACTCCAATCTAATGCATACGCCAAAATAAGAGATATTAAGGACTTTGGAAACTTTGGAGAAGGGCCATTGGTTCTGTGACTTTGAACTCCTTCGCAATTTCGTGTAGCTTGTGCTATTTTTCAAAAATTCTGTAGTTGGCTACATAGTATAACTGAAATTGTTGGTTCTCATATAAATTTGAATGTTTGAATTTTATAGCAAGTTTTCTTGCTGCAATTGTAAATATCGGCTAGGTAATACTGGCATGCGTCTAATAAACTCGAAACTGGTCAATGAATGCTGATTTACAATGGGTTGTCACAAACTTTAGGAAATTCCCATTTTAAGTTAATTTTGTGGCTTTGTATATTTATAAAGATACTTATGCACAGTTTGAGCGTAACGAATGATTCAAAGTTAATCTAACTTTATTTTCAAATTCCATACGTAAAAGTACCTTAGGATACTAAATGTATTGTAATACTTTAAGATACTTTAACAACACGTATCATAAACATATCCCAAACGTAACTTTTCACGAGCAACTGAAATAAAGATGAACAACGTCGCTTTTTAATTACAATATGAAACATTTAATTATACATGAAATATCTGCAGTCATCACGCATCTCATCTTATTACCTGACAAATATGCACTAAATATATTTACTCCAATATTGTTATTTCCATCTTCCTCCTAAAACCTTACTTTCTAAGGATTCCAGATTAATGTCTTCTAATAATTTGTAAACAAACAATCTCCGGCAGAAAGAACAATCTTATCTAAAGAACCTCTTATCTAATTATAGATCTATGTCGCAAAATGAAAGAATAAATAAAATTATGTACGTTGGTAGAAATGTATGTCACAATGACGTTGTAAATAAATTGCATTCTATTACATTTGATACGCATAAACCATAAATTAATAATGATTTGTTACATTTTTTTCACTCAAAATGATTTCACCAAAGTGAATGTTGCGAATCCACTTCGACGATAAAAACTTAGAATTCAGTAGTTCATTTGGGAGGGCATCGACTGGCCAGCACAAAGATCCGGGGTTCGAGTTCTGCTGGGATTATTTTAGTAAACTTTAAAATGGCGCCCGAATAAATTAGCCTTGCAGGTAAGGGCAGTGACTTTGAGAATCTGAAAATTGAACATAGTACGACTAGTATGTATTCAGTGGACTCATACTGGGCGCCAATTTCAAATCTGGCATCCAACGACCACGCAGGATACTCTCCTGGGTAGAAATTGTACCAGGAAACTAACCTGAGGTTAAAATATCAGGAGATGATCAGTGAAATTGTCAAGTTGCACATCTATTTGACTTTAGGAGGATGGAATTACACAGTCCACCTTGACAATAAAAGCTTGCAATTCTATGTAATAGCTCAATTGAAAGAGCGTTGGGTGACAGGCAAGTATGAAGATCTGCAATTCAACCCCGACTAAGACAGTTTACAATGTCTTGAACAGTGAAACAACTTCTACGTGCAAAAATACAAAGTAAATATATACGTATGCGCACTATTAGTGGAAATATATATCACAGTAGCATTGCAAGCAAATTATTTTGCATTTAAAACACTTTGCAACGTATATTAAATAACATTTTTAACACTTTACAAGAAAGTTGAAAAGTGTTTATGACTTTGTTCATTCTGTCTGTCTGTCTGTCCGTTAGCACGATAACTGCCGTAAAAATGACTTAATCAAAATGAAATGTCAGTATGTTGTTCAGACGGTCTGTAGGACCTATGGGAATATAAATGAATAATATCACCCAATTAGTTTTGGATTAAACCCGGGTTGAAAAAATGAAATACATTGAGCCCTATGGGACCTAATTTTTCAAACATTTTTTAAGCGGATTTAAAATTCACAAATTGCTTCGAAAATTTTAGGTAATAGTCAAATTGTTCCATAAAATATATAAAAAAAATTCAGCGAAATATATTCAGTAGTTTTTTAAATAAAAATTAAAATAGTAATTACACCTCTTATATGAAACGATCACGTGACCATGATATGAAACGATCACATGACCCACTTCAAAATGATATATGGCATCCATCTTGTTTCAAAATCGTGATTTTCTTAAGTTCTTTTTAATTCATATTGAGTGTTGTATCCGTCCTAAAACTACTTTATGTTTGCTTAAATTCTGTGCATTTATATACTGAAACAACGCAATGACAATATATTTGAGTTTAAATGCTCATCTAAATTTGATTATTTCTACAACTAAGCCTATTTTTCACCTATGTAAAATGTAAACAGCAAAATATGTAGAATGAGTTGTATTAGAATTCCTGTATTTTTTTAACACAAAATAATTTAGTCCATGGAGTCTGCATGGCTGATATGAATGAAATATTAATTGATTTTATAAAGAGAAAGACGATTTTTTTCGATGAAGTTTTAAGCATAGAGTTCAATTATTTGTAGCTCCATGGTCTTAAATAAAATGTTTAAATAAAATAAATTATTATAGTATTGTGATGAATGAAATGAATGGGAGAAAGTTATGAATGAAATCCTGTTTTTATAGAGAGATCCAGGCGTGTTATTTTTTCTATGACGTCATTTGAATTAATTTCAGTTGTTTTCGATGAAGTTTTCAAATATAATAAATTATCGTAGTATTATGATAATTCTAAAACTATTACCGAGGAATGTTTAACATTTTAGAGATGTTTAAACCAGGCAATTTATATTTCAATGCCGTCATTTGAATGAAGTTCATTTTTTTCGATGAAGGTTTAAGTTTTCAAATATAATAAATTAATGCAGCATTGTGATAAGTTTCAAAATATTACCGAGGAATGTATTGCATTTTAGACTTGTTTAAATAAAATTGCATTGAAGTTGGAAAGTGTTTCATAATCAATGCTTTAAGCATGATTGATCTTTCTTGCTTATAATGTCTTGCAAGTTGCTTTCATCACAGTGAATGACTTACAGCATATAAACAACTTATCACCGTCAAAGATACTACACGTACATGTACGCATTCGTAGCATTAGTAGAAACGTACCTCTCCATGGCATTGAAAACAAGTTGTGTATAAATATTTACCTTTGAAACCCGTAGTACCAACAATTGACTATAATTTTGTTACATTTTTCTCAAGTTAGTTTCCCCACAGTTAATGTCTTGCAGCAATGCTACGACTTCTGCTATTAAAAATACTGCGTATTCAAGTGGGCATGCATATCATTAGTAGGGAAATAGAACACAATGGAATTGTAAGTGAATAGTTTGTACATAGTTACATCTAAAACACCTAGCAACATAAATTGAATATAATTTTTTTGAGTGACCCTTAATTCAATGGTAAAAAGAAGAAGTTTAATGATATTCAAGGTCTCGCCCACTAAATTTGTTACTTTGTTATATTGGTGATATTATTGAACGATCCAATTTTTTTTTAATTGGTTATTATTTATTCGTGTCACACAATACTTAATAATATTTAATTAACTTATAAATGTGCCATTGCTATGGTCTGTATAAAAATACTTCCAAAACTGATTAAATATAGTAAAAATTGTCTTTAGTATCATTGACTTTTTTATTACTTAAAGGGACCAGAACCGGACAATGGGTCGAAAAACTCCAATTCTTCTTTTATTGGCGATTTAAATGGTTCAAAATGTTTTCTTTCCAATGACGTATCACACTGGCTAATCCTCTAACTAGAACTTGGGTAACTCACTTTGTTTCTATAGGTCTCCCAAGAGAGTGATAGCCTAGTGTCACAAGGACAAATATTGTCACGCGGACAGGTGCGGACTAGCATTTTATGTGATACGAGAATATGTTAAATATTATGTCTGGAGTTAATAAGAAGCAGATATGCTAAGCCGTGATATTTTTATGGCACCACCCAAGTTCTAAGTTCGAAAGACTCTTGTCCAGGAATAAATTCAAGGATGACCTGTTTCAAGATTCTAAGGTAAATAGTATAAATTAAGTCTTTACCTTGTAGGCGACATCTTTGGCTGAAAACACGTTAGTGCACAATATCCAGAAACAAAGACAAAAGTATAAATAACCACACAGGTTTAAGGATAATCATTATTCTTTATTAATATTGTAATTAAGATTTGAAGTAATTAAAATTGAAAAACTGAGTTATTATCAGCACAACATATAAGTAACACTGTGCACCGGACTCAGGACCGAAGTTAAATTATTTGCTGAAACGAAATAGTAATACGTTATTCCATAATGTAATAGGAAGTGGCACAGCAACACTTACACAACTGATAAACAGTATAATTCACGGTATGGTCTTATACAAATGGAAGAAAATCCGCACTCAGAGATACTAATTATGTAATAATTTGGAAGATCATGTTATTATAAATTACTTGATTTAAGAATATTATTAGATATAATTTATAGACGGAAGCCAGAGTTTATGTTAAAGATGTGTAGAAACTTTACTAGTTATACCTCCGTAAAAACTGGAGAGTAGTTGTAGTGAGAGGTCAGTCTTACCTCAGGACACGTCGTTGAGTAGACATCAGGGGCTTTCCTCCGCCGCACTGTCCTCGGGAGTGATTCTCGTACTCATGTAAATCCGGCACACCTGCTACATAGGAATGCACGGACCCAGATAGGACTCGCCTTCGTACTGCTCCTTCAATCATCAACGATCAGACACGGCAGAAATGGACCTCGGGTTAACTTCGGATATTCGTCGGCAGAGTCGAAGTTATATGAAAATAGTTGTGCGACGAAGTTCCTCTCTTGACCAGAGAACGATGGATCTCGATGTCCGTCGGCGAAGATGGCTACTCCTTCCCATGCCCATGGGAGGCCAGTATCCGACTTGTGCCGACTCCCGCACTCCGTGGTGGGCAACATATAGAATATGATTCGGACCGACCGGCTGGTGTCGGCAACCAGACAAGAAAGAGAGCGCCGAATATTCTTGGATACAGCTTTTATGCACGAAGGCGGATTCAAGGCCCAGAAATCACTCGGACCTGCATGTAAGCTATTTAATGTTTTTAACCAATCGAAAACTTCCAAGACCTACCCTCGCCAGCCTAAAGCGGTGTCACGAAAAAGGAAACATAGCCTCTACGCGAGGTCTCGATTTCATCCAGAAGTTTATCTCCAAAATCTATTGTGGAAAAGTGCATGCCTTGCACAAATATTACCAGGCCACAAGCAAAGCCAGACATCTGCTCTGCCCGGGACAAGACCTTGAATTTTAACGGTCAAATATACTTCTGAGTGGGGTTTTACAGATAAATAAAATGGCCAAAAGCTTTCCTTTCAGTATACAATATTTTGTATAATAACGAATTTAATAGACAAAAGAGATAATTAAAACAGGGTTTAAATTGATGTAAAAATATAGAATCTTGACATATGATATATAAATTACGATTTTTACATAAGTGACACGAGATTATAAAATCTCGTCACGACACTAGTGATAGTGAGTGATAGCCTCCTAGAGTGATACCTTTATTGAATGAAAAAAAATATATCGGTGTTGCCTTGCTCATTCTGAAACCTTACAGTCCAAGAATTTCAAAATAATATTTGCCAATAATTTATTCTCAACGCTCTTCAAATTTATTCTCAACAAACTACTTCAGTATAAACAGGTATATATCTTAAAATAAATTGTGAAGAAAGTAATAAATTGTGAAAATTTTCATTTTAGCTCAGTTAACTTAATTTATTGAGTGATTTTCAATTTAGAGTATTATATATATAATGAATATATTTAAATCTAAGAATTATTAATTAAAAGCATATTCAGATGACTTTGCTCATTTAAAGTGATTCCCAGAATTTTGTTGGAATATTTGATTTGCTTGATTACCTGTTTATTATATAAATTAGTGTTGCTTCCAAATCAAAACTTGTAACTGGAAGATGGACTAACTACCTTCAAAAAAGTTTTGTAAACGTTTGATGGAATATTTTTCTTTGTACTTGTTAAAACCGATATTCATAGAAACGTGGTTCTTATAATAGTCAACAATTATTTTGTTGACTATTATAAAATTGAATCACAATATGAGATATGCAAAATAAACAAATGTATCAGAATTGTAAGAGTTTTATGATAATAATTGCTTACTTCATTTTTACTTTCCCTGCAATATATGGTAATGTATAGCGAAAGTATTGGAATCATGCCAAAAATCGCAACTCGAGTTTTCGACGGATCTACACGTTTCGAGACCTCTAGAATACGAAAAATCTATTTTTAGCGTGACGTCTGTCTGTCTGTCTGTCTGTGCAGATTTTGTATCCACTCTAACTAAAAAAGTAATTGACCGAAGTTCATAAAATTCGGCAGGTAAGTCTCTTGTGGGCGAATCTGGTGCTGATTAGTTTTGGGTACGATTTGGGATAAAAGTAGCCGCCTTTTTTGCGAAATGGCACCTTGGGGCTGATTAGATTTTGGTATGATTCGAAAAGAAATAACCTGCCTTTTTTTGCAAAATGGCCCGCAAAAATCTAAAATAAAAATCTACGTATGCTCAAATATATCCATGAACTGTTTGTTTAATACGTAATTTTTAACGAAGAAAAGAATAAGACCAATCCCATTACACTAGGACTAGCCGTTCTCGAGATATTTTAGTTTTTTCGTATTTTCTCTACGCCACGTTTGAAAAAAGTCCAGTTATCAAATGAGAACGAAAATTGAATTAAAAGTGGATTAAATGTAAATAAAATAAAGCGAACGTGAATATAAGTCTGCAGGGAAAGTCATGTGCTGCCCACATCAGATTTTTCAATTTCCTCTTGGATGCATTCATTTTATGATAGTCAATGAAAGAAGTTTAGAAATGCAATAAAAAATTTCAAATTATGTATATTTTCAAACATATATTATTGCGAACCAAAATATAGTTAAAGCTAAAATATAACATTATTAACTTTTATCCGTTTTATTTCAGTTTTCTAAAGCCTAAAAGATTAAAAACCTGCAAAATGATAGAATCGAAGACTTCCTGCCAGATTATTACCTGTATTCAGGAAAAAAAATGGTTTTAAAATATTTTCGGTTAAGGCTGACAGTCGCTACACAATATTACATAAATTTAGAAATTTCTGTAGAATTTAAGTCAAAATTACTGAAAAATATTTTAATGTTTCCTACATATCATAAAAGTTCTATTAGATAGCAAATAATACTGGAAATCTTAACACACACTACTGGAAATCTTAACACAGACCTAAGGTAGAAGTTTCAAAATAACCGTTACATATTCTTATCTCCTCTATGCAAGGAACATTTTCTGGATAAAATTTTCACAGATATATACTACATAAGTAGATAATATATTTCCAGTGAGCTATTTAGTATATCAGTAGGTCAGTTTTCCACGCTTTTACTTCAGTTACGTAAGCTCTTACAACAGTTATAGACACTCTTACATCGGTTAGAGACTCTCTTACATCAGTTACAAATATCTATATAAAATATACATCTGATGTGGGCATAACAGAGCTTCAGCCATGAATATATTTTATTTACTTATGTAAATTATATTCATTAAACTTAGATATATTCGTTAAATCACACAAAATAATATATAAAATAAAGAATGTATAGAGGAGCCTTCATATGGTGTGTACGCTTCATTCCTGACGGAGCTATTCAGAATTTTTATACTCTTTTTTGCATTTATTTCTTAAAATGATAACTTTCAGGAAACTGGAAGTGAAAATCCTGGAAGAAAAAACTGGAAGAAAAACTGGAAGTCACCAGAACTGAAAATAGAAATCCTTGGGGAATTCCCGTGTCCCCATTCAATTTTGAATTCATATCAGCAGTGTTGGCTTACCCAATAGGCATACTAAGTACATACTTAGGGCATCATCAACTTAGGGGGCACCAATATGTTTTCAGTTTAGAATTTTTTGCTGATTGCTTCAAAGATAAAATGCCTCCCCTCCCCATCCCATTAAAAATATGATATGTAATATTTAAGGGAAATGATATACGATATCTAATAATTGAAGGCAATGAATTTTCTAACATCGGTTACATTAAACTTATAGGGCCATAGCGACATTTAGCTTTTTTCTGGCTTCCGGGGTTCCATATTGGTTCAATTGTGATTTTATTATACCCCTTACAATATTAATGCAATCAATTGGTTAGTAGCATAGTAAGTAGTATAACAATATCAGTAAGGAGTGTGTGTGTGGGTGGGGGTGGGGCCATCTTGCGAAATTTTGGAGTTCTGGTAAATGTCACTGTAATCGCTGCGGAGCCTCAACATTCTACGGAGTCTTTTTCAATTGCAATTTCATTATAGCTCATTCAAAATTGCAGTATTAATAATAAAGCGTCATTTGAAGCCCAGACCACAGCTGTCCTTAGATTAGATGAGCCTGTTAGGGCAGCATTATCCATTGGATCGAGGTCGTCCTTCGCCTGTAAACCCAAAAATGACTGAAATCCCTCAAGAAATTTTAATGATTTTTTCAAGAGATGAAATGATATTATCAAAACTTAAATTAATAAAAAATGAGCTAAGAACATGTGCATTACAAAACCACTTAAATCTCTGATATCCATTGAAAGTGAACTACTGAAAATAACTTCATTAACTGAAATAATGTCATTATTTTAATGTATTTTCTGGAGTTTATTTGAAAATAATAAAAATTAAAAAATATTAATAACATAATTAAATTTAAAGAGACAATTATTTAAAAAATCATTGCTCTGTTCGTTGCAATAAATTATTCTATTATCTTATCAAATTAAGATAATAGAATAATTTATTGCAACGAACAGAGCAATGATTTTTTAAATAATTGTCTCTTTAAATTTAATTATGTTATTAATTTTTTTTAATTTTTATTATTTTCAAATAAACTCCAGAAAATACATTAAAATAATTAGTTTTTTTATTACATTTTTGTCAACAATATTATGCTTCTTTAGAACTTTTTCTTTTAGATGTAGCTTGTGAATCTGTTCATTTAAATTGCTTTATTTTTCCTTTATATCATAAACAAAAGAGACCCCAAAATACTGATCGCCTGAAGGTACCAATATTCTTATCCGGTACTTAACTATTTTTTTAGCTCAGTGTTCTACTTTTATATTGTAAAAAGAGTCAAAATTAAAATTCCATCAAAGGAAATTGAACTATGAGATATTGTCCTTCAATTTTTACTTTCCTTTCCAATATATAATTTATATTGACTAAACTTTCAATATATAATTTATTTTAACTAAAAATAACTTTAATTTGATCAGATAAAGGAAGAATTTAATACGGAAAACAGAATAATATTTTTATTGAGAATTTTAATGAGATATAAATTCGAATCCTAGTTCGCCATAGCTCTACACGTTTTTAACACCATAGAAATAGGACAGTCATTAATTGTTTTTAAACTGATATATTTCTCTCTGTATGTGTAATCAGGCATATTAAATCATTTTAAGTTGTAAATTATTTGTCAGATTTACATGGAATTAGACACTGTTAAGTTATAAATTTCCTTAATGCTGCGTAGATTTTGGTTTATATTCAGACAATATTATAAACGGTTATTTTAGCAGTGAGTTTGCTATCTTGGTGGACCCTAAGCGGTAATGTGTTTATGGGGCCCCATATTATTTATTCCGGTGGAGTAAATTATTTTCGGTGCCCCTTTCAATGGACAGAGTCAGCGGATCCTTTTGTCATCCCTAAATTTTTTGCTTAAATTTCACACACAAAAATCCAAAGCGCCAAATTAAATAAAATAGTACAAATGCGTAATTGCAAGCAAAAATATTTTTCTTTACATATTAAGCAAATGCTTTAACATTTTATATTACCTAAACAAATAAAACAGTTTCTGGCAAGGATAAACCGTTTACAATATTGTTATGATGTATTTTCTTACATTGTGGGTTTAATCTCAGTAAACAAATATGAGTCCAAATTTCTGGATAACTAACGCTTTTATCTGAAACACTAATAAGTGTAAACAGGAACAATATACAGCGAATAGCTCGGAAACTGTCAAATGCCAGATACAATTAAATATTCAACTAATTCGTAAAATAGCCCTCTCCAATTGAGCCAGCTGACATGATACTCCCTTATATACTCTTCATAGAAAGTTCCAGTAGGTGCTTGGTATAATTGAAATTTGTCGGTATTTCTCAAAAGTTGTAGTGGATTAGGAAAATTTCCAAATGTCGCCAAGTTGGCTATATGTTGCCAAATTTGGCAACTCTACCCGAAAATTCAAAGTATGGCAATTCTTACTTTCACGCAATTGCAATTGTTGGCTGTAGAAGTGTTTTCTCCTTACTTGGAATCAATATGCAGCAAAAGCATTTTACGCATCCGTAATATTATGTTGCCGTTTCTTAAAATGTTGGCAAGTTGGTGCCATTATATGAAACATTAATATTGCAAATGTGAAATGAAATCATTGAAGGCTGAAAATTTTCATGTAATTTTACATTTTAAATTCATTTTAATATTAATTTTTCACAATAAAACAGCTATAACTCATTTTACGAAATTTAAATTAAATAGAGACGAATTAGTATCTAAAAGAATATCACGTCCGATTTTACATATCCCACTTATTGATTATGTATCATTTTTCTTCATTTCCTTGGAAGGCAGGGAAGGGGACCTGACCATCCTTTAAATGCCTCAGTTCGCCATAGAGTTAGTATTGAAATTCGAAATAAGCCACTGTAAACTCACCACCATTTGGTCATAACCCCCCTTTTCCGAGATCTTGCCTAGTAGGCAATGTTAAAATGAGTATGTTAAAATAACTGTTAAAGTGCGTAATAAGTACGCACTCATGACCATTTGAGAAATATATTCTCCATCAAGAGGTTTTGTATGGTATTTAGTTTTCGATTTAAAGCTCAGAACTATTCTACATGGCTTTGCTTCAAAAGGATTTTGTGACTGACACAATTCTGTTCCAGTGACACAAGATGTTCATTGAGTATCTTACCGAGAATCAAGGAATATATGACCCATTTCACCGTTGATTAGTATTGTATTGGATATACCAACCAGCTACTAGCTTACCATAATATCGCGCATTCACTTAGTGCGACGTATCTCGTGAAATAGTTACCAAATAAAGGCAAACAGCTACTAATGTAATAATTTAACAGGTAACTTCAACAACAGAATAATGCAACTTCATAATTTACATCAAGAAATGAATGCATAGCCTTGTGAGCTGAGCCTACTATTGCAGATACAGCATAGGAATAGCTTACCAGCAGCTTGAATGTACTTATAACAAGCTCGTATTTAGAAATTCCATTGTGAAACTTGAAACTGGAGTCCTGGCGATTGCAGGACATTAAAGCATTTGCCTCAGTCATCCGTATTAACTGCATTGACTGGGCAAACTGCGTAGTTATGTAGTAAAGATAGTATCACAAACATATTTAATGCGAAACAAAGGATTTGTTTTGATTTGACGCAAAAATTAGAAAAACAAGTCAAAGCAGAACAGACGAAATAAAAAAGAACAAATAAAAGCAGTTTCATAAAAAAGTTTATGAAACATTGTATAAAGCAACATTAAAGACAAAATAATGGTATAATCCGATTCCAAAGGAAAACAAAATAGCCTATTTTATCAGGACTAGCAAGAAATGGGACCTAGATTGACCAGAGCAAGATCAACAGCTCTAGTCAATTGTCGATTTTGCAACTCAATTGGTTGCTGGTCTTATTCTAGTGACTGTAGGTCGCGCTTCTTGCTTGTTCTGTCTAAGAATGCTGCTTTTGCCTCCGAAAAATTCATGAGGAAAACTGTGTCATACTATCTCACGTTCTGAAAAAATTATAAAAATTTCACACAACTTGTGAAAAAGTTCTGGCCTGATGAACTACATTCAAAACGTCATTTAGATCTGTAGTATCACCCCTATTCAAACACGAGTACCACCCTCCACCAGAAAGAGGAGAGTGGTAGCTATATGGTTCAAAATAGTGTTAATCTGGACTTCGTGTTCTGGAGTACAGACATTTGACTTGAAAGAAATTTTAGACCTGTAAAAGAAATGTTTTCAATGTTTTTTAAATTTCATAATGCCCATTTTAAGTTACAATTAGTCTTTCACCTACTTTAACGTATCAAGTTTAGTTTCGAAGAAAGAGCATGATAAAATACGCGCTAATTTACATTAACGATTGCCTAAAATTTTGTATAAAAAACTTTTAGCATCGTCATTTTTTATAAATAGCAGTAACCACAAAACTATCGAAGGATGGTGAAGTAACAACTCTGATATCAATTCTTTATACAAACGCTCCTTCTAGATCAAAATGCTCTGTTATCATTTTATATTGAAAAAAATGTGTTAGTTAGGACGGAAGAATGTTCAAAGTACCCATAAGATTCCTGATTTTCTAACTGCACTGAGATTTTCTCTCTATTTGACAAATCCCTACTCTTTAAGGATGCGCAATAATAATTGAAAAAGTGGTGATAAGATTTCCTATGGTTGAAATTCACTATATACGATGCAACATCTATTGTAAGCCAAAATTGCACATCCGTCATTTCTTTCACTTGAAATGTTATTTTAAGATCGCAGCAATGTTCCACCTCGTCAAGTCCGAATCCGTAGTTGGCAATTGTATATTATACCTGAAGAAACACCAAATTTCAGGAGTCTGTAACTCAGCCTCCAAGAAAACATAAATAATTGGTTGTTTTCCTTTTGTAAAGCCGACTCAAAGCTAAAAGAAACGAAATACATAATAATTAAAGTTGGTGTGGTAGCATCCGAGGAAAAGAACATTAAAATAGCACTTTTACGATTGCTATACCAGCTTTTCATACTTTAGTGTTGACGGACCTACAGATTTAACTATTGAACCGATAGCTGATAGATCAATTTCGTGTTCTGGTAGGGGATATATATTTACTTTTAAACAAAAAGATAAATTTGATTTAAAATTTTAAAAGCTGAAAAACATAAATAAATGGTGCTTGGCAGTAAAGTATAATTAACAACACCTGCTATACTTTTGTTAAATAACCATGTTAATATACCATTTTGTTTTTGGCACGTGGCGAAAACAATAAAAAGGTGTAATAGCTGAAACAAATTATAAAGAAATATTTTGAAAATATTTTTCCACAATGGATCGAGATAGATTAAATCCTTAAGCGGAATGGGAAAGTTTTTACTTTACACATAGTCACATTTAAGGGCCAACGGCCGTACCGTGCTGAAAACACCGGTTCTCGTTAGATCACCGAAGTCAAGCAGCATCGGGCGCGGTTAGTACTTGGTGGGTGACCACCTCGGAACACCGCGTGCTGTTGGCCATCTCGGGTGCGGTATCCCCGTGGTTTGCGCGCTAGATTTGCACGCTACCACAAATGCCGCCGTGTTCATGCGGAGTACGATCACGTTAAACATGTGGGTCCGTAAGTCCTTCCGAGAGGTTGGTGGTAGGGGAAGGAGGGTACGGTCCCTGTGGATGCCTCCCCCACTGGGTTCCGGTCTAAATTGGGTGGCACTTCCCGGCCGTCCATACAGTTACCTTACACCTTTCTGGTAGGTCGGACGGTCTGGGTCTCAACAACAACAACATAGTCACATTTATCTAAAATGACCGTCCATTTCCCCCTTTTCTAATAAAAAATGGAAACCACGATTCACCCACAAAAAATGTTACGTATCGCCATCTAGCGGTGACTAGATCAATATGAAGATTAAAAGACCGTAGACGATGTGAATTTAATATCGTGACATTTATACATTGTTAGATAGAAATTTCAGCTTCCCTCAAGGTTATTGTAAAATTTAATCTGATTTGAATTTGCATACAATAAGATGTAACGAAACACAAAAAAAATATTTATTGATATCAATATGAAATTTTTAATGAAAACATATGAAAATTTTAAATTTATAGTGCTATATACAAAGTATATGAACAACAGCCAATATTTGCCAGGTTTAACTATGTCAACTAGCAGTGATTGCTCTTTTTTGATCAATTACTCATAATAGCATTTAAGTTTAATTTGTGCCGAAATTATACAAGTGTACAAACTTTCTTTGAAAAGTCAAGAACTTCTTAATTATTAAGAACAAGATAGATTTAAAATGTTCACACTTCAGCCTAGGTATATTGACAGTTTAATTTGTGGCAGAATTATACAAGTATACAAACTTTCTCTGAAAAGTCTCTCCTTTTATCCATTTCTCCCGACGACTGACTTCCGAGGGAAATTAAAAAGAATCATACATTCTTTCATGCTATTTGATGAACAAAAGGGCGTAATAAATCGTAGTAAAAGCTAGGCATTACAATTTAAACATACAAGAAAATCAAAGTACAATCAAATACAAGTATACAAACTTTCTCTGAAAAGTCTCTCCTTTTATCCATTTCTCCCGACGATTGACTTCCGAGGGAAATTAAAAAGAATCATACATTCTTTCATGCTATTTGATGAACAAAAGGGCGTAATAAATTGTAGTAAAAGCTAGGCATTACAATTTAAACATACAAGAAAATCGAAGTCAAAAAATTTAAAAACAAGATCAAAATTAAATAAATATAACGAATCCTCCAAGGTAAAACACGTACTCAAATGGAAAAACAACAACGTTGTTTTAGAGATGATAACTAGCACCACCGATCGGTCATTTTTGAGCTGGGATGCTTGCATATTTTCTCGGAGAAAAGAACACACATATTAGATAAAGGTGGCTGTGCTTTAAAAGGCAATTTAAAGCCTCGAAACAAGTTTTCGAAATTTCTTCCAGAAAAGCAAGTGCTAAATTAATCTCAGAATAAGGCCTATAATTTCTCACGTTATAAAATCTCATTTTCCAATTTAGTAGTGACCGTAATAATTAATTTCAATTCATGAAATTGGAGTATAAAATTCCTATTTTAACCACTATATTTATTTTCCGATCATAATTTTTATTTTCCCCTGTTATTTGACGGACTTATATTGGTCCAGGGCCGGTTTTTACCGTATGCAAAGCAGGCAAATTCTGGAAGTCACAATTATTCAGGAGTTCATTTCCTTTATCATATCTACATTCCGTATAATTTTTTTAAATAGCTTTTTATTACTCCAAATCTTCAATTTTGGACTTAAATTATCCATCTGCGCAGAAAAGCAGATATCAATTTAAATGAGTTTTAAATACTTTGGAGAATATAAAATCCTATTAGAACAAATTGAAAATACGAATAAGTAGGTTCAATTATAAAAAAATAAAAGCAATAATTAAAAAATTTCGACATGACTTAATTGTAAAAAGCATGACGAACATATATCAATAGGCCACGCCCATTTTTTATCATTGGGCGTTCTCTTTAAGTATTAAAACAATGCTTATTTTCAATAAATATGGAAGTGGGGAGTGTATGAAATTTAATTAGATAGTTCATTCTGCAAGTAAAATAGTGACCAGGTAAAATTTTAAAAATCGAAATAAGTTTCCAGTGTGAATTTCAGATCGTCACTAATACTGTCATATCAAGTACAAATTTTCATTTTATTTCATTTATGACCGAATGCTCTGGTAATTTTTTTCTTTTTACGACATTCATTTGTTAAGCCGTAAACAGGTAAAAGTTATCGCCCCACAGAATATGAGATTGCTAAAAATATAAAATGAAATATTTAAGTGGACCGTCAATATGTACCAATAATAATAAATAATTTGGCATCACGTCTGATGTTATAATAGCAAAAATTAAGCACACATCCACGACAGAAGGTCTTTATTTTACTTCCTATTGGACGTACAATTTTTTTTAAAAAGGGCCAGAGCGCTTTCGAGCATAAGTACGCTCTTCATCAGTGGCTACATGGAAATAAAATTTGAATCGTTCATATATAGACCAGATATAGCGACAAATTTTGTCAATTATGTATTTATGCAAATAATTATGTATTTATGTATTAATGTATTTATGTATTATGTATTAATGTATTTATGCAAATGTTGTCACTATATCTGGTCTATATATGAACGATTCAAATTTTATTTCCATGTAGCCACTGATGAAGAGCGTACTTATGCTCGAAAGCGCTCTGGCCCTTTTTAAAAAAATTTTTGTGCGTCTTATAGGAAGTAAAACAAAGACCTTCTGTTGTGGATGTGTGCTTAATTTTTGCTCTTGTACCAATAATATTTTATTGATATATTTTATATGAAAAATATTTTCGATTTTGATGTTATCTGTACTAATATTAGTTATCATTTGCTTTCAAGAAAGCTGGGCCAAATTGAGAGGATAGTTATTGCATTAAGCCAAAAAATTATATTTATACTGTTGCCAGGTGCAGGGATGTTTGAGCTTCAGTTATTTCTATAGGAACAGAAGTATTTTTATCAAACATTTTATAAACGTAGAAATAGTTAGATTTCAATATTTTAAAATATGAAATTCAATTTTTTTAGATACTGAAATGTACTTTTATTACTTTAAAAATTTATCTCCATATACATTTTTGGCAAAAGACATTATACAATTCATAGAAGTAATAAATCTTAAAAATATTGTACTAAATATTAAAAAGTAAAAAGACGTAGGTAAGTGGAAAATAATGACCAGCTACTTTTCTAACTTTCAAAATCGAAATTGATAGCATATTTATCTTCAAAAGTGTCTTCACCAAGAAAGGTGATCAAACTAAAATTACATTCAGTGCAACATAATACTTTTTCTTTATCAGGTTAAGCTTCAAATTACTCTCCAAACCCAATATGGCAGTTTTTGAAATATATTTAACATGTAAGATTATTTTGTCGGCATTTTAAAAACATATTTAAAATTTTTTACTCAAATTTAGACTTTAAATCTATATAAATATCGTTCTTAATACTACGAAAAACTAATTTCTCTGAATTTAGTATCACATAATTAGTTGTTTGTGCTGACTCGTTCATGATAAAACTAAATAACAAAAGGAATTTAGAAATTTAACAAATCGGCAGTATTCAATTGTGAACATTCAGGGTTGTAAACTTCAACCATACATATGCATTCAATATATTTAATATTAGGAACTTCATTTAAAATTGATCACTGTTTTAACTTGTATTAAGACGAAAAAATGCATCTATGTTGCTATAAAAGCATATAAAGAATATAGTTCGTTATTTAATAATTTTCAACATTCACTTAGCATTCAACTTATCATTCAACACCTTTTTGGCTGAGACGATTTTCAGTACTTTCTTCGGTCTATCGGCTTCATTTCTCAATGCTTTTCTTTCAATAGCTTCATCAACAGTTTCACTGACACTCCTTGCTTTTCTACGTACATTATGATAAAGATAACTAACATCTTGAACTCCCCGTCACAGGAAGTGGGATAAATCAGAAGTAGAAACCCTTAGTAAACACATTACCACTTTTAAAATTTGATGCTGAATCCATATGTGTCATTGTCTAAGTTCTATCTATAGTCAAACCTGAGTAAATATTTTAAGGAAAATTTATAAACTGGAAGTGAAAAGGAACGAAAGGGAAATCCTTAGTTAATCCTCCACCCCCTTCTGAAATTTAATGTTGAATCTATATCAGTTGCCACATAAGTTCTATCCATAGCAGATTTTAAAGAGTAGACATTTAAAAGAACGTAAATTTTTTAATTCAAAGTGATAACTCCAAAACTGGATCTGAAAATCCTCAATGAGCCTTCTTTAGAATTTAATGCTGATTTCATATCAGTTAATATGTAATTTCTTTTTATAGCTAATCTTGAAAAATAGATTATTTAAAGAAAATTAAAAGTTTTGCACCGGAATTGGAAAAAGAACCAGAAGTGGAAAATCTTTAGTGATCCGCTACCTTCTTCATAATTTAACGCTGAATCCATATCAGGTACCATCTAAATTATTCCGATAGTAGACCTTGTGAAATACAGTACTGTTAAAAATACTGTTGGCACATTTGCTTGCAGCCAATTAGTGATTATTCAAAATTCCTCAGATCCGCCCTAAGCAACTATTGCACCAATTTAATTTTACATTTGGCAACTTGTAGTTTAACTGAAGTCAATTTGTCGAAATTCAAAAAAATGGTAATATTTTGTAAAAGGTTTATAGAGATATTTTAGGTTTTAGTATTTTTACAACTCCGCCTTTGAAAATACATTCAATCGCCAAACGAAAACGAAATATGAATTAAAACTACAAATTTAGTGCAATTTCAAATAATTATTCTTGTTATTTTGTACAACTAAACTCAGTTTAAATGAACATATAAAAAGGTAAGAACATTTCAAAAAGGTAAACATAAGCATTAAAAGAAATATATAATAAATAAAAAAGTAATACGAAGATATATATTAACTTTCCTTTCAAACTGTTTGCACCATAAGTAACTAATTTATCTTAATAATCTTTTCTCAATAATCTTAACATTTCGAAACATATTACTGATATCAACAATTCATTTAAATATTGCATAGTTGGAATTTTGTTATACTGTTTAAATATCAAAATATGGTGTGTTAAATTATGATCATCCTTTACTCTAACAGTGAAACAGAGCTTTGAAATAGCTATTCTTCCCAAATGGGAATAAGAATGTAACAAATGTCCTTCTTCAGCAAGATGTGATTGTAATATAAACAGACAAACTATTTCCCGCTGAGATATCAGACACGTTATTTATATCGTCCCGTGAGTTGACGAAGTAAATCGATGTAGATATCAGATTGCAACTAGTATTATTTATACCATTTAGTAAGTTCTATACACGTAAACTTATAATTAAATCGACGACAAGTCCACAATTAAATAAATTAAAAGAACTTATGAAAAATATATTTCGCAATTTAAGGATATAAATTACATATAGAAGGATTTAGCGCTGTCTAGCGTGAAACACCCTTCTTCAGAAGCACATTGGAAATTCATATATAGCCGAAATACGAACAAAATTAACATATTAAAAAAACCACATGGCAAAAGAAATTCAATAAGAGTTGAAAATTCAAAAATAAAAATACAAGAATAACCAAAATATAAATATACAAACAAAATATACAGACAAGGTGGAGCTAACAATGTTTAAAACGTTTAGGAACGTGAACAGGATCAAAAACTTATCTTTGCTTGCCGTCTAATCCTGGACACCTCCACAGAGGTAAAACCGCTGTCCACGTACCTAACCACTTAAAATAGTGCTACTTCCGCCTTTTTTGAATATTTCCTTTGTATATTTATATATTGTTCATCTTTTGTATTTTTATTTATGCGTCTTCAACTTTTATTGAATCTGTTTTTTTTTCAGTGTGGCTTATTTTAACATGCAAATTTAGTTTCTAATTTGATGATGTTTAAATCTCCAATGTGCCTGTAACTGCTTTTGTAACATTTTAATAAAATCATTTTGAATGTATCTTTTTAAAAATGTTACAAAAATTAAAGGTTTATTTCAAGGCCAATCTCCCAGATAAATTAATAAGACTCTTGCTAATACCAATTGGAATACAAAATATTATTTCGCTTAATTTATTCAAGATATATCCTGTAGAATCCACAAATCGCACATGCAGACATCAAACGTGAATAAATATATGGTTGATTGATATTTAAAAATGCTCAAAATATGAAAATCCATCCAAATTCGTGAGAAATGTTTTTACCCTATCACAATACTTTCTTTCACATATAATATATTTTACATGAAAGCTAAAAACTGAAATAAAAGAATATTATATGGAACTGAGAAACACTCTACAAAAAGTGTAACCGCAGAAGACTTCTATCCCTCATCCTTACACAAAGTTTGTGACCACAAGCAAGTTATTTATTCCCCTAACAGAACGCAATAGTAATCGAATTTTCATATCGCCTCAATGAATACAAGGCAAGAACTATTCAATCTCCTTGCACAAATACAAAAGTCACATTTGATTAAAAGTTAACAACTCCAACCACAAAAGGAAGCAGAAATTCGGATCGCAAGAATGCAAACATACTTGATCACACTCCTGAGTAACATACGCTCTCTAGGCCTTACTCAGAATGCACTTGCGTGTGACAGCCGCGAACAACGCTTGCGCTGATCACTCTGTCAAAGTTATGACACTTGTCCGCACGAATATAGAGCCAAGCTGTGAGAAACGACAGAGACACATTGGAAATAATCGATATATAGGCATGCGACTTAGTCAGATCCCATTATTCAATTAGTCTATTCGTGTATTATAAGGAAACAACGTAGAGAAATTAACAAATGTTCATACATTTAAGCAAACGTACTTTTACTCTTACGTATAAAGAAGACTTCTTATTCAAGTATTTATTTCCAAAAATGGCATAGCAATTGCTATTTTCTTTACAAACAGGGTTCTTTAGTAAAGTATGTGTACCCCCTTTTAAATCCCACGTAGCTTCACGGAAGTAATGTGTACTTGTAAAAAATTGACAATGTGCAATAGATTGGACGTACTTATGGTGTCCCTAATGGCGAAATATGGAACTCATCAAAACTAACTCAGAAGCCAACAGATATAGGGAACAGAAGCTCAATTACACAATGATCTATGATATTTTCTGTAGGCGTTTCTGTATATATCATTTGTATCGTTTTGTACTAATTAAACACCGCTCTGTCATTTTGTAATCGAACTTTTTTTCCCTATTTCTGGTTTCTGAGTTAGTTTTCTTAAGTTCCGCATTTAGCCACTAGAAGGCGCTAATATAGTAGCGTCACATCTTTAACGCTGCTATACGCGGTTTAAAAGTCGTAGGAGGGGGGGACGGATTTTACTAAGAACATTGCCAGATTTAGCCATATTGCAGGGGGAAACATAGAAATTTTGCCGCCTTAAAATTTATTTTATTCCATATTTTATTTCAGATTCCATCTCCGTACCCTACGATATAACATGACACGGGAGTCAGGAGCATTAGTGATCGATTTTGCGATATCTTCTATAGGCTATAAAAGCAATACACATAAAATGTACATTAAATAAGAAAGATAAAAGAGACAGAAGAAAACAAAATTTTGTTAAAACAGTTCAAAAAAAGTTCTATCCATTGCAGAAGAACAAAATACGTTCCAGGGTCTCCTGTTCCACTGAGCAAACAAGAAACTTGTTGGAGTCAGCTAGGTAAAATCTATTCGAGTAAGCTTGGTTATCTATGGGACCTCATGGTTGCCACTTTTGTCTTAGTGGCAAAAGTGGCAACCACTCTATAGGTATTTTTCTTAAATAATTAAGATCAATTGGATCCCTTTGAAAACGAAAACGGTGACGATTTATTCACCTTTCCGTTCCCAAAATAATCCAAATGATCTTAATTATTTCATAAAAATGTGCGTACCTTTAAGAGTATATAACAATTCTGGTTTTTAAAACTAAAAAATAGTGTTGAATTTAGTTTTACATTGTAAAAATATTTTTGCTTAAATATCTATAGAACTCCGCCATGCAGTTTGATAACTTTTCTTTCTGGCAACGAGGTTGAATTCAGGGAATTTTGTGATGTAAGTTTTATCACCTGACAACAAAGTGAAGATTAACGAGAATTATTAACCTGTTTCTACCTGGCAGCTTGTAATTCAAGATCAACTCAAAATATTCACATACCTTTTGCTCCAGCCACACATATAGCTACAGTAAGCCTTCGGGTCTGTCGTGTGGTATGGGTTTTTCACATACCTTTTGCTGGTTTGTTAAACTTAATAAAGATCAAGTTCATGTGTAAAGTAATTCAGATTTTATACAGTTTTAATATAAAAAAATTCATAACTTCAAAATACGCTTCCAAGCTAAATATCTCCTAAAATGCGCATTCTATATCGGTGAGGCATTTCCAAGCAATATAAGATCAAATCCCGGTAGCATTTTTCTCGTAATATAGGTTTTGTCTTCTCGTACTTTCCTTAAGAACAACGGGAATACATGTTTTATCTGTCTGTAAAGAACGCATATAATTTGAAAATGGTTCACAGGATTTAGACATTTTTGACTGGTTTGTTAAGCAGATTTTCCGCAAAAATATTTCCGATTTTGCACAGCATTAATTTTATTACATTACTATCCAGGGCAACATCGGATATTTTTCAAGTAGTAATAGTATTGTAATATATCAAAAATCCCATTTCGCCTTTTTTATTGGTTCATACCTTTTTTTTTAATCGCAGTAACCTAATTAACTTTTACTGCTACATCTGAATAATTGCATATATCACTGTATCTGTCTCTTTATTCTGGTTGTGGGGTTATGCATCAATGTTAATTTTCGTGTAAATCAATATCGATTTTTTTATTTAAATCGAAAAACTTAGATATGAAGCTTAGTATACTTAATCACTCCCCCCATAGATTTCCACAAAACATAAGCTCTTTCAAAGGACTTTCAAACACCATTTTTTATGTATGGTTAATTTAAAGTAGACCTTTCCTTTTTAAAAGAAACATTTAATTAATTTTCTATGAACAAGTATGAACGGATTTCTATTCATTAAACACTTTTGATATAGGTCCATCTAACGTGAACAGTGAAAACCTTCCTTTCATGATATGATAATTCTATATGATACACATATCTCTGAAATATAGCAAAAAATAAAAGGCATAATACTTAGTTTTGTTCTTTGCTGGCTTAAGGAATGGGGCCAGAGATTACTTGCAGATAGAGCAATCCTACGCGAATTATCAGAGTCTGAAGTAAAGGGGAAAGACCAAACTAAAAATTAGCAATTAAAGGATAATGAAAAACATATTTTCAAAACAGTTTTTAAATTCAAAACCTTCAATAGCCCTTAAAAATAAAAATTAAACATTTTAAAAGGATTTTTAATTCATGGGAACTCCTGTTAGACTGATATAAAAAATGTTTTTTTCACACCTAATTTCTGTTAACAGGAAGAATGATGCAACGCTAAGCACGCTATGATTAACTGGTAACAAGAAATTTTATTTTTATAAGATATTGCTGAGTTACATAATTTCAAAATTTGCCGAACCACCATATAAAACTTATATAAAACTTTAAATTTGGGAAATCTTAAATAAATATTAATCCCAATTATATTCTTGTGTCGACGTGGATGCAGTAAATATAAATGACAAAATAAAAAGAAAAACTGTGAAACAAAAGAAATTCATGTACAGCAAACATCGTGTTTTTTTACAGTATGATGCAATTATAAAATAAGCCGAATTGTTTTATTTTTGACACAATTTTCATGGCATTATAATATCAAACATGTTGGTAAAATTTACATTATAATACAATATTAAAATGGGAAGATAAAACGGTGTAGGAACTTCAAACTGCAATTGTGTCTATAATTATATAATATTGTATAGCGTAAATAGTAGAACTTATCAATCACAGTTGTTGAATCAGTGCCAAAAGATAGTGCAATACAAAAACGGTTGCAATACTGACCCAGATATAGTATCAATATGTTTGTTTTGCAAGGTACAATGTAGTACGAATAAATATAAATGTAGAAACGTAAAAACGTATCATGTTCTTTAGATAAGAGTTTGTTATTCGTGAATCAATAAAAATGCATAGAAAGATATTATAACGCTAGAGAGAGTTTACGGTAATGGTCATAATTTAAAACGTATAAATTTTTAATTAAATGATTAACATAAGAATGATTCATAATAAAAATCATATTAGAATTTTTATTTCTTGTGTACGTATTACAGTAAAAAATATTTTATTAGAATTCCATTTCTATTTCTATAATGCAAAATATTTTCAAAACATTTCTGACCGTGTTTACATACATAATTTATAACATCTGAAATATTTATAAAGCTGGCACGAAACGACGACATTAATACAGAAAATAGAAGCATTTTCAGATTTTTAGTTTCTTTTTAGTTTCTCACTTTCTTTTTTAGTTTCTTTCTGAGTTTCTTAGTTTCACAGTTTGCTTTTCGAGTTTCTTAGTTTCATATTTTGCTTTTGCTTTAGTTTCTTGGTTTCTTAAGTCTTACTCACTAGCATATATGTGATGCCAACTTAGTTCAGTCACGTAAATAAATTTGTTAGTCAACCAAACCAAGCAAAATGCATATTATAAAGGTTGTCGCTTAGAAAACAGTTGGAACTTTTTCAGCTTTTTCAGAATGAATTTTGGTTAAGACACAAATGCAAAATATTTTTCAAACATCCCGCCTAATAAATAAATGCATTTATTATTTAAGCATAAATTAAAGACACAAATCATAGATTAAAGGTCATTTAATCAAATAAAATCATCCTATAAGACGTAAAAATATTAAAAGGCCAGAGCGTTTTCGGACATCACCTTACCCTTCATCAGTGGCTATATGAAAAATTACCGTGGAAACAAGTTTATATATAGACCAAATCGACAGACAAAATTTGCATAAATCAGCTACGGAATAATGACAATTAAATGGTATTATAAACAAGCTATTACAGATTAAACAATTACAAAATAACAATAAAAAGTGTTATAAACGGGGGATTTAAAATTAAGCAAGTATTAAATACAAACACAAAAGAAAAGACAATGAAGCAGGCCCAAATTTCAGCCAAGCATAAATTACGTTAAAATGAAACGTCAGAGATAACTGTGTAGAGGTTTAACACGCATAGAGTCATTTATTATTTACATTTATTATTCTTTAAAGTTTTGTCCAGAAAGCGAGTGCGTTTCATTTTATCGAAGATAACTGTTTTAGTATTTTATTGGTTACACTTTTTTTCAGTAAAATTATGGAATATAGCTTACGTGTTTTAGAACAGAACAGAACACATCACGTTTTCCCCAAATTATATCTCCACAGAAGAATTAAACGATCGCTATTTATTTTGAATATTTCGGAGGCATTTTTTTTCCAGTTACTAATTTGTTATATGCTGTGTTTGAACGAACGGAGATTTAATTTTTAATTTTTTTTTCAGCAGTCTCAGCGATTTATTTCATACGATATGCTTATTACTGTCCCTACATAGTATAATGTATAGGAAAAATATTAAAACAGGGTCGACATTTCGAATTCCAACTTCTACGGTAGAATACGATTTCTTTGAACCCGAATTGAACGTTTTGAGGTTATATCTTTATGTATCGTGTTCTAGTGTGTGTGTTAGTGTGTGTGTCAGAGATTCTGTGGAAGCGATATCTCACGAACGATTGGAGCAATTTGAAATATTTTGTGCGATTATTACAATCAGTGAATACTTTAAACCAATTGATTTTCATCGCTATCAAATATTCGAAGACCCCGAATTTTTTGAAGAAATTTTTGAAAAAATCCATAAAATATGAAAACTTTTGAAAATGTTAAATAAATAATCATTTCTAACGTAATTTTTAGTAGAAAACGAATGTTACCCACAGAACGCCAGCATGAACGCATTCAAATAAATGTAACAAAATGTTACAACATTTAAAAATGTCGCAAGTATTCTTAAATAGGTTAACCTTGGTGACATATTTGATGAAATATAGTCAATTTGGCGACTTTTTAATGCTGCCAAATTGACGAAAATGTCGCCAAATTATCAAAAATAATTTTTAATTAACGAAAATGACGCCAAAGTTGATGAAAATCCAATATTATTGATAATTCAAATCGTTTAATATATGGACTATATTGTTTAGAGGATTCTAGCAATATTTCCAATTGTCAAGTTATATTTAAGCAAAATATAAGTTAATTTGTTACTTCGAAATAATTTTATACATTGCATCAAGAAAAGTGTTAAATATTAATGCATAATTCGAAATTAAAAACACTGTACCATGGACCTTGCTCATCATTAATTTGCTATGAAAGAAGCAAAAACATGACATTATCCCGAATTTTTTGAAGGAATTTTTGAAGGAATTTTTTATGCATATATATGCAAGTCATATGCTGCCACATTTTTTTGATCGCTAACTACAATAAGTCTATTAATTTTAAGTAAGATTGTCATAAGAATGTTTATTTTATTGTATTCAACAAGACCAATGTTTGTTAGCTCGTAAGAGAAGGCTGGAGTGTTAGACACACCTGTTTTTCCTTTCGAAATGTTTTAGACATTAAATCTAATTAATACTCTAAAATTAATTTCTTCTTCTATTTCTGTTTAATTAAATATTAAGAATATTAATAAAAATAATTACTAAAATAGTCTAATCAGAATGTGTTCTAAAATATAATTGGTGAAGAAATGCATACAATTATCCAGCAAACCTGCCCTGTTATTTTCAATTTTGCGAGCACAGTAATGTCAAAGCTAAATTACCCAGAATCTTGAAATTTTTCATTCTATTGTTTTATGCATGTATATGCATAGTCCACATAAATTTAAAGAACTACCTATCTTTAAATAAATTTATATTAACATTGTTATATTTTTAGCATTTAATTACAAAGTTGCTTTATTTTTTTTTTATTTTTGTAAAATTCGTTATAATTTAAAGTGAAGGTCAAAGTATCGCTTAAGAGGTTATATTTATAAAAATTGGGAATGCATATCTCAGAGTTCATCTATAGAAACGTGCGCGTATCACTTCTATCGCTGAAAACAGATTGAAAAAACTATCAATTAATCTATCATAAGAAAATGTTCTAAAATAAATTTTAAATGATTTTTTTTAGCAATAGGCATAGAGCATGACAGCAGTTTTAAACAAGAAAGATCAATCATGCTTAAAGCATTGATTATGAAACACTTTCCAACTTCAATGCAATTTTATTTAAAAAAGTCGAAAATGCAATACATTCCTCGGTAATATTTTAAAACTTATCACAATACTACATTGATTTATTATATTTGAAAACTTAAACCTTCATCGAAAAAAAGGAACTTCATTCAAATGACGGCATTGAAATATAAATTGCGTGGTTTAAATATCTCTAAAATGCAATACATTCCACGGTAATATTTTTAAATCTATCATAATACTACGATAATTTATTATATTTGAAAACTTCATCGGAAACAACTGAAATTAATTCAAATGACGTCATAGAAAAAATAACACGCCTGGATCTCTCTATAAAAGCAGGATTTCATTCATAACTTTCTCCATTTCATTCATCACAATACTATAATAATTTATTTTATTTAAAAACTTCATCGAAAACAACTGAAATTAATTCAAATGACGTCATAGAAAAAATAACACGCCTGGATCTCTCTATAACAGCAGGATTTCATTCATAACTTTCTCCATTTCATTCATCACAATACTATAATAATTTATATTATTTAAAAATTAAGACCATGGAGCTACAATTCATAAACTTTATGCTTAAAACTTCATCGAAAAAAATCGTCCTTCTGTTTATAAAATCAATTAATATTTCATTCATTTCAGCCATGCAGACTCCATGGACTGAATTATTTTGTGTTAAAGAAATACAGTAATTCTAATACAACTCATTCTACATATTTTGCTGTTTACATTTTACATAGGTGAAAAATAGGCTTAGTTATAGAAATAATCAAATTTGAATGAGAATTTAAACTAAATATATTGTCATTGTGTGGTTTTACTATGTAGATGCACAGAATTTAAGCAGAAATAAAGTAGTTTTAGGATGGATACAACACTCAATATGAATTAAAAAGAACTTTAAAAAATCACGAATTTGAAACAAGATGGATGCCATATATCATTTTGAAGTGGGTCATGTGATCGTTTCATATCATGGTCACGTGATCGTTTCATATAAGATGTGAAATTATTATTTTAATTTTTATTTAAAAAACTACTGAATATATTTAGCTGAATTTTTTTTTATATATTTTATGGAACAATTTGACTATTACCCAAAATTTTCGAAGCAATTTGTGAATTTTAAATCCGCTTAAAAAATGTTAGAAAAATTAGGTCCCATAGGGCTCAATGTATTTCATTTTTTCAACCCGGGTTCAATCCAAAACTAATTGTGTGATATTATTCATTTATATTCCCATAGGTCCTACAGACCGTCTGAACAACATACTAAAATTTCATTTTGATTAAGTCATTTTTACGGCAGTTATCGTGCTAACGGACAGACAGACAGACAGACAGACAGACAGACAGAATGAACAAAGTCATAAACACTTTTCAACTTTGTTGTAAAGTGTTAAAAAAAATAGTAAATATATGTGTACTCATTATAGACAGATGTGAAACTCTTTTCGCATATTTCGAAAGGGAAAAGGTTTATATGTGTTGTGTATGAAAATGGTACAAGGTAGCAAGGGAAATGTTTCAATATTAGGTTGGTTCGTTAAATGATTTTGATTTTTTAAAATACTTTTACACTTATAGCGTCAAAAACCAAACTGGATGATAAAATGCCTTCGGTGGAAAATTATTAAAAAAACCCACTTGTTAACATTTGTTAAATTCTTAGCCAGCCTACAAAATTTAAGAAAAGTTGACGATATTTCGCCAAATTCATCGCCAACGCCACCGAATACCTGTCAAGATCAAGCAACTCAGACCTTCAAATTATGACAATGTTTTTCTGTTACGTATTCGTAACAATGTGGTGTCACTTCCGTTACATGCTTCCGTTTTATACTTGTCGCATTTCTTTTTAATATACTTTGTACCCCACGCCCTTAGAAGTTTTCCATGGGAAATTTGATATTATTTAAAGAAGTAATGGCAGATTCAAAACATGTTGAGTATTGCCCTACAAAATAAAATTTTTAAGATGGTAAGAATTATTTCTCAACTTAACTGTATTATAAAATGCTTTCTAAAAACTTTTCTAAAATCTGTAAAATATGAATTTGGCACGATTAATATCTGTAGTCGGATTATGCTGCTGAAATCGAAGCGTGACGAGAAATGTAAACATTTCAAACGATTCTGTCTCAGAATCGAAAAGATGAAATTATAAACAATTTGTATTAATTTTTGATTTATTTTCCCTTTTTTCATTCGACAAAAATTCTAAACTATAAAATATAGAGATAAATAGTAATCGACAAAAATTTTCAGTGGGAAATCTAGTCTCTGGACTAGAGAGCAGCAACATGTTGCTCGTGTGCACAGACATAGTCGAGAACCAGAATTTTAAGCTCTTCAAGTTAAATGACGCTCGAGAGCCCTTAAAAAATTTATAAACATTTCTGAAATTTTATTTTCTATTATATTAAAATGCATTATCCTAATAAGTTATAAAATTTCCTGTACAAAATTCTGAAATGTTACCCATTTATAAAAGCATCTATCCAACTCATTTTTTTATAGTTTTTCTTCACTACAGAAAAAAAAAACTGCCACTGATCCTTTCTGCTGAATACGCTGATACTTTTGCAAACTGTATAGCGTATATATGGCAGATACATATTTGCTTATGTAAAGATTTTTTAATTTTCTTTCTGCCTTTACCGTTGAGTGAGTTGACGATTGATAGCGGTCTCTCAAATTCAGAAAGATTTTAATGCTTCAGTATAAAAATATCTATCCGGTACTTAACCATGTAATAACTAATGTTCCTAATTTTTTATTTAACTCAAATATTTTGTAATAGAAGAGAAATTTGACAAATTTTTGGAGAATTTCATTTATGGCGAAGGTGCGATGTCGTATCTTAAGTATTATAGAAGCATTTATAAAAGAAAAGTTTATTTACAGGAACTTAACGTTATATATTTACAAGTTATTTACATAGCATGGCGCTACATAATAACGCGTGAATGTAGTCATCCGAATACGAATGTCCGTATCGCTGATGCGAATGTTCTGGGGCTGGCTTTTATGAGCCAGTGCGGAGGCGTTGCGCATGCGTCGCATTCAAAGCAGAGAGTCTCTAGAGATCAAGAAAGAAAGTTTTATGCTCATCGCATTTATTCCAATTACTTGATCTGGAGGCTTTATGCAAATCGTTGGAGGAGTGTCGCCATAGTACGTCCCCTCATCGTGAAAGAACTGGGAATCTGAAATGAACATGTCTTCCATGCCTGGTTACTGTAGAGGTAGGAGTGGAAGGAGTCGATTGGTCAGAAATCGGTGTAGATGTTCCATTTTCGTACTCTAAGGGTTTTAGCAGAAATGCGGGATTTAAACGATCAATGCAGATGTTGCATTTTCGTCCGCGGATATCCAATGTTGAAGACCCAGACCGTCCGGCTCGTCAACAAGGACTTGAGCAACAATTTGGACGGCCGGGCGGATATCCAATGTGTAAAATTTGTCTGTGCGTGCACACACTGGGAAAGGTCCATCGTATGGGGTCTGCAACAGTCGATGTACGAAGTCGCTCCGTACAAAACCATGGGTAGACTTGGGAATTTCCTTGTGGATAAAAACATATTTTAAATGGCGCAAAGCAGGAACTGGTCGTAGTCGTTGCATTTGTCGTCTTCATTCTAAAACGAATTCGTGTGCATGTTTTGGGATATCCTTTACTAATATGTCACGTAGGAATTCATATGGCAATCGTAAGGATGTGCCGCATGTTAATTCTGGACTAGAAGCTTTTAGATCTTCTTTGATTGAGGATCGTGTGAGACCAGAAATTGTTCTCACATGAGACACTTTTATTTGAGTATTTATGGTGGCCAGAACGCCGAACAAAGCGTGCAGACTGGCTGGCACCGAAGTTTATGAGGACTTGAACTTTTAGGTCAAAAGAACTATAAATTTAGGTGTGCAAGACCAAAGGGGCTGAGAGGGGCTATGAGCCTTGCTATATGCGAGGGGCTGAGAGCCTTGCTATATGAGAGGGGCTGAGAGCCTTGCTATATGCGAAATGATGCCATTGGGTTGAGAAGAACCAATGAGAGCCAAGGGGAAGAAGGGCGGAGCTACCCCCCCCCCGCCGAAGGAACCACAGCTTGGATGAGAGGAAAAAAGTCAGAGTTTGGAGCCACACACCCTAGAGTTGTGGACGAAATACACGAGTTTCAGTCATAGACAAAATGAGAGTGCAGTAGCATACGAAAGACAACGAGGAGCAGAAATGGAGATCAGACATGAAAAGAAAATAATCACGAATTTTGACTTAAAGTACGAGTAGCTGTTGAGTGTCCCGTTAAGGTAATCTATTGCAAGTGCATTATAGTACGAGTAGGAGCCACACACCCCAGAGTTGTGGCAAGAGTGATGATAAGCCCAAGATTGGAGAGATGATAAGCCCAAGATTAAACTGGAAGATATGTGCTCTGATTGTTACCGGTCCCAGACACCATCGTAAAACTAATAATTCTAGTCGCATATCTCCCCTTGCTAAAATAATTAAATGAAAATTGATAATAATTGAAAATTGATATTTATGAAAATTGGTGTTATTGATAAATTGATGTTGTTAATAAATTATATTGTTTAAGTTTAAATAGTCTAATCTTTTTATATTAATTAATAATGCTTTTCAGGACTTACACAAAAGGTAAAAATAATTGGAGGGTTTATTGCGGCACAATAACGAGCAATGTACGTTTTAATGTTAATTCCACTTTATGAGATCAACGGCCATGTCTTTAATGATTAATATTAATATAATTATAAATTAAACATAAATAAGATTACTCGCCACAGATCGAACACCCAAAAGTGCGCTTGGTAGTACATCTATCCAGCGTTCTGTGTTTTGACAATGTATTGTCGATTTCAAATGGGGGTGAAAAAGTTCCACCATGGAATTGGAGGCAGGGAAACATGTTGTCGTTCTGGTTTTTTGGCATCTTAAAATTCTCATTAGGTGATGAAACAAATCGCTTTCGAATTGTCGTCTTTGGACAGTAGTTATGACCTCGGGTACGCCAAATCGAAATCCAACTAAAATAAAATGCTTCTGGCAGTTTTATCCTCTATAATGGAATGGCTTCTTGTCTTCACGTAAATCGGTCTACACAAATGAGTAGATATGGAAATCCCTTCGATACCAGCAAAGGTCCGACAATATCAATATGGACATACTGAAATCTGCCATTAGGTGTACTAAAATTTCCTAAAGGTGATTTTGTGTTGAAGACCCAGACCGTCCGACTCATCCGAAGACATAGCGTATCCATTTGGACGGCCGGTGGTAATTTTGTGAGTCGGCGTATCTTGGATTTTTGGCATACGATACATGTTCGACTCCGCTCGGTACAGTCCTTTCAGAGTGAAGGTCAAATGATTCGCTTTCGTACCATGTTAGCGGTTCCTAGAACTCCTGAATGAGTGAGGTCGTGGATGTTGTGAAACACTTGCTTTCGAAAACTTTGTGGTATGTACGACCGAATTTCGCCTGTTGTGGTGTCACATTGAAGTATGGCACCTGATGGATCAATAACAATATCTTTTAGTCGTAGCGAAGGATAAGATTTTTTGAGATCGTTTAATTCGTCATCAGTTTGTGCTTTTGCTATTGCTTCGTAATCAAGCACACTTGGTGTATGAATCTTTTTTGTGCGATAAAGTGAGTCACCTACTACATTTATTGAACCAGGAATGTACTGGATATTAGTCGTAAATTGACTAATATATTCCAGGTGTCTTAACTGACGTGGAGTTATCTTTTCAGTCTTTTGTTAAAACGCAAATGTAAGAGGTTTGTGATCGATGTATAAGAAGTTAAAATCTATTCCTTCTAACATGTGCCGAAAATGCTTTACTGCCGAATATACTGCGAGGAGTTCACGGTCGTAAGCGCTGTACTTCCGTCAATTTTTGATCTTTGGAATAAGATTTAAAAGACTTGGTTTCACACTATGCTTTTCTTTTTGTTCAAATTGATGTAATTTTAATTATAACAGTAATAGAGGTGTGAATAAATTATAATTTATTCTAAAAGTTAAAAAATGGGGATTTTAATGTATAGTGCTTTTGATTTAATGATTCTGTTAAGAAACTCGTGTAAAGAAGTAATGGTGGATTTTTGCGGCCACGATAACAATGTGCAAATGTTACGATTCACGATCATTTTAATGAAGATTAATAATTTAATGCACAATGTTTATTTGAAAAAAGTAAACCAATTTAAGGTTTTATCACCACACATGTCCTCGTTTAGCAACAAAATGACAAAAGCGATTAAAAGAAAAGTAATTACCACACATGTCAAAGAAAATTATCACCACACATGTCCTCGTGTTATACACTCATGTCCAAAAGTTTAGCAACAAAGTGACAGAAGCGGTTAGAAGAAAAGTAATTACCACGCATGTCAAAGAAAATTATCATCACACATGTCCTTGTGTTATACACTCATGTCCAAAAGTTTAGCAGCAAAGTGACAAAAGCGGATAAAAAGAAAAGTAATCACCACACATGTCAAAGAAAATTATCACCACACATGTCCTCGTGTTATACACTCATGTCCAAAAGTTTAGCAACAAAGTGACAAAAGCGGTTAAAAGAAAAGTAATTACCACACATGTCAAAGAAAATTATCACCACACATGTCCTCGTGTCATACACTCATGTCCAAAAGTTTAGCAACAAAGTGACAAAAGCGTATAAAAAGAAAAGTAATTATTCGAATTCATTGAAACTTCCACAAATTATGAGGTGTAACAAGAGAGACGTAGAGTAACGTAGAGAAATGCAAAAAACAAATATTAATAAATAATTAAATAATACAGATACATAAAAATATAGGATTTTAGACTTCAAAAACAGTTCATCGGTGGAGGTTTATCAATACAGAATGTGATGACCTCTGCTGGAAACTCCTGCCCAACAGCGTCGTTTCATTCCGAGAATAAAATCATCTATGACGGTTTCTGATATCTATGCCCATTCACGGAGCAGACATGTTCTTAGCTAATAAAGGTTCCTGGGAGAGTCATGGAGAGAACTTCAACGTCTCCCAATCATGTCTCATACATGCTCGATGGGATTCTAGTCGGGTGATGCCGATAGCCATTTAATAAGAAGCAGTGTTTCCGATTCTAAATACTGGCCGGAATAAAGGAAGATGTTTTTCTCTCTATCTGGGTCGTCTGTAGCGAAAAATTTAAACCACATACAGTCATGAAATTTGGTATATATCTACTTCAGGACGCGGGACGATACGCCTCAGAAGAATAATTTTAAAAAGTTTTTTAGTTAATTAAAATCAGAAAAGCTTTCCTTTCACAGCTGATACGTACCAGATTTTCTATGGCTCAGTAGCTGATGACGCCATATGTTGTTACAATCTTAATTTTGCAATCTTTTCAATTTAAATTTCCGAATTTGGTGAATTTATTTGGAGAATACTGTTCTTTTTTTTCAGAGAACAATTTCATTTCGTTTGATCGAAAATAAATTTGTATGTACAATCATTATCAGGATGTAAAACACATGTATGTTTTCCAGATTTCGTGTACCTAAGTATTAAAAAAATCAATTTTTTAAGTTTGATTATGTTGTCCATTTTTTAAGTTTTAGTTACGGCAACGCCAATGAAAAAATAATTTTAAAGCAAATCTCCCGAGAAAGAAGGCGTCGTGGCACCCATCCATCTTCTAACCGTTGTCAGTGCTACTTCGGTTTTAGGTTAAAAGAAGCGTTCTGATATCAAATGGGGGTGACCATATTGGTCACATAATAATAATATAAAAACAAAATATAAAAACATATATAAAAACATAATATAAAAACAAATAATATAAAAACATATATAAAAACAATATAAAAGCAATATAAAAACAAATATAAAAACAAAAATGTATTTGAATGATATGTTTATACGGAGAATTTGGAAACTTATAAAAATAAAATGTACAAACATATATATTTTAATCTGTGAGTAATTGAAAAAAATTATATACTAATTATATAACACCATCGATAAGATCCGAAACTTTTCTTTTAAATAAAGTATGAATGGAATTCATGCTAATAGGAAAGATAGAAAAATGCAGTTTTTGTTGCTCGGTGCTGCGTTGAGCAGCTCATTTTAAATCCCGGGCAATGCTGAGTACATTTTCTAGTATTTCATAAACTATGGAGTACAATAATTAGTAAGCATCTTTTAGAATCCGAGAAAGCCCCGTAGATTCCATTTCAATCATCAGATCCTTCCAATTGTGTAATAATTTGTTCATTAAAAATTGAATGGCTGCCATTGCTTTCGAAAACTTCAAGTCTTCGTAACTCTTAATTCTGCCCTGTAATTGCATAAGTAGCTTTAAATTGTCCTCCAAAGAGACTCAAGGAATCCAAATCGTGCATTAATTTCATTCATAAAGCTCAAACATTGCACATGAAAAGTCTGAAATATCAATGGTCAGCGTTCGATCCATCCAGGAAGAATGAGCAGATAGCTAGACCAAATTAAAAATACTAAATTCGCCTTTATAATTATTTCATATGCAATGCGAATAAAGCAGATGTATTAAAATACAGTAAAATATACAGTATAAAGCCATATCGTATGGTATTAAAGCACAATTTCGTTTTAAACGAATTCCCGTTCTTCATAGCTTTCTTAACGTCACAAAATACGTTTTAATCTCAAAATGCGTTTTTAAACACTAAACACTCCATTTTGCAGCTGATTTCTTGAATTTTTTTTCATAAGTTTTACTGTACATACATTTTACAACAAAAATAGTTTTCAAATTATTTTAATCAGTTTTTGTACAAATACAATTAATTACATGAAAATAATTTTGTCACTGATTACAAAATGAATAGTTGATAGTAAAGAGATAAGAATAAAACATCTACCTGTCTTTATCATTAATGAAGAAACCCTTAACATATTAATAATGTATTCAATGCTAATACCTGATAGAAGAAACAGATAATCCATATCAGCGGGTACAATTTGCATAATTTATAGTGTCCCTCAATGGGATGGGATAATTAATCTCGTAGAGCATTTTCAATAAGCAATTATTTGAATGTCAGTCATTAGTGCGCTTTTAAGCAAATTATTTTTTACAATCAAGTGCAGAAATCTCCTAATTTGTCTATTGTTTCCATTTTTATCAAGAAACATTTTATATTTAAACGAAAACAACATTTATGTAAGAACTTCGGATTTTCTTTTGGTGCAAATAACATTTTACTCAATAAGTAAAAAGACTGGGTAAAAAATAATGAAAAATTAAACAACGTATTTACGCAAAAATTATTATACAACGTAGAGCACATTTGTTTCGTTGAAATCTCTTCATCAATGCTAAACATACCAACAAATCTGAAGAAAATAAAAAGAAAGATGAACAAACTTGGTTTGATTGGAATCAGACTAATCTCGTCTTGTTGTCAGTGACGTACAGTATAGGAGTGGGACGAAACGCTCGCTCCAGAAGAGCTTTTCGCTGAACATATTTTCGATTTAAAGTCCAAAGGTATTTGATTTAAGGTCCAAAGACATTTGATTTAAGGTCCAAAGACATTTGATTTAAGGTCCGAAGACATTTGATTTAAGGTCCAATTATTGCTGAGTGCGATCTGAAATAATTTGATCCAGGCCTCCAAATGTCTAATTACGTCAATGGTTATTGGTACAATTTTGTTATGTTTTGGGGTTTATGTAGACTATTCATTATTCTGCTTTCTGATTGACTCTTTCGGATAAATTTCGAATTTTCCGTTGATTCTCTGTTTTCTATTAAGAGGGCCTATGAATCTATCGTTTGTCTTGAGTATATATGCCCTTCTGTTTCTTCCATTAGTGCCAATTTCGATTTTTTTCGACCAATGCGTTCTCAAAACAGCTGTATGCTACGTTGTATAATAACTTGCAGGTAGTTACGGTGTTTAATTTTTTATACTTTCTGTACAATGAACGATAAGTTTTAAGAGTATATTAGTGAAGGTGAATCTAAAATAAAAGTTTTAGAAAGGCTGGTCTCTGCGAGATAACGAAAGGTGTTAAAAATTTGGCGAAATATTTGCGTCGATTTACTATCTATATAAAACATGAATTATATTAATAAGGTCTACAGGGGTAATAACGCCATAATAATGTTCTACCACTTTTTATGGGCATATTTTAGAATTATTTTCAGTAACAAATATACGATTTTAACAGAGAAACTTATGGACTTTTCCAACTTGTATACAAATTGGAAAATTTCAATAGATATTAACCCACAGTTTTCTGGCAAGATCAGTAAAATATTGCAATTTAGGGTACCTTGGTCTTACTAGCCGGTAATGATCAAGATGCAATTCAATCAATTTTTCTTAACAAACCCTAATTTTCAGAAACTAGACATTTACAGAGACTAAAATTCTAAAAATTGAGCAAGAAATCAAGCATTGTTCGCAGAGAAAACTTTTTCATTCATTTAATCATTCATTATTTTCGTCTTTCAAAATTAAAAAATCAGTAACTTATAGGACATACACATTTTCCTTTATATTTTTTGGTCAAAACAACATAACTTTTATGAAGATATACCGTGCACATTAAACACATTCTCATATCCACAATTTTGTCCTCACAGAAGATGTGATCGTATTATAATTGCTCGTTCTTTTGACATATTTTCTGTTATTTTGAACCCGGTTTTCATTTTCTTTTTTAAGAAACGTTTTGAGCTGATTTCAGTCGATTAGGTGGATGATCTGTACCATTTTTGTTGACCTTATGCCGTATAAATCTAGTCTTCCATATCATCCAAAGATTTTCCGTCCGCTCATTCAATTTTGCCATGAATTTAAATTTAAACCTGCTCACTCGAATTTTACTACCTTATTCAATCGCATTCGTACGGATAAGCTTAGGGATAGAGATAACTTTAAAATTCATGCTGAAGTGTATGTTGTATTCCTTTTAACTCCTGATAATGATTATAAGTTTTATATTGGTAGTACTAAACGTACTGTTGGTACCCGTTTAGTTGAACATGCTCGTGACGTCAAGAATGGTAAACTTTCTATGGCTCTTGCCCAATGTGTTGTTAATGATAACTTTCAATCCTTTTTTGGGAAAACTTTCCTTTTAATTCGTTGCAATAACCCTCGTAATATTCTTCTTTATGAATCTCTGTTTATTTATATGTACCCTGATTCCATTTGTAATTTTGATCCTGTGCAAATTTTAAGTTAGGCTTGGCGACTCGTTCTCGGCTCTATGCTTATCATACAGCTACACAGTTATCTGTGACGTTTCATTTTAATGTAATTTATGCGTGGCTGAAATTTGGGCATGCTTCATTGTCTTTCCTTCTGTGTTTGTATTTAATACTTGTTTAAATTTTAAATTTCCCGTTTATAACAATTTTTATTGTAATTTTGTAATTGTTTAATCTGTAATAGCTTGTTTATAATACTATTTAATTGTCATTATTCCGTAGCTGATTTATGCAAATTTTGTCTGCCGATTTGGTCTATATATAAGCTTGTATCCTCGGTAATTTTTCTTATAGCCACTGATAAAGGGTATGGTGATGCCCGAAAGCGCTTTGACCTTTTAATATTTGTACGTTTTATAGAATGGTTTTATTTGTTTAAATGACATTTTTACATATGATTTGTGCCTTCAATTTATGCTTAAAAAAGAAGATATAATTAGTCTTATAGCAGATAAATGACTATTGGTATTCAAATACAAAATTATTATGCAAAGTATATTTTCTCATGAATGGAATGAGCTAGATCCATTTGAAGGATGTCACCAATTTTATCGCATGATATTACATATGAAAGTAAACATATTTCTCTATTTTAATATTTTTTTCTATTTATGTGATTTTTTGATAAATTTATTTGAAAAATGTACAATATCTCGAGAACTGTTCATGATATCGTTCTAAAGTTCATGTCAATCGTTTTCTAAGTAAAAATTACATAAGAAATGATCATTTGCGCAACTAAATTAAAGGGTTTTTTTGTATGATTTTTTTCAAAATTTCACTCGAAAATTTAAGGGGGTTTTGAACTTTCGATTGGCAACAATATGCCTCTAGTATTTACGGATTATAATTTTTGTACCAAATTTTGTTCGAATGGCTCTAATCGTTCGTGAGATATCATCTCCACAGACTCACTGATACACACACAGACAGGTATCACCTCAAAAACGTTTGATTCCTATTCATGGATGCTTGAAACGTACTCTCCCATCGAAAACTCGAATTCGAATTTTCGACCCCGTCACAATACTTTCCTTATACATTATATTATGTATATAAGGAAAGTAAAAATTTCTCAACAAGACGTATGAACTGAGGTGTGAAATTCGTCGCTGAAGCTTCAAGTTTTAGCTGCAAACAGCACACACAGACATATTATTTTATTCAGTAAATTTGCATAGGAAACACTGATAGATACGCATAAAAATTTTAAATTGATAAATTATTATTATTTCTTAGCATAAAAGCGACCTGTCAAACACATATCTCTAAAATATAGAGTAAAAGATTCATATATCTTCCTTTCACAGAAATGCTTATTTATATTGCATTAATACACACGCAGACAGTTAGGTACACAAGCATATTCAAACACATACGTAAATATATACATCAGACAAATTAGATAGCGAAAACTAATGTTTCAGAACATGTCATTTTAATGAGTTAGCTCTGCTCACCTTATGAGTAAGCTTTGTGTGCAACACTTCTTTATGTCAAAATTATGTCCACCACAGACCGCAAAATGAAGATATTAGTAATGAGATAAAAAGAGAGACCTGTCTTTAGCTTGCATTGCTACCCAAATCATATTAATAATGCATAGAATGCATGTCCTTTAGAGAAGAAACGGATAATCCATATTCCCAGATGCGTTTTGCATAATTTATGTCCCCTTAGGAACTGGAATAAATAATAAGATGCAGTGTTCTCAATAAGCAATTATTTGAATGCTGGTCGTTAGTCGGATAATAAGTAAATGAGTTTTTTATCGTGTTCTAAAATCTAAGAATTTCTAATTAGCAGAATGTTTAAAGTTTTCAATTTTTTTTTAGAAAATGATAGAATGGGATGAATATAAAGTGCTTCAAAGTAAATTGCTAACGGACATTGGATATTTTATGCAGATCTTTGACGAAATTTTAGTCTTTTTTATCGGTACTTTTTAATTGTAGGATTGTATACTTTTTTCTGGTACTTTGTATGTTCGAAAGAGCGGTTTTAGAGATATATCTCTAATGAAAACCGTGAATCCTCAAATACAGAGTTTATTTAAAAGATAACCTTGTTATAAAAATCTATTATTTGACTAAAAATCAAATACTAGGCAATAATATAAAGGAGCTCTCATATATAATGGAGCTCTCATATATAAAGGAGCTCTAAATTCGAATTTTAAAATCTTATTAAAACAATTAATAATGATAATGAATAAACATTTAGTCCCCCAAATCTCCAGTCCTTAATAACTCAGTTGGTAGTGACCACGTGCTCAGATATCAAAGGTCGCAAGTTAAAGTATCACGCTTTATAAATACTATGGTTAACGAACAATGTTCATTTCCAGGATATAGATATATGCAGATCGATAAAATATCTTATTACATATAATTAATGGAAATTAAACGTTAAAGTAAATAGGTAATATGGTTTGAGTCTTACCATGGACCAAACTTTGCAGAGCTATCCTTATTGGTTGATATAACTCAATTATATACAAGTAATTACCTGAAGTATGTCTTAACTCGACTTTCTCATAGCAGAATTCAATTTTTTTCGCATTTCATAAGAAAAATCGGTATCTTTGGTAAAAATAATTGCAACTATAGAGTGTTACCCTTCACTTTAAAGGCCTTAAAAATCTTTCGATACCATTCTTTAATACTATCCTTTGATACCATACTTGGAAATGTACACCACAGGGGGGGGGGATGACTTGCCTGCCAAGAGGGGCTGAATACGTCACGAACAAAAAATTTATCGCGGATATTTTTGACAATAATGATTGAAACTATTAAGTCTTGTGATCATTGAACCATAAATAAGCCCTTCTATGCTTGATTATGTCAAATTTTGGCCTATTCTGCCATATTAAATAAATATAAAATTTCGAATAACATTCAAAGTTGTTGCTCGAATTTAAAAAAATTATATCTAGCTCTAAATGTTGTAATAAAAAGGCCGGATGTAAAGTTTTGTGAAAATCTATTAATATTTGTGGCTACTATCGTGTACCCAAAAAATCGATCACAGACAGACAGACAGACAGACAAACGGACATCACTCCAAAAATAGTCAAGTCTTAAAACATATATTGGCATCAATATCTAGAAATCGAAAATATTCATGATAACAATACTTTCTCAATACTACGCTTGAGAAAGTAAAAATCCTATGTCTAAAATAGTCAAAAGTAACAAATTATCATACTTTTCATGATAGTCATCATGAATGGCTACTTATGTACTTTATGCATTAATGTTTTTATAATTTATATCGTTAATTCATTACTAATATATTTGTTTCGGAATAAATCTTAATTTATTAAATGTATTTGCATTTCCATTTAATAAAATACATGTTCTTCATTCAGTTACAATGTTTCATCTTGCGACTTATCTAAAAGCTAACCTCTTTCGGTATTGCAAGTAACATTTTTTAAAATTCTTTTTCAACAAAGAATTAAGATAAAAAAAAATAGTGTTAATTTTCTTTTATTAAAAGTGCTGTACATGCAGTGTATGTTTTGATAACCTTCTGTAAGTCACTTGTGTTAATTGAGGTGAATCTTAATAAAAAAAAACAAATTTGCAAGCTTATCTAACATTGTTTTGGAACAGCAGTCCATGGTAATTAGAGTATATAATTTGTTATTTATATTTTGCCTTTTACGTTTCTTTATATTTTACATGTATTCCGACTTGAGTTAATGGACAAAAGAAAAATTTCTCACCAGTCCCAGAGTGGGTAATTAATTCCGATTCGAATGAAATGAAAGTTACTTAATAAACTTAAAATGTTTCTCTGATTAAGTAAGTATCTGTTGATGGAGCTTTTAGCGCAACTTTATAAACATCGCACCCATATCTATCATTTAAACAAATTAAAACTATCTTATTAAACGCTGCGGCTTCTGCATTGTAAATTATTGTAATGAAAGATAATTATTTAAAATTTGTCTATGCTATGTTTCTAACTTAGAAAAGTCAAATCGTCAAAGCATATTGCTCTTGAAATTTACATTATATTGTCTTAGAACGTTACTTATATTAAGTCAAGAACAAGAATTTTAACATCTATCTAACACCCATCTAAATATTACTATTTCTAGCTTAAATAAGTTTAAGCTAAAATAGTAATATTTAGATAGTAAAAAAATGTTTAGATTAAAAGTTTATCTAAAATAGTAATATTTATATATCTTAAATAATTTTAGCAAAAATGATCAAGCTTTCTAGCTTAAATAAGTGTATTTCTATTATTATTATCACTAACAATAATAAAAAAATCTATTATACACGCATCGTGCTAACAGTTATGTTTTGTAAATAATCAGTACATGCTAGATTAAAGAGCGTCTCATTGCTTTTAACGCAATTAATACTCAGTTATTCTTGTATATCGAAAATCGCTGGCACTAGAGTCGTTTTCTCCAGTTTTTGTTTCCACACTACAGTAGTTATTATGAAGTCTTCTACGTACTTATTTTCTTTGATGATACAGCCTGATACAGGCCCCGACAGTCCCAGGAATGTGTCTCTATCGTCTCCTATCCAGAACGAGGGTCTGCCAGTCTCGGACTCCAAGGCCTCTTAAAACATCGGTGACTCCAATTATCTGTAGGTCCTTTACGACGCTGTCTAACTATTTTGTAGTAGAAAGGTCCTTACCCTCCACCAACAATTTAAGGTTTGAAAAAGGTCAGTTTTTGTTGGAACATGCCATCTTGGTATATCCACAAGTTCCACAAGACATATAATTCTATCACTTTTTATAACCCAAGTGATATACGGTTTTTTATGAAACTTGTAGTACTTGCTCATGGTTGAAACTCACGCACCGTACTCCAGTTTCACATCACACACTGGACCAAAGATCTTTCGGGAACTTTTTTTTCTCTTAAATATGTTAAATTTGTTATTATCCAATTTGTTAATTCTCCGGAAATCGCTGCCATATACATAATTTATATATTTTTAGAAAGTTTTAAAACATTTTATCTTGGTTTTCAATTAATGTTTGCAATGTATGTAATACTAAAATTTTAAAAGAAAACAGTATATAATTGAAACGAGATTTCATGAAACTGTACGGAATGAATAATAACTTTAATACATAACTTTTGTACTTCAAAAATCAATAATTATTTTACGTTTATAATAGTTTTATCCATAACTTTCTGTTATATATCCATTATATTCATTTCTGATCTTTTATAGCTTACTTTAGAATTAATTTATTGTAATAAAAAAACTGTTGGGATGCTTTTAGGCGAAGTGATCAACTTTTAAAAAGTAATCTTCATCCGAAGAAATGTACAGTTTTAAGAAAAATCTGTAAAAGAATGTAATCTAATAAGATTGATATGCCGTAATAAGAAAGCAGTTAAGACTGATATGCCAAAGAGGAAAGCCGGTAAGAATGATGTGCCAAAGAGGAAATTCGAAAACATCAATGCATCAGAAGCGATAATGCGAGTATGCAAAGTTACGAAAATACTGCATTAGTAAATGCATTATGCAAAGAAACTAGAACTAGGTGAAATCATTGTGATTTACACAATTAGAAGGGGATTTATTCCTAATTTCGAATGTTCATTACATTATATTTTTGTAGCAGAAATATTTATCCTAGAATAATGATAGCAGTAGTAATATACTATAGAGAAAAATGTTAGTTATAAGATCGTTTTTCAAGAAGATACATTTTAAAATGGCGTTTATAGAAATGTATTAGTTAATTCAAAATACTTAATTGGTCATCTTGGCTGACTAATTACCAAATTTAGAAAATAAAATATTTCAAGTGATTTAAAAAATTATTTGTAAACAAAATCTCTTGAGCAATGCAATTTTTTATCAAGCACTTTACGTACATGTGATGAATTAAGCAGCTGTTTAAAACTTATAAATGTAAATTTAACGAAAAATTGAATTTGACATATTATTTTAACATTTTACGAATATTTTATAATTTATGGGGATTCTCTTAAGTACAGTTTGACATATTTCGATACTAATGAATCAAAATACTAGGAATTATCATTATATATGATAAACTAAAGTGGAGTTTTACATTCTTTCAGTCTAGATGCATAAAAGTATTTGCATATTAATTTGAATAAACGTTTTTCCTCCATTTTATACGATAAAAATAAATATATTTAATTTTAAGTAATTTGTATAATTAATTTATTCAAAAGTTTCAAAATATTGAAAAAAAAAATGTCCCGCTTATAATGAAAAAACAAACTTATTTCCATATAGCAATTTATCGTGTAGCCTTTTGAGCCTGAAGGACAATCATTAGTTGCGGCGTGTATGAAGATTAATTGACAGGCTGGAGATGATAAGGCTATTTATTATATCCAGGGAACTTAAAAAAAAAAGCACCAAGTGAAGTATTTGCTTTTGATGCATTTTTAGCAAAATAAGTGAGTTAGATGCAGTCTAACGTAATCGTTTCCAAAATAGACATAATTATCTTAATAGTGCAAATCGATATAATTATATTTACAGTAAAGCCACGTTTGTGCTATAGAAGGGCGAAGTAAATAAAAAGAAAACACTTGGTGTGCGATACACAGATCTGCAAGAACGACTCATGACCCCTTAAATGGATAAAAAAGTCAGTATTATGCTTATAAATATCAATTCATCACTTGAAGAATGTATGGTTCCTAACATCTAATGGAAATTTTTTAATACACTCTACTAACTTAAACCTGTCCTGAATTACGTTGGGAATTTTGATGATATTTTTCGGGCAATGAGACTGAGTCCATGAATCATTATGCTGTAAGTGTTATCCACCTACTGAGAAGTCTGGAATAACGAGAAATAAAATCATGTTTCTGTTAAGTCTATCTTGTTTAATTCAAGAACTGCTCAAGATATTTGCATATTTTTCACTGGTTAAGTTCAACAAAGAGCAAATTTATGAGTAAAAATATTTTAAATATTGCTCCGTATTATATAAAAGTAAAAACTTAAAAATATGTGTTCAATCTAAGTATTTATATAATGTGGAATCAATTTCGATGAAGCTTTCTTGAAATAACTGATACTTAGTCACGGGACCGTTTACAATTGTCATTAAAAAAATGTACAATTTCTGTGCGTAGATAAAAAAATGCTACTTTAGAGTCTTTGTCATTCCATATCATGAACTACGATTAATCGTAATATAACTACAAAAAATTTAATATTTTTATTGTATTTATCTTTATATTTGGTCATAAACAATTGTGTGAATAATTAAAAATACTTTTCAAAAATTCGCATGTAACATGAAGGATGAATTCCACTTAGCCTAATTTGAAACGGCAAAAGAAAAAGAAAAACAGTTCAAATTAGGTTAGACAAATAGTCTCAACAGCAATTTCATATTTAGTTCCACATATACCTACTTATGTATCTTAATAGTATTGTGCAAATAATTAAGATAAGTTTTAAAAATTCGTATGTGTAGCATAGAAGGTAAATTCCACTTAGCCTAATTTGAAGTGGCAAAACAAAAGGTGAAAACAGTTCAAATTTAGTTAGACAAATGATCTCGACAGAAATATCTTGCTTAGTTTCACATATACCTACCTATCTTAATAGCACAATGCAACGCCTACGGGCAAATATTCCAAGTCCTCATTCTTTAATCTAGTAAATTCACATTGAATGACATACAAATATTGTCAGACACAAATGAAAATTAGAACAACACCATGATTCTCTTAAAAAAAAACCTGAAATTTTACTAAAAATAACATTGCTAAGGCATTTAAATTAAGCGCAAGCTCATTAATTTATTTCGTTTTAGGAACTTAACATAAAAAGTATTAATAGTAGCGATATAACTTTTTATAACTTATTGGTAAAACCACATCATATAAGTTTGAAAAATGGATTTTAACCATTTACTGTTATAAATATAAAATATTTCCTTTAGCTTGCTGGTAAAACGCAAATTACTTGAAGCTCTCTTAATGTTTAAAAAATATTAGGTTTATGATGAAAAAAAAAATCTTACGTCTATAGCAATTTGTCGTGTAGCCTTTTGAGCTTGAAAATGTGTCATTAGTTGCGGCAAGTATGAAGATTAATTGACAGCCTGATTATGATAACGCAATTTATTTTAACAGGGCAAATTGAAAAATAAAGTATTTACTGATTAGGCATGTTTAGATAACTAAGTGATTTGACTTCATCCTAAAGTTATCATTTCATAATTATACATACTGGTACATCTCAATTCCCACAACTTTGTACATTCTATGGTTTGGAGACACTGTACAAATTTTTATGAGGTATTTTGTTAATTACGCATTGTGTAATATCTGATACCAATCGGATATGCCAAGAACGTTCTGTTTGTTAATATCGTCTGACCTAAGAATGGAGCACGTAGTTTCCAATACCTTGTTCTCCAATTCCGTTTTTGTGGCCACCTTAGTAATTACTAGAGCAGTGATCTGATTTTTTTCGTGGCTCCCTCAGGAGGACACTAAAAAACATAATATTGGAAGACTATGGAAACTTCTGAATGGACCAAAAACATTCACCATTCACATCTGTAACCTCTTACTGAAATGTTAAAAAGAAAGTAATGTTATAATAGTTCCGCCATTTGTCAAAATTATATCCCTGTTCTCACATTTGACAAATTGCAGCTGAAATGCCTTCATCTATTATCAAAAGCCCCGAACAGTCAAAACAGGTAGTAACAGCAACCAAACATTCAGAAACTTGTTTGCATCAGACGCAAGAATCTCTCTTAATAAAATGAAATTATTATCTGCATTTTACGCATTTCATATTAATAAATGTAATTATATCAAACTCTTGATGTTCTGATTATAGTCAGCATTTTAAGTTAAGGTGAGCTTTATTACTTTCCTTATATAGATAGTATAATGTACAGGGTGTATATAAACTGTTTTGACAAAATAAGAGGGGTGATAGTACCCATCAAGACGAACAATATTTACAATGGAAGCTAGGATCGCATTCCACTCTAAGTGTCAGAAAAGCGTAAAGTTAAAGTTGAACTTTCAACAGGGAAAATAAGGAGAATTAATGTGTAATTATAAGTTGCACAATCCTATTTATGTACACCAGAGAAAGACGCAAAGTAGATGCTCAAAGTGACGGCCAAGGGTGCCGTTGCACAATTCACAATAGCCAATGAACGACCTACGCACCCTTTCGAAGACACCTGGTGTCGTGTTTATCCTGTCCTCTGCAACTACGGTTTCCGCGACGAAATTTTCTACGGAGTCCACAGGCATCTCGTACACCAATGATTTTATGTGCCCCCAGAAGAAGTCCAGTGGGTTGAGGTCCGGTGAGCGTGGAGGCCAAGCCTCAGGTCCACTACGTCCAATCCACCGTCCGTGATATGTGGTATTCAAGAAGTGTAAGATGACTAGGAGTGACGGTGATGTTCTGGAGATGTGATACTTCTCCGGCACAACAGCTTTGTCGTCCGAAGTGGCTTATTGGACGTGTTTCGAAGTTACTTTTTTCTGACACTCAGAGTGGAATGCGACCCTACGTTCCATAGTAAATATTGTTCGTCTTGATGGTTACTATCACCCCTCTTATTTTGTTAAAACATTTTATATACACCCTGTATAAAGAAAGTACTGTGACGGGGTCGAGAATTCGAGTTTTCGACGGGAGAGTACGTTTCAAGCATGCCTAATCACGAATCGAACATTTTTGAGGTGATGTCTGTGTGCGTGTGTATGTGTGTATGTTCATTCTGTCTGTCTGTCTGTCTGTTCGCGCGATAACTGCCGTAAAAATGGCTTTTTGAAAATGAAATTTTAGTATGTTATTCAGACGGTCTGTGGGACCTATGGAAATATAAATGAATAATATCACCCAATTTGTTTTGGATTGTACTCGGGTTGAAAAAATGAAATACATTGAACCCTATGTAACCTAATTTTTCAAACATTTTTTAAACGAATTTCAAAATTCACAAATTGCTTCGAAAATTTTAGGAAATATTCAAATTATCCAATAAAAAATATAAAAAAATTTCAGAAAAATATATTTGGTAGTCTTTTAAATAAAAATGAGAATAATAATTACACCCATATCATATGAAGAGAACACGTGACCCACTTCAACATAAAATATGGCATCCATCTTGTTTGACACAAGATCGTGATTTTGAAAGTTCTTTTTAATTTATATTTAGTGTATCCGTCCTAAAACCGCTTTATTTTTGCTTAATTTCTGCGCATATATCTTCTGAAACAACGGAATTACAATATGTTTAAGTTTTAATGATCAATGTCATCCATCCTGTGTCAAAATCATTATTTTTAAAGTTCCTCTTAATTTGTATTTAGTGTTGTATGCGTACTAAAGTAAGAAATGTAAAAAATGACACTGCCTTACAGAATGAGTCAGCGAATGCCTTAACTAAGAATTTTCACCCTAAAGATTTAAAACCCTTTAAATAAGAAATAAACATTTACTGATGATAAATTTGGAATATTTTCACCAATGGAGGTCTTACCTTTTCGTTTCATTTTCTTTATTATTTATTGAAAATCAAAATCATAAGCATTCTTAATTGGTGAATGAATTATTAAGTAAAATATTTCTTGTTTCTGTATCCTATGTACTGGAGACTGGCTTCTAATAAACAGCTCAATGGATAACTTAAATCAAATTGATGGTATAAATATTTTTTACACTTAACTATCAGCACTGGTTTTACTCTTAAAATAGTTTACGTTCTATTTTATTAAAAATTTAAAATTTTTCAAGATCCATTTTCTTTGGACTTCTACATTTGCAGAGTCTGCTTCGACGATAAGAGCTTGTAATTTCGTCCCAATAGCTCAACGGTCGAGCTTCAACTGGCCAGTTCGGGGACCCAGGGTTCGATTCCCGGTTGGGGAAGCAAGGTTCTTTACAATGGCGCCCAAACAAATAAACATTGTAGGTTAGTGCAAATATATTAGAGGTCTGAAAGTGACACTAGTACGACTAGTACAGATTCAGTAAACTCTGGAAGATTAAGTGTAGATTTCAAACTGAGATGATAACGGCCATGCAGTATACTAACCTGGGTAAATATAGCAGTAGCAGGAGGCTAACCTGAGGTAAAAATAGCAGGAGGCTAACCTGGGGTAAAAATGGCAAGAGGCTAACCTGAGGTAAAAATAGTAGGAGGCTAACCTGAGGTAAAAATAGCAGGCGGTAGTAAGTCAGATTGTCAGTTTCCCGCCAATTTGACATTAGACGGTGAAGAATGCAGAGTCCACTTAGACGATGCAATTTTGTCCCAGTATTTCAAGGGTAGAACGTAGGCTGGCCAGTTTGGAGATTCAGGGTTCGATTCCCGATTGGGGCAGCCAGGCTCTTTACACATTTCGAATTAACTTAATTAAGTAAAACAAATTTCAACTTTATTTTTACTTATCTTTAAACAAATTTCAAAGTTATTCGAAATTTTAAACTTGGCAATGAAATGAAATCAGCGGCAAGTTATTTAACTTGAAAAAACGTTTACACTATTTTACGTTATAAATATAAAAACATTCTGCTTCTGAGTGCTGGTAAAAAGCAAATTATTCAAAAGTCTCATAATATGTAGAAAAACTATCACGCTTATAATAGAAGAGAAATATATTTTTTCAATAGAATAATTTGTCGTGTAGCTTTTAAGCTTGAAAGAGAGCCATTAGTTGCGGCGTGTATGGAGATAAATTGACAGGTTGATTATAATGAGGCGATTTATTATAACCAGGCAACTCACAAAAAGCAGCAAAGTAAAGCATTTACGGAGAATGTTTTTTTCTCAGACTAAGTGATTCGCTTTAACTTTGTGTAATTGTTCTATATTATACAAATCGATATAATTAACTTAATTTCTCTAATTTTCTGAAGTTTATAATTTTGAATTGTTTTATAAACCTTAAGAAATCTGAACAAATGTCATAGTCATTTTTGTAAACTAGGGGATTATTTCCCCTGCGCGCAAAGCCTGCCAAACTCGCTTAGAAAATCGGGGGAGGTGGGGAAGGCTTCGCCTCCAAAGCGGAGGCGCTCGATGAAATCGCTTTGCCAGCTCTTCTGCACCGCCTGTTACGCAGGCGTAATACTCTCATTGGGGCCACAGCTACTAGATAACCCAAACTGTGATTTTTATCCTTCCATATCCTTACCGCAAGTAGAGCCGTTTTGCAATACTTCTGTCTCAAATATTTTATAATCCATAAAACCGCTTGTAGGAGATGTTCCTAAGCTGTTGCTGCCGTTATATTTTAAAATAATTTCTTATGCTTTAGAAAAACAAAGTTTAATATTTTGAGAATGGTGCGTTTGCTACCACCTTTTTTGAAATTTTTTAAAATAAAAACTGTGATTGGTCTTTAAACATGTCTATCATAATTCATATTTTCCGTTTTAAATATTAAAATTTGGACTTTCCTCTGGATCCACCGGGAGCGGGATTTAACAAGCGTCTTTCATTTACACATTTCAATCATACAAAATTTCAGCTAAAATAACTTGATTCTTTTGAAAAATATCGTGTCCACAAACTCATAGATCGACACGTAGCATCAATACTCAAAACATGTAGATCCATCAAAATCCGAATTTTTGATTCACATTATAATACTTTCATTTTATATATTTACAAAATATACTTTAAATATATCGTGAGTACATAAAAGTATATTTACATGATATACACTGTTGTTGTTGAGACCCAGACCGTCCGACCCACCAGAAAGGTGTAAGGTAACCGTTTGGACGGCCGGGAAGTGCCACCCAATTTAGACAGGAACCCAGTGGAGAAGGCATCCACAAGGACCGTACCCTCCTTCCCCTACCGCAAACCTCTCGGAAGGACTTACGGACTCACATGTTTAACGTGATCGTACTCCGCATGAACACTGCGGCAGTTGTGGCAGCGTGCAAATCTAGCGCTCAAACCACCGGGCTACCGCACCCGAAATGTGCCAATAGCACGCGGTGTTCCCAGGTGGTCACCCACCCAAGTACTAACCGCGCCCGATACTGCTTGACTTCGGTGATCTAACGAGAACCGGTGTTTTCAGCACGGTAGCACCGTTGGCACACGATATACACTGTGTAAAATATGTTAAACATATGATAAGCATAATATTAAACATAATGTTTGACTCACATAATGAACACAAGAATGAATCACATTTATGTCTGCAATATTTTAGATTTTGTACCACGTTAATTTTTATTCTTTATTATTCCAGACAGAGACGGGTATTTCAGCTAGCAAACTATATGTCTGGCTTTGTATCGTCTATATTATTAGTTCCACGGCTAGATAGCTCAGACTGTGATTTTTATCCTTCCATATCCTTGTCGCAAGTAGAGCTATTTTGCAATACTTCTATCTCAAATGTTTTGTAATCCATAAAACCGCTTGTAGGAGATGTTTCTAAGCTGTTACTGCCGTTATTATTCAAAATAATTTCTCATGCTTTAGAAAACCAAAGTTTAATATTTTGAGAATGATGCGTTTGTTATCACCTTTCTTGAAAATTTTTAAAATAAAAACCATAGATACTGTGATTGGTCTTTAAACATGTCTATCATAATTCATATTTTTCTTTTTAAATAATAAAATTTGGGCTTTCCTCTGGGTCCACCAGGAGCGAAATTTAACAAGCGTATTTCATTTATGCATTTCATTCATACAAAATTTTAATTAAAATCACTTGATTCTTTTGAATGTCCACAGCTTCATAAATCGACACGTAACATCAATACCCAAAACGTGTAGATCCATCAAAATCCGAATTTTCAATTCACATTACAATATTTTCACTTTATATTTACAAGATATACTTTAAATATACCGTGTGTACATAAAAGTATATTTACACGATATATACTGTGTAAAATATGTTAAACATATGATAAGTACAATATTAAACATAATGTTTAATATGAATACTATATACACTGGTGTATTTGCTATACCATGTATAATTTTCGTATACCATGCCAGGGTAGAAATCCAATTGATAAAATACACTCTCCCATTCCACTGGAGATTCAGTCATCCGGCAGTATTCAAGTGAGCTCCTTCAACTCCTCAATGGAAGCTTCAAATGATTCCTCTCAGGGATTTATCCCGGTGATCGTTTACTTGAAAAGAGGATCATTAGTTACGGTATATATAAAGATTTATTGACAACCTCGTTATGATAAAGTGCTTTATCACTTGGATTTCTTGAAAAAAAAAATGGCTAAGCTCTCAATAAAATAATTACTCATTCTGGATGATTTTCACATTTTGGCAGGGTTGTTTTTTTCAGTGTTTTATGCATTACAATAACTGCATAGTTAAAATCAATATTTAGTGAATAGGCTAAATTTTTTTACGAGTTTCAGTGACATCTGCGGGATGTCAAAGTCTTTGGAACTTTTGATGTAAATTATATTTTTACGAAGCTGCCAAATTTTAGAAGTACTGCAGAGAATTAGATCTCCTTTTAGTCACTGAAAAATTAATCTTCATAGCAGATAATTGAACTCGGGCCTCCTGGATTTATCCCTGACTTTCTATCTACTACACTTTTCTGGCCCTGCAAGGAAGTACTAGAATTACAGTACAGTAATCTAGCTGCTTGATGTCACAAAGTTGGACGATAGAAGTGCATAAGTTCTCGTCTGCTGCTCAGAAGAGTCTTGTACTAGTCATTGTCTGATACTGCTGCAGTGCGTTATAAGTGCGCCTGACACTATTCTAGCTGGATAGAAGGAAATCTTTGTTTGATAGTACTCCAAATCGTCTGATACTGATCTTCTTAGCGTTACCTAAGACCTTAAGTTCTGTTTAACTCAAATTAGCGTGACCTTAAGTTCCATTTGACTCAAATATAGCGTGACCTTAAGTTTGACTCAAATATAACTTTTTGACTCAAATTAACGTGACCTTGCGTTCATTTTGACTCAAATAAAAAAATATTAATGTGAGTCCATTTTACTTCGTTACTGTTAGTTATAATAAATGAAGAAACTTTAATTTTAAATTTATAACAAAATAACCATACTTGAGTATGGCTACTAATTTGTAAGTAATAAAATAACAAGAAAGATCAGTCATGCATGAAGCATTAATTATGAATCACTTTCCAACTGAAATGCAATTTTGTTTAAACATCTCTAAAATGCCATACATTCAGCGCTGATATTTGATAAATTATCACAATACTAAAATAATGTATTATATTTTAAAACTTAAAACGTCGAAGAAAATGAACTTTATTCAAATGACGTCATCGAAATATAAATCGTCTGGCTCTCTATGTAAAAGCAGTGAATATTTCATTCATATCACTTTTATTCCAAACTCCAGAGCTAAATACTTTTGCGTGAAAAAAATTCAGCAATTCTTACTCAACTCATCTTACAATCACTTTACATTCTACATCCATTAAAATTAGGCTTTGTTGTAGAAATAATCAAAGTTTGATGATCATTTAAACTAAAAAATATTGTGATTATTATCTTGTTATGCATGAAATATGGAAATTTCGTTTAGAAAGAATCAAGCCGAATGTATTTGTGATACATAATCACCCGTATATACTTGTCAATCCATATATAGTTGTTTTAGTACAATTTGGCAAACCGCTATTTTTGACTCAATCATCCGTTCATTACTGCCATTTAGAAGAGAAATGTAACTTCATCTGTCATATTTCTAAGTGAATGTTCAATTAACATTGAGTAAAACGGACTCTTCAATAGGATATAGAGACTTTAAAATTGTTGCAAGAATAGATCGTTAGATAAAGTGTATAATTTCAGCTTTCTAATATTGAATAAAAAATATCCTATATGACGTACAAATATTAAAAGGCCAAAGCGTTTTCGGGCATTATCATACCATTCATCAGTAGCTATATGAAAAATTGCCGCGGAAAGACGCTTATACGTATATAGACCAAATCGGCAGACAAAATTTGCATAAATCAGCTACGGAATAATGACAATTAAATAGTATTATAAACAAGCTATTACAGATTAAACAATTACAAAATTACAATAAAAATTGTTATAAATGGGAAATTTAAAATTTAAACAAGTATTAAATACAAACACAGAAGGAAAGACAATGAAGCACGCCCAAATTTCAGCCACGCATAAATTACATTAAAATGAAACGTCACAGATAACTGTGTAGCTGTATGATAAGCATAGAGCCGAGAACGAGTCGCCAAGCCTAACTTAAAATTTGCACAGGATCAAAATTACAAATAGAATCAGGGTACATATAAATAAACAGAGATTCATAAAGAAGAATATTACGAGGGTTATTGCAACGAATTAAAAGGAACGTTTTTTCAAAAAAGGGTTGAAAGTTATCATTAATAACACATTAGGCAAGAGCCGTAGAAAGTTTATGATTCTTGACAGCACTAGTATATTCAACAAAACGGATACCAACAGTACGTTTAGTACTACCAATATAAAACGTGTAGTCATTATTAGGAGTTAAATGGGGTACAACGTACACCCAGCATGGCTTTTAAAGTTATCTTTATCCCTAAACTTATCCGTACGAATGCAATAGAATAAGGTAGTAAAATTCGAGTGAGCAGGTTTAAACTTAAATTCATGGCAAAATTGAATGAGGAGATGGAAAATTATCAGATGATACGGAAGACTAGATTTATACGTCATAAGTTCAACAAAATCAAAATTATAAAATTCCCTCTATCGACGCAATAACTTCTGCATTGAACATTGTTGAGGAGACTAATTATTTTGGTTTTCCCTATGGATAGCCCTGGATCTGGCATTTTTGCTGCAGCTGTTTTTCAGGAGCTCGAGAACGAGATTTTGCCTTTTTTAATGCTTAAACCTAAAGATGCTTAAATCTTTAAATATGTGCAGCTCTATGCGATATCCCATTAAAATTCCAGCCCACACCATGACGCTGTCACGTCTAAAGGCGTAATGTTTGATGATGTTCTTGGCCTGATTGCATATGCCTCGTTCTCTCCAGATCCTTGCAGGCTTATCATCTGATTCCAGAGCAAATCTGGACTTGTCCGTGAACATGACGTTGCCCCAATTTGAGACAGTCCAATTGACATGCTGACGACACCACTTTAATCTTGGTCCTCTGACTTGGACGGTTAGTGGAACACAAAATTGTGGTACTCGAGCGTACTGTCCCTTCGTGTGGAGCCTTCGGTGCACAGTACTGGCAGATATTATCTTACCAAGTGCCGCTGCAACCATGGATGTAACAGTTGTGGAGGCCGCTCGTCGATTCAGCTTGGCTACTATAGGAATATACCGATCATCAGAGAGGGCGGTAACCCTTTGACGACCGGGTACAGGTCTCCGGGCAACTGTTTGACTTGTTTAGAATTGTTTCCATAATCGAGAAATTACTGAATGATCAACGCCAAAAAAAATAACGACATCTTTGATTGACTGTCCTGCTTCAATGCGTCCTACAGCACGCCAGCGCTCACTATCTATTATTCGTCTTTTTTCAGCAATAGAACTACGAATATTATCAAAAATAATCCTACAAAAGTTATAAACACTTCGTATCAGCATTTAAATGCACGTCCTCAAACCCTTCAGAATGTGACGTCTTCAACGACTGCCGAATTAGCATATATCCGGACAGTCAATCGTGATTGGCTGTAACATACGATATTTGCATACTGCCATCTGCATCCGCAGCAATTTTCAGCCACTCAAATTCAAATACGCTTTCGAAAATTTAAAATTGGCATTGTGTGCTTAATTTTTAGAAATCAGTATAATTAATGTTGCAAGTGTTACAGACAAACGGGGAGAAGAGCATTTTTACTTTCTTTATATATATGGTATAATGAATGGATTGTGACGGACTCGAAAATTCGCATTCAAGTTTTAGCCTGGAGAGCAAGTTTCAAGCATCCCTGAATACGAGTCAAATATTTTTGAAGTGATGTCTGTGTGTGTGTGTGTGTGTGTCAGTGAGTTTGTGGAAACGATATCTGACGAGCGAATGGAGCTATCAGAGCGAAATTTAGTACAAAAATTACAATCCGTGAATACTGGAAGCTTATTATTTTTAAATACAATAGAATGTTCAGATCGAATTGTCACTTGCTATATAATTTTCCATTATAAAATAGAAAAATGCGAAATTAAAGCTGTTTGAGAACGGATGCAACACTAAATATAAATTTAAAAGAACTTTAAAAGTCACGATTTTTACTTTGGGAAATAAAGATGGACGCCATATTTTATTATGGAGTGGATCACGTAATCTTTTCATATTATAATTTTTATTTAAAAAACTACCGAACATATTTTGCTGGCATTTTTTTATATATTTAATGGGCTAATCTGAGTATTTCCTAAAATTTTCAGAGTAATTCCTGAATTTTAACTTCGCTTAAAAAATTTTTGAAAAATTGGGTTCTATAGGATTCAATGCATTTCAGTTTTTCAACCCGGGTTCAATCCAAAATTATTTGGGTGATATTATTCATTTATATTCCCATACGTCCCACAGACAGCCTCAACAAAAAATAAAATTTAATTTTGATAAAGTCATATTTACGGCAATTATCTTGCAAGCGGACAGACGGACAGACAGAAGGACCACAGTGATAAACACTTTTCAACTATGTTGTAAAGTGTTAAAAACAGAAAACCAGTTTTAATACCGTTGTTTTCACAATATCGTTCGTGTCACTCAGCAAAACACTCCATTTTTAAATTATCTTTATCAGTGTTTATTTAGTGTCCATTGTTAAGACGTAACACACAAATTGGTAAATGCTAAACTCAGGAAATTAAACTATCTAGTAGGATACGTAAATTAAATCAACAGCTTACTTTGACATTTTTAATATAAATTCAGCAAATACAAATCGCACTTTCAATATTTCACTCTGAAAGTAAAATTACCTACAACTTCAACTCTTATTAAACGATGAAAATGTGCCAGTTTAAACATGCTATTAACGACTAATGAATTATATCCTGACAATTCTTAGGTAATCGCAGCAGAAAAATGTCGGAAAAAAGTATTTCTTATCCAAACCTGAAATCGTCGAATTAAATCAGTAGTATCCGATTTTCTCTACCTCTCAACATTCTGAAAGAAATCTCGTTAATAGGATAAAAACTTTTATTTCTTAGTGTGATGTATTAGTTTTTGGTGTGTCATTGGCTGCCACTACAAGTCCGAAATTCGGGGTCTCAGCATTTCTAACAGACAGTTATAAACGGAGGATGATCTAATAATGCAAACTGCAGGCTGAAAAGTGGATTTTTCTTAAGTCTTATAATCTTCATTGAATCTTCTGCTGAATAGGATTAGCAAAAGTCATAAGACAATAAATAAATTTAGTTAAATACGGGTTGAAAATACGTGGTATTTCACGATTTGGGTGTGAACATATTGAGATATATCGTTCTTAATTTATTTAATTTTGGAAACACCAAATAAATGGTAAATAAGATCACGCTCTCATTGCAGACACCATCATTTGTGGACTGGTTTCAAGTTATTTAGTTTCTTCAGCATGGAATAGTTGATACCTGAAAGGTTCTTTAATATAAGGTCGGGCAGTCATCCCGGCAATGAATGAGTATAGCATTTCGTCATTCGTGACATCACGGACCAAGGAAGACTTTAAGAAGTGATGCCAAAACGCAACAAGTTTTCGGATTATTACAATATTAAAATAAGATGTAAGGCGCAAATTTTAAAATAAGATGTTTTTGAGCTTATTTGCTATTTAAATTGTTTAATCGTATCAATGATCCCGAAATAGAAGGGGGAAAAATTAGTTGCATTATGTATTAAATGAAACTTTAAAAATAATTTAGGATAACAAATATGAAAATATTTAAAAAGAATCGGAATTTAAACAAATCAATGTGTTATAAATAATATGAGTATTTTGAGTATTTTTTGTTTAAAAATTAAATTTTTGTGATAAAGTGAATAAATATACGCTACCCGATACAGAAAATACAACACCATGAAAGAGCAAATAGAATGTGATGATAAAGGACACACAGACAGAGATGGCATATATAAATAAGTGATGTTAATTCCAGAAGGATAATGCAATACAGCAATGGCTTAGATAGGGTAATCAGTAGGCAGTAGGACAACATTTTACGGCAATACAAGCAGCAATCCTTCCAGGAACAGATGGAATGGGAGTGCTAATAGTTTCCTGAAGGATGGATGAAAATATGCATTCAACCATCCTCCACAAGTCGTCCTCTGTTTGAGGCGAGGGCAGGGCAGCCAAACGTCGGCCAATCATGTCCCATACATACTCGATGGGTGATATATCTGGATACTGGAGGTCAAAAAAGCATCAGGATACCTTGAAAAGCTTGTCTGCTGATGTCTGCCGTGTGCAATCGTGCGTTCTCTTGCTAGAAAACAGCATTTTGCAATAGCCGCTGAAGGTGAGGCAGTGCAACCGGTCGCATCACCTCATCCACATATCGTTGTTCCTTCCCGGTCGTCCAAACAGTTACCTTACACCTTTCTGGTAGGTTGGATGGTCTGGGTCTCAACAACAACAGCATATCGTTGTTCCGTTAGCGTGCCTCTGATACAAACCAGAGGTGACCGGATATCGAAACCTAGGGCACCCCAAATCATGATGCCGTGTTGTCGAGCAGCATGGCGTTCAACAGTCGCAGCAGGATTGGATATTTTTCCACATCGCTTTAAGTCTCTCCCACGCGACTGTCATTCGACAAACAGAACCAAAACTCGTCGCTGAACACTACGCTCTACCATTCAGTCGTCCAAGAGGTTCGGGCCTGACATCATTGCAATTTCTCACATCTGCGTCTTGTCGTCCAATGGCAGTCTACGTAAAGGATGGTTCGAGTGCAAGCCGCTTTCGATCAATTGTCAAGAAACTGTCTTGTATTTTTTAATACGATTAGTGTATTTGATAGAAATATATATTGTAGTAGTGATTAGCAATACTATAACGAATATTTGTTTGGGGACTATAAAAATCTATATACTTTTGCAGAATCTTTTACATTTTTTAAGCTGTCAATGAATGAGTGCTGTTTTTAAGATGATTTTCCATGGGCGATGAATACATCAAAATATAAGTGTTTTGAATACATGTGTATAATAGTTTCCTTAAAGTGTGGGTAGATATCACTTTCAATAACTATTCCATTAAAACTTCACTGTTGAAAGTGTCCAATTGTAAAAACGCATAATATAAGTGTAGAAATGTCATTTTATATGCACGTAAACGATACATTTCATATTTATGCATATAAATCTGCAACATACACGCTAATTGATATATTCTTCGTCAAATAAACATGAATGAAACCTTATGATAGTGAATCAAATTTTATTTATTACGCATTGATTGTAATATCTATCGCTATATTTTTATTATAATGCAACAAACTATCTGCTATATTTCTCTAAAGGAAATAATTTTTTAAATGTTCAACCATGTTTGAATAAAATATTTCAATAACTGCAGGTTAAAAGAGTTGTCATCAACTTTAAAGAATTTCCGAAAGTAAAGTTTAGCGCTAATCGAAATTCCTTTTATAACATTTTAACAAAATTGTAGATAATCTTTACATATATCAAAGAAAACAGAATGCTGCATGATTAAATCTGAAACAAAAAGTATATATAAATTACATCCTAAAAATATTTTATCTAGAATCTTCACAGCATGAAATATTAACTGATAAGACTTTGCCTGATATTTGACAGCCCTAAATCTTTTATCAAAGAAATCCTTAAAACACAAAGAGAGTAGTTTAGAGATACTGGTTTGCTAAAAGAAAAAGGCGAAATATTGTCCATTTCATGATTCGGGGTTGACAATTTAGTATGTGTATAGAAGAAATCATTACTTTTAAATTTATCGCAACGTTTTCATCAAAAGAACATCTAGCTAATCATCTAAAACAAGGATCGTCGAAAACTAGGCGGACATCAAAATAATTGTCCTACATTTATATCTGCTAAAGACATCTAAAGACGTCTTATAAATAGAATATGTACGAAAAAATTTTCAGGACTTTATTTAACCTACTATAGGTAAAAGCAAGTGGGGCTGGTTGAGACAGATTAAATTCTGAAATCAGATTTGTTATTAAAATCTTATTTTATGTATTACTAGATGGTCCTACTGCGAATTTGCTGCTGTGTTTTAAAAGCTCTACTGAAACTAGATAATAATCTATCACGTCTTTTAGTTTTTATAACAAACGAAACCTTTTTATGCAAATTTTGCAGACAGTAATAATAGGATCATAATTTAATTGATTTAAATAAAACGACATATCAAAGAAACAGGCATATTTTATGAAATTAGATGTAAAATTGCCACTGCAGAATTAAGTGTTAAACGCATGCTAGGCTTTCGGTGTTACTCAAGAAGCCTCTAAAGTTTTCATCTGTTAAAATGTTAGATTTTTTCCATATTTTTCAGCGTAAGTTCAATAAATTTGCGATGTATAAAATTGTTTCTCCTTAAATCTAGTCTGTTGTGTTAGTTACTTAAATTGGATTGAATTTTGTATTTTAACGAAACATTTGTCTCAGAAAAGGAGAACAATCAATATTTTTAATCCATTGAAGGCACTGCCTCAAGGTGCCCCACCTGGTAATCACATCAGTGACATTTATAGTGTGATCAAATTGAAATATTTCTTTTAATTTAATTAAGTGCTTTCCCTTAATATTTAGTTTTCAAACGTGTCGTCATCCTTGTTATATTTCTCTCATCATTAATTCGATTGTTTACCATTCATAACCCCTGTGTATTTTCAAAAAATTCAGCAAGTCCCCTTTCTGTATCGCATTTTTTTTTCATTTTCTGTTTTAATGATACGATTCAGTACATCTTGGTGTCTATGGTTAGCCCTTCTGTCAGTCACTTCCACTGACTACAATGACCCCATGTACGCATCTTATAACTAACCATTTCCACCCGCGTTTAAAATGGCTACTGATAATTAAATGTGACACCTATCAAGGCTTAACTGTATCCCGCGCCTCGCGCTTGCGTATCGTAACTGCGTTGGTATGGAACGCGAGATACAGTTAAGCCTTGCACTTACGCAATATAAGTTGTTGATAACTTTTCTGAATATGGAAACCCCTTTTAGATTTCAGCACAGATGGCGCACATTTTTAAAGATGTTACCATGTTAAATAATAAAATATATTGAGTCTCATATTCGCGCGTAACAAATTGTTTTAATTGTAACAATCAGAGAAAGTATATATCGCCATATATTTGCACATTTATTTTTTTTTCAATTTTAATTGTTGGCAGCGAAAATATGTCAAATTGAGTTTTAATTACTTCTGAGAGACAAAGGGGTGTGAGTTTTTTTAATCATTTTACATCATCTTCTAATTCGTATTTTCGAAATTTTATATTATGTCGTTGATCTGGAAGCTAAGACAAATCGAATGAGACCAAAACCAAGATTCTGGCTAGTGTGGAAGTATTAAATTATTTTAATATTATTTGTAATATCCCTTGAGAGAAATATAAATTAATATGGTACTTCGAAATAATTCCACATATTATCATCCAGATAAAATGCCAAATGTTGAATTCAACGTTAAAAACATTGTTCGGTGAATCTTGTTTTTATTTTTCTCTGTGAAAGAAGTCACTATACAGTGAAATTCATGTGCTGTCCACATCAAATTGTTTTCGATGACATAAATCAAGCTATTACAACATGTAATGTCCCTATTGCTATCCAAAATGTAATGCTACAGCTTCATTGCTGCAGCACCAGCATCCATTTTATGAAATCAATCATTCATGTCAACAACTCATTCAAAGTTCAGGAAAACTAGCTCAATTATTTCCTGACATACGTTTAACCAGGTAATTTACGCCATACCGAATGCGAATCGTGGAGTATTATTGTTGTAGAAGGAAAATATATTAAGCTGCAGAAGTTTTAGCCTGAGAAAATCACTGCTGTCTTTATTTTATTGAATCCCAATAAATAGAAGTTTTGAAATTCTTATTATAAGGCACAGTACATGTGTGGTTCAAGTGGAAAAGGCAATTAGCCAGCTCATGCGAATTTAAAAGCAAAAAATGAAGTTTACTTGGATATGTGTCACCAAGTTCAGCTAGCTGTTAAAGGTATTTTAATTGCAGACAAATGGTTATCAAACGTAGATTTGATGAATATATTTTTTTATCTAACACTTTGAAACTTCGATACTCTGGAACATCTGGTCTGTGACTAATTTTTTCTTAAATGAGTCATAAATGAATCATTTTGCGTATAAAGTTGTATCAGTTGCAATATTATGTAATTCGGTGGTAGGAGAAAAGTCCGTTACGGAGACATTTTTTATTCATGAAAGAGTTTTTACTTACTCTTGCTCAGTGAAATTTTCTTGTTTCCTTTTTCAATAACGAGATTATTGGCATTTGAACAAATTTTTAGATTTAGGTAATTCATATCCAAATGTAAATAAATTCGCGAGATAAATAATTTATTGTAGTAAGATATGATCCATTAATTTTGAATTTTTCAACAATCTGGTTATCAGAAATGCAATACCTATACCAATGAAGAAGCCAATGTCAACAAAAAAAACCTCAACGTAAGCACAAATTAATAAAACAAAGCACCATACAGCTGTTTACAGATTACGCTGAATCCCCTTCTTCAGCAACTAGACATCCAATGTATCCTCGAAATAGTTGCATGCTGCTTTGTTTTATCAATTTGCGCCTTATTGTGTCATTTAACTTTTTCCTTATCTTTTGCTCAGTGTTTTTACTTATTAATTAACTTCCTAATGTCAATACTTCAGCGATTTCCCCAACAAGATTAATGCTCAATGCTGCTAATATTTCACATTGTGTATAACATTTCAAAAAAGGAAACTGACTGTAAAAAGTAGGTATTATGAAAAGATTATTATATTTTAGTCAATACTCTTTTTAACCATGCGTTTTATATATTTATTGGTATTTCTGCACTATAAAATATTTAAGATTTCTTTGCTGATAAAGGAGACCCATATGTATCCAAACGATTCACATGATAACATTTAGATCAATAAGAACCTAATTTAAATTCCAGGTACTTGTTGAGAACGCTAAATGCATACATACCCATAATTGTTAAAAGGTTATTTTAAGCTTTAAGTATAGGGCCAAGTAGTCTTAGTGTGGATAAAAAGAACATTAGAGCATCTAAACAATTTCACCAAATCAAGTCCGATATTTTCAAACATTGACGGAAGAAATTTTCTTGCTAAAATCTTTATATAATTATTAAACTATCTGCTTCCTACCAGACATCTTAATTTCTACTTTATACAGAGTAACTTATTGCATATTTTTACAGTGTGCTTATTTAACTAGTTTATCAAGCATCTAGCATACAGGATATCTCTCCTTTGTGGTGGAAGCAGAGAACAACTAAACGCTGTTGATAATAGCGCAAGTTACGGTATGATAATTGTAATAACCAGAAAAAATTTTACTTCATTTTTAAATCTGTTAAATTTTGACATTTAGAAGTTAAGTTTTCCTCATTTCTGTTTTTCCTCATTAAATCCTGTTTTATTTTCTGTTGATAATTTAATGCTTTGCTCCTGAAGAGATCTTTCAAATCGCAACTTGATGTTTTCTTAAAACAAAAAATAGGAGCGGAACCAAATCTCACACTTTCCGGATATTATCTTCTTCAGATAAGCACCAATTCCTTGGCGAGATGAGAAAAGGATCATTCAAGTCAACGCCTCATTCTACGATCTTGAGAACTTGATCAATTATTTCTTTAGCGTTATCCTTTTAAACTGCAAATTCTCACAGAACCAAATGTGAGGCTTACTAGTATTGCGTTTGAAGAGGAAAAGGATTTTCATCTCAGCAATAAAAATTTCGTTTTGAGAAAATCACTGTTATATTTATTTATATACCCATATTATAATATGGTAGTTTCTAAGATTCTCATTTTATATAAATACAGATAGATCATCTGCTTAATTCTTGTAGAAAAGCAATTAACCAAGATATGTGAGTTTAAACAGAAGCAGCATTAAAAGAAGGAAACTCTAACAGCAACATTAAGCTAGTGCGTCTGAATCTAGTTAAATGTCAAAGAAATCGTCGTTTATAGAAGAACCTCAGTAAAACTGATCTTTGGTGACTGAAAATTTTGGTTAAACAGGTTCGGTTAACAGTTATGCTAAGACTACGTTGATATATTTAACAAGGTCATGATAATCATGATAATATATTGTGAGAATGCTTAATAATAGTAAAAAGTAATTGTGGAGCACAATAAGACGTAACTTAAAGTTACATTGAAGAAACATATTTAATTAATCTTAGAACATGGCCGAATATCGTAAATCGTGAATCATTATATATTAAAACATAAAACATGCGTTGTGTGCAGCTTGAAAACCCACTATATTAATATTCAGTGCGAGTCCTGGAATAGAAAATATTAACATACTACAATAAATTAATTGCACCATTTTAACTTTAAAATAAAATCATTTATTAACAACATGGATTACTTATTAAAATAATTACAACAATTACACATTAATTGCGGCCTTCCCGGCCGTCCAAATAGCTGCTCTTAGTCCTCTGGACGAGTCGTACGGTCTGGGTCTTCAACATTAATTGCGGCGGAGAGAGACAATGTGAGATCAGTGAATTAAAAATGCCTAAAATGCGTTTATAATCTTCAACAATTATTAATAAGCACATACCTTCACTTTCGGCTTTGGCCATTGACCACAGTTCTTGCATCAGCATATCGTACTGGCCTTAACTCTACGTATTGGGTTCCAACTCGTACTGCTTCTGCTCATTTCGTTGAATTCCATATCAGGACATTTCTTTGGAATCCCTGTGAACACTATTTTGGCATCTCTCGCACTCTCGACTTGATAAACTTTTCATGTCCAACTCTTTCTACTATTCTGCTACTACTCTTATTGTCACTCTGTCTACACTTATGTCCTTTATATTGTGTTCTCATATTTCAAGAACTTCTTGGTTGCTGCCTCTTTTGTCTGCGATCTGACACACCTATTGTCGGCCGGCCGTCCAATTTGCTGCTCAAGTCCTCGGATGAGTTGGACGGTCTAGGTCTTCATCGCATATTGTCGCTCTGATTGGCCGACGTTAGGGCAATGCCACCAGGCATTCTGAACATTGGTTCACATCTTTAATCACTCTTTTGGCTTCACCTTGGCCTCCAACTTTTATTGCCTACTTTGACCTTTCGTGTCAGGGTGTCATAAAACTGGTGTCCTTAAGTTTGATGCTATTGTTAAACATTGCAGATATCGTAAACAGTCATCATAAAACTGTCTCTGCTAAATCTTAGCTAATCTGGTCTCACAGTAACCAATAGTGAAAGAATAACAATAATAAAAGGAATACAATAATATATTTTAAACATTTTGTGAGCTATAATAGGTAATTATTCTTCAGTGATTAGAAAGTCTGTCTAAAGAGCTGAAAAGATCCACATTCAGGTTGCTAGTTGCTGCAGTTGAAAGATAGAAGTGTAACTTTCTTAATGAATAGTTTATGCTTTACGATGCACGACAAATGATATTTTACATCACGAGCAAAAGCTTCAAGAGAAGATGGTGATGCAACTATGTATCTTTCTCATATTCAAACACTTGCATCCCAGTTTTCTCTCAAATTTCTTGAATTAGCTTCTCCACATTTTCAAAGTTAACTTTGTGCAATTGATATTTTCTGTGTTCCAGACAAAAATTGCACTTATTTTTGTCAAATTTACTTTCCCTTTCCACTCTACCTGTTGTAACTGTTTATGGTCCTGTTGGATATCTGTCTCATTCAAGCACTTTCTTTCAAGCACAGTCATAGAGGATGTTCCTTGTTCAAAATGATTCTTGACACGTTCAATATTGGCAGAATTAGTTAAAGTTTTGAACATTCACGGTAATAATAATACTTCTGCACACAGGTTTAGCATGTGCAACATCTTGTAATATTTCAACCAAATTACCATGAACTGTCTCACCAAATCCTAATCGTACGTTAGCACTATCAGCAGTTTTAATAATGAAGTGTTCAACATATAACGACGTCAAATTTTTCCTCAAACTTATTACACGAAGGTTATAACTAAGCGACTTGGGCTTCCTTTTGGGCCACAGGCACTCCATATTTAAAAGTCAGATAATGTTGCCTATATAGAGAAATAGCAGCATAATTAAAAAATGTGCAAAGAAATGCCATAGTGATTAGCTTTTAAATCAATTTTTATGTATCTAATTTTCTATGTATGTATGCAATATTATTATGAGAAAATAATTTCTTGCGAGACAGTCTAATCATGTGAGCTCAAAGGTTTAACTAACTAAACAATTAAATTCAAACAATGCATATTTTATTGTAAAGTTTTTGTTATAGAAAACGGATTTGTTCATATACCACTTGTACGGAGAGAAAAAATCTGATGTGGGCAACACATGACTTTCCTTATATAATGTAATGAATTTACTACTTTTACAGTAAAAAAATAGGTTTTTCTTATAGTAGATACTAATATTCTTTCCAAGATATTGAATTTTCGACAATTAGTCGTCATTTTCATTGATTTGGCATCATTTTTATCCATTTGGCGAGATTTTCATTAATTTGGCAACATTTCAAAAAAGTCGCCAAGTTGGCGACATTCCGCCAAATTCGTCGCCAAAATCTCGCCAAGCGTTATGCACTAAGAAAAAAGTTATTCTTACAGCAGATAAATGACTATTGGCGTTCAACTACAAAAGTATTATTCAAAGTATATTTTTTCATGAATGGAACGAGCTAGATCCACGAGAATGATGTCACTCAATTTATCGCATGGTATTACATATGAAAAGTGAACATGTTTCTCAATAGGAATTTTTTTTATGTGACTTTTTCATAATTTTTTTGAAAAATGTGCAATATCTCGAGAACGGTTCATGTTAGCGTTCTAAAATTTATGCCAATCATTTTCTAATGAAAAATTACATAAGAAATGTCTATTTGCGTAACTTTATTAGCGGTTTTGATTTTTTGACTATTTTTTCAAAATTTCATTCGAAAATTTAGGGGGATTCTGAACATTCGATTACGTATAAAAACAATAGGCTTCCAGTGTTTACGGATTGTGATTTTTGTACCACATTTGGTTCGAATCGGTCCATTTGTTCGTCAGTTATCGTCTCCACAGACTCACTGACACACACACACACACACACACAGACATCACTTCAAAAATGTTTGATTCGTGATCAGGGATGCTTGAAACGTGCTCTCCCGTCGAAAACTCGAATTCGAATTTTCGACCCCGTCACAATACTTTCCTTATACATTATGTATATAAGGAAAGTAAAAAATCGTTCTTTGACGCCATCTTTAATTTCGTAAATACCACAAGATTTTTAAATATGGTAACATGTGAATTCCCACTCTAAGTAATACTGGCAAACAAACTGATAGCTTTTAACACGCTCTTAAAAGTACAAGGTTTTGACGTATCAGTCATCACTACATGTTTAAGTTAACCCTTGAACATTTAAATCAATTTCCAAAGATGGCTGCTAAAAAGAAAATTTACCAAAATAACAGCCGACAACGTAAATCAGCTATTCTTACAAACTCTCCTGTGAAATGAAAACTTTATAATAAAAACCATACGAGAATAAAAAAAATTAAAGATAGTATAATAATAACTACCACTAAATCCAAGAATTCACCAAAGAAGAAAAATGGATAAAATACTAATCTTGAAGAGGGTGGGGGGGATTGTTATCATCCATTATATGTCTAGAACATTATTTCAATAGTCGTTTGATAGAAGTATAGATAATTTGCCAAGAGTATAATGGTTGAGGTCGCAACTGTGACGGTGGTAATTCAATAGATGACTTATTAATATAACTATAATAGCTACACATAACTTTTAAGGCACTAATTGAATTGCACTTTACCGTTCCTTAAATGCAAATTTTATTTCCCTGTTTTACATGAACATATTTTTATATTGTATATAATATTTAATTTTAATAAAATTTACTTATAATGGGTTAAATCCTGTTTTAATGCCTTATACAACTAGTTTCAAGATTTATAAACGTTCTTCCTGTTATAATACGTTTTGTAAAAACTGAAACTAGTTTCAGTTTTTACAAAACGTATTATAACAGGAAGAACACTATAAAAAATATAACGGACAACCTATCCAAAGAACTGTGACAACTGACTCTCAACCGAAGCAAATTGTAACGTTTCTTGCTGTCTCTAAAAATTAAAATTAATTATTTGCCGCTAGGATAAATATTCCGAAATTTTTCTAAAATATTGAATGATTCAAAAATATTGAAGCTGCGAATGGTGAAGAGGAAATTTGATTTCTGTTTATAAGAGGAATGTAAAATATCGAAATGTAAAAACTGAGACAACTAATCCCGTTTTTCCCAGTATTGTATATTAGAAGATGCATAAGTAGCAATTTTATTTTCTCATTTGCGTTTCTGCAGCGTAAATCAGTCGCTGTAAAATAATAAAATCCCTTTCTAATTTTCTTTTAAAATTCTAAACAAATTAAAAGTTAAAATTAATTTCAGTATTGGTTACAGAAAATGTATCGAACTCCATCAGAAAACTTTCCTTTTCTTTCCTTCATGATATTCATAAAAAGGCACAAGCCGTCAAGTGAGAAACGTAATTATCTTATTGATTATCTTTTGTCATACGTGTAATAACATCTTTGTGCGTAAAAGTTTTTACGAGTTTCCATGAAACCCTATAACCCAAACACAGATATTGATGATTCTTTAGATCAATACGGCATGACGGAATTATGTTTGAGTCTTCCTTGTTTTGCATAAACGTTTGTACTAAATCTTGTTCCGAATGCCTTACATGAAACAATTCGAACAGTGAAGAATAAAGTCAATTTTTGTTCCATTTTTCGATACGCTGTGTTATTGATATAAAAATATTCAATCATACTGTGCACTTTTATGTAGAGGAAAAGGTGGTAATATGGATCCACTTTGTTTTTTGTAAAGTTCGCCTACATTTTAAGCCAATTTCACTCGTTTTGGGAATGGTTGGTCGCATATGTTAATCAGATATGAGCACAATAGGGGGAATAATTTTTAGAATATTTACAGTAACCTCCATAATGCAATTACCAAAAAAAGCGAAATCACCTGTTTGTTTGGTTTTAAAGTGCGAGTATTATAGATCCCTATGAAACAGTCACAGTTTATTTGTCCAAAATGAACTTTATTGTTGAAAAAACATAAATTATTTACAAAAGTCGCAAATATAAATTTCTTTCTCAACTCCAGTACATTCACTGTGTGTCCATAGTTCACACATCACACACATGACCCATAGTTCTCCATGGCATTCATCAATGAAATCTGAGTGACACTGGGGTTCAGAGGGGTGTGGAGTAGAGTCACATCTTCCACGACGTCTTCCCCGCTGAGCCTCCTTGTTTGCCAGCTGATTTCCAGCTGTTTTTCAGTTGATCCATATTACCAGCACATAAATATCAAATTACTACTCCCAAATCTAACCAAAAAGTTGGTTAGATTTGGGAGTAGTAATATAAGTCTGATGTCGACATATTATCCTCTAACTAGTGTAGTTCAAGGTATATCATCGAAATGCGCATTGTGCAACATAAATATCCATAAAACTTGCATATCACTTACCTAGCTAAACGTTCGCGAATAGGATGAAACTACAAACGCTCACAACAGAAATGCTCCTTCAATAATGCACGGCAATGGTGATCTCTTATCTCAAGAGGAGTGATTAGAGTTGATTTACTGCTCCACCAATAAAGTGAGCATCGCTCCGGCCGAGGAACCGTGGGGATCCATAATACCTGCAGGGTCCATATTACCATCTTTCCCTCTATATGTTAGTCTCTAAATAAAAAAACATTAGCATGCCAACAGAAATTATATTGTCTGTGAAGTAGATGTAAAAATAAGTTTATATAAAATGTAGAAGATGTGAGAAAGGGTAGACTTATATGCTTCTATTTTAAACTCTAGTCTTTCAAAAATAACAGAAGCTGACTTTTTAAATTAAAGCTGTTTAAAATACAGTAATGCATAAAGTATTGAATTAAATGTAAAACTCAGTTGCAATATCTCCTGATTATAATCCTTGCCATTGCAGACCTGTACAGTCTGAAGTCAATATATTACAATTCAAAACAGGCTACACAGTGTTATTAGAGCCTCTTTATCCTTGCGGAGAACCCTAGGTGACAGAAAATCCTAATCCTCCCACAAAACTTCCAGTGTAAAATAAGGTACATTGGACACTGAAGATGCTCCCCCCCCCCCCCATACACACACATACATCACATCCCATAGCTTAACAGTTTCTACCATTTCCAATGGTCAAAAGCAGCCCTGAGTATAATTGACATCAGCATTTCCCATAGACGTTTACAAGGCTGAAAACATTAGTCAAAATAGTAAAATTCAGCAAAGTCTTAAGTTCGGTTCATTCTGGCAAAATACTTCTTTATTTTTATTATACTGCATATAGTGTAACTGCTTCATTGAATTAAGTAATATTGTATTTTCCTTTTTCATTTTATCAAATTTATTTGTTTGATTAATTTCCAAAAAATATCACCATTTTTACTTTCCCTGCAATACATGGTAATGTATAAGGAAAGTATTGGAATCATGCCGAAAATCGCAACTCGAGTTTTCGACGGATCTACACGTTTCGAGACCTCTAGAATACGAAAAAATCATTTTTAGCGTGACGTCTGTGTGTGTGTCTGTCTGTCTGTGTGTCTGTCTGTGCAGATTTTGTATCCACTTTAACTAAAAAACTAATGGACCGAATTTCACAAAATTTTGTAGGTAAGTCACTTGTGGCCGGGGCTGGTGCTGATTACTTTTGGGTACGATTGGGAATAAAAGAACCCGCCTTTTTTGTGAAATGGCCCGCAAAAGCTTGTATCCACTGTAGCTAAAAAACTAATGGACCGAATTTCACAAAATTCGGTAGATGAGTCACGTATAGGTCACCCTGGTGCTGATTAGATTTTGGTACGATTCAGAAAAAAATAACCCGCCTTTTTTTGCAGAATGGCCCGCAAAAATCGTCCAAATCTAAACTAAAGAACTACGTATGCTCAAATATATCCATTAAATGCTTGTTTAATACGTAATTTTTAGCGAAGAAAAGAATAAGACCAACCCCATTACATTAGGACTAGCCGTTCTCGAGATATTTTAGTTTTTCGTATTTTCTCTACGCCACCTTTGAAAATAAGTCCGGTTACCGAATGAGAACGAAAATTGAATTAAAAGTGAAATAAATTTAATTAAAATAAAGAGAACATGGATATAAGTCTGCAGGGAAAGTCATGTGCTGCCCACATCAGATTTTTACTTTCCCTGCAATACATGGTAATGTATAGGGAAAGTATTGGAATCATGCCGAAAATCGCAACTCGAGTTTTCGACGGATCTACACGTTTCGAGACCTCTAGAATACGAAAAAACCATTTTTAGCGTGACGTCTGTGTGTGTGTGTGTCTGTCTGTCTGTGTGTATGTGTGTCTGTCTGTCTGTCTGTGTGTCTGTCTGTGTGGCTGTCTGTGCAGATTTTGTATCCACTCTAACTAAAAAACTAATGGACCGAATTTCACAAAATTTTGTAAGTAAGTCACTTGTGGGCGGGGCTAGTGCTGATTAGATTTGGGTACGATTCGGAATAAAAGAACCCGCCTTTTTTGTGAAATGGTCCGCAAAAGCTTGTATCCACTGTAGCTAAAAAACTAATGGACCGAATTTCACAAAATTCGGTAGATGCATCACGTATAGGTCACCCTGGTGCTGATCAGATTTTGGTACGATTCAGAAACAAATAACCTGGTTTTTTTTGCAAAATGGCCCGCAAAAATTGCCAAAATCTAAAATAAAAACTGGGTATACTCAAATATATCCATTAAATGCTGATTTAATACGTAATTTTTAACGACGAAAAGAATAAGACCAACCCCATTACACTAGGACTAGTTGTTCTCGAGATATTTTAGTTTTTTCGCATTTTCTCCACGCCACCTTTGAAAATAAGTCCAGTTACCAAATGAAAATGAAAATTGAATTAAAAGTGAATTACATTTAATTAAGATAAATAGAAGTGAATATAAGTCTGCAGGAAAAGTCATGTGCTGCCCACATCAGATTTTTACTTTCCCTGCAATACATGGTAGTAGTATATATATGAACGTATGAGCGCACCTATATTTTAAATACTAAAAACTATATTTTATAGCTTATTTTTATCTTTTTATATAAAAAAAAAAAGGTCTCGATCCATTTTAATATTAAAAACATGATTTTATATCAAAATAAGACCTTTTTTACATTTAGACCAAATTTTAACTTTTTTTAAGATAAATGCATGAAAAAAGAGATCAAAAGATAGGCCGCTCCATTTTGGAGCTACCTCATACATAGGATGAAATTAAATAAATGCGTGAAAAAAGAGGACTTCTAAATGAATAGAAGTCCTCTAAGCTTTAAAATAAATGGGGGGGCCATAAGTCCCCCCATAAAAAACAAAAGATTATAGGTATTTTTTAAAAAAAAATAACAAAATGGCTCATCTGACCCTAAGGTGATCTGGAACTCTGATTCCACAGCTGTTTTAGAATTCTAGAACCAGAGTTCCAGATCACCCTTCGGATCAGGCGCCAAGGACAATACAAACATATATAAACATACAGGACATAGAATCCACAGATTCAACCCACCACTTATTATATTTCGATGAGTGTCACTCTATAGGATCTTCGGCAAGAGTGACTGACGTCATTTTTGGCATTAAATCAACTACCCGAATTGATTACCAACCCGGGCGAGATTTGAACCCGGGGCCTCTTGTATACTAGCCCCGGGGTTTAAGTGCATGCCATGGGTACACATAAAATGAAGAACTATTCATTAATATAACCTTTACATTTGAAAAAACAACTTAAAAAATTTGAAAAACAGTCATATTTCAAGCAGAATACTTTTAAAGATCAATAGTTTTAGTTTATTTGATCAAAAAATAGTGATGTTTATAAAACGTTATATATATATTTTTAAAATGAGACATTTTTTTAGTGCTGCCATCTAGCGAAAAAAAATCAGATTTATCTCTTCACAAAATATACATTTAAGGTCTTAAGAGGTAAATTTTAAAAATAAAGATTTTAATTTATCTGATCGGAAAAAATAATATCCTATCACATAACGAGGAAGTGATAAACAAAAGTCGCTTCATTAGATGTTTTATTATGTGGATGAAAAAAAAACACTGACTGATAAATAATTCGTTCTGATTAAATGTTTTATTATGGAGGATGAAAAAAAAAAACGCGTCCGGAAATAACGGACGCGTTTTATAGAAAGGAAATTTTATAGGTAATATTATATATGAACAGATAATTATAAGTATGGTGATAAAAGTCATATAAAGAAATAGTTTTAAAGAATTGATGTTAAATAATAGTGCTGCCCTCTATATGTGTAATATTAAATCAAGAACTTAAATATATTGCCAGAAGACGTGATAAAAAAACGGAAGAAAATAATATAACTTTTAATGTCTATAGATAGTTTTAAAGATGTTAAATAATCAGAATATAAAATTTAAGCTTTCTCTAATTCATATTCATATTTATCATTAATCATACCTGAATATTTAAAAATATATCTACCTTTATTGATTTCGTTTATAGATTCATTAGAAAGCTGTCCATGCTTATTTGCTAGATAATAATCCATTTCTTCAGCTTCCACATATAATTTTACGATTACTGTATTTCCATATTTTGTTTTAATTTTTTTTCAATGATATTAGATCATATTCCCCAGGATATAAATCATTTAATTTAAGCGTCTTGGGATAACCTCTCAGTCTATTGAACTCTTCCATTTATTAGTAAACATTTTTTTTATATTCTAAACATTATGACCTTTGAATTATAGAGATAATATGATTTACCCTCTAATATATTGATTAAGCACCTGATTCAACTAAGGTACAATATTTAGTAGGATATAAATCATCAAACATTTTTTTATAAATTCATGACTAATAGAATAAATTCTTTGAAATAACATATAAAACTCCTAATCCATTCAATTTAATATCTTCATTTTCTTCTTTTTCAATTAATTCAGTCAATCTTTGAAAACTTTCTGATAATAGTTTTTTATTATGATCATATTTTATATATAAATCATACAATTCATTACAAAGATAAGTCATATAGTAAATTTCTTCAGAATTTGTAAAATTTAAAGCTCGAATATCACCTAAGCACTCATCCATTTATATAGAAACATTTTTATAATGTCCTAAAGCTCTAGTATTCATACCATCTTCTAATATAAATCTTTTATCATCTTTTGCTGATAAAGCTATCTTGTTCACTTGAATTGAATACAATTCATGTTTCTTACTTCTAATTAAATTCTGTGTTCTATATTGATCTTTTTTATTTAATAAACAGTCTTTATAATCCTCAAATGATATTCTGTTTTTAACGGTACTAGTCTTAGTACCTTTAGACTTCTTAATCTCAAAATTTTTATCTTCAACACTCTGTTTTCCTAATCTTATTGAATACATTTTACTTCTTAAACCTACAAATTCTTCCATAATCACACCGTTATTTTCATCTTTCATTTTACCTAATACTTTTTTATTACATCTAGGCATATTATACAGATTATTTACTTGATAATCAGATGTATCGAAATAATCAATCATAGACTTCATATCTTCATAAAAGTCATCTGTTTTAATATCATATATAAAACTATCTGTATCCATATATAATAACTTAATATTATCTCTATATCTCGGTTTCATAACATTATAATGAAAATCATACATTAAATGTTTAGATAAATCTAATATACTCATTCCAACATAAATCGGTTTATTAAAATATAGTTTTGTTTTTTTCATGTGAACAGCTACCAAATTTTCATCAAAAATAGTTCTACATTTGAAATTAGGTTTAGCAATTAATTTTTTAACTTGATCATAATTACAACATAATCTTACATCGATTCGTTTTCTTATATCTTCCATAGTTTTTCCAAATATGGAATTATTCATTAATTTATAAAAATCTTTCTCAAAATCATTAACAGCTTTCTTTCTCATTTCAATGTTTAAATCTATATATTTTTTTAACCAATTCGATTGTTTAAATTGCAATACTCTATGTACTCTTACAGCCTTTAAACCCATTTTCAAATATTGTTTTAAACTTCTATAATGAACTACATATTTCTCTTTATCATGTAAAGTTGTTAATAACTTACCTTGTTTCGAATTTTCGGGAATTCTATTTTCAGGACATAATGGTAAATCTGAATGATAATCATGTAACTCTTTTGGATATCTTAAACTAATTTCAAATATATATCCAATCTCATCTTTTATATTATTATTATTATATAATTCACGTTTAACGTAATTTTTTTCATAATCATTACACCATTTAAATTCTCCATATGGTAAATATTGACTCATAGCCCATCCATATAAATTATTAGCATCTAAATACATTAAATAATTGGATTCTTTACTATTATCATAATTTTTCATATATTTATTATTAGCTTTTCCATATCTATTACAACATTGTGAAACACCTCCTCTTAAACCTTTTTCTATCATGAGAATCATATCATAATCATTTAATAAATCTAATTTAACATTTGTTATTTTTAACATTGCATCCCAAGATAAACTAGGAGCAGTAAAATACCAATCTGGATCTAATTTATAAGTTTTTAAACAAACATCTCTAAAATTTTCAAATACATCTGTTAAAATTAGTACATCTGTTTTAACATATAAATCTGTATATTCACCTAAATTTTTTATATTAAATTCTTTCCAAACACGTTGAGCATGTTTATATTCTTCATCAGTTATATTACATTCATTCAATTTATTATAAAATTTATCTTTTGAAGGTAATTCTGTTTCTTTATATTTATCTCTAGAATCCATATAATCATAGGGATATACACCTTTTCTTGTAATGAGATCTAATTTATCATCAGGAAAATGTAATGATGTCTCTCTAAATTTAGATTTTAAGTATTTAATATATTTCATTTTCCGTATTTTTGGAGGATATCTATTTATTTCATTCTCTGGTCTCAAGTTTTTTGATAAATTATCTAAACTGCAAGACATAAATTTAAATGAATCAATAAATCTCAATTTCATACCTCCTATTTTTTTGCTGAAAGATATATATTTTTCTTCAGTATTAGGTATAACATCTATTTTTGATTGATCAAATCCAAGTTCTTTTATAAACAAATGAGAATCATAACCTGTTAAATTATGAATTTTTACTGGAATAAATTTTGGAATTTGATAATTTAAATTACAAACATTATGAGCTGGACCTCTATATTTTCCAGTTATATGACAATGATCAATTACTTTTTCATCATTTAAGATTTGATTTTCACATATATGACAAATATTAGTTCTTTTATAATGATTTTCATCGAACTCTATCATTGATTTGATACTTTCATATTTTTTAGTTTTGTCTTCTATCATTTTTTCAATTTTAAGAGTATCCTCTTTTAACATAGATACAAACTTTTTGATTGTATCTGGTCCTCTATAAACAACAGGAGGTTTAAAGTATTCATTTTCATATTTGATATAATAGCAAAATGCATCTGCTACATGTTTTTGATATTTCACAGTATATGATTTAGTTTGATCTTGCTCACATGTATCAATTTTAGGTAAGAGAGATTCAAAATCAGCATATATAGTATATGGTACTCTCATTTTTCTTTCATGATTTTTAAATTGAATAACTTCATCTTTTTTAGGCATATTAATTGTGACAGCATCTTTACAGTATTCCACATGTATCTTTAATCTTTCCTCAGAATAAAAATAATTTAAACATCTATCACATAAAAATATACGATGATTATTAGTAATTTGTGATCTGATCAAACTATTCATATTTTTAATCCAACAATAATGATCTTTCATATAAAACAAGTTTACATGTTTTTCTAATTTATTGTTAGTTATTCTAAGTGGATAAATTGAACCATCATAACTATAAACATTTACAGATATATTATTTAGTTTTTCAAATTTCTTAATATTATCTAATGAAACAGGAAAATCAATACCTTTAAAATGTAATTCATCTTTATATTGCTCATATTTTGACACTCTTTGAGGATCTTTTTTTACAGGATGAATTGCTGATAATATTGACCACATAAAACATTTATTATCTTTATTTTTTACATTTATTATAGCTTGTTTAGATTTAATGTTTTCAGGTAAATCAATGTAACTTGATCCTCTCAAGGGTTGATACTTATTTATTCTCAATTCTAAAAATTTAATTTCTTCAAGACTCCAACCAGATCCTTTTGATATAAAATCATCAGATTCATTTATTAAGTTGTCAATAACATAATCATAAAAAGTATGTAAATCATTAGATTTTAATATAATTTGATTCTCAGTTTTGAATGTAAATTCTTGAATTTCTTCATTCAATTTATACAAACAAAACAATTTAAAATTTACCTTTATTCCATTAAATTCTTTCATAATATGCTTTATTTTTTCTATTACAACCTTTCTTTTCTCTTCTAAAAATTCTAGAGGGATTTTAATATTATTAAAATTATTAATTCTATATGATCTTAATCTAGATTTATAAGCAGTTTCATATTCCTTAATTTCTACATTACCTTCATCTACTGCTTTTTTATGTTTTCGACTTGATATGTGATTATCTAAATGTTTATAATATATACCGCAAATAATACATTTTCTTTTTTGTTTTGATCTTTTAATCATTAAGTCTTTCTTTATATGTTCTTCTTCATCTTCATAATATTTACCACATATACGACATTTTCTATCTTCTGTAAATAACTTTTCAAGATTTTCTTCTACTGTAAATACATTTTCTTCAGGAAAGACAGATTTAAAATCATTTTTATCAAATCTTAAATTAAAAGAATCAAAAATCTTTTTAATTTTTTTACGTTTTTTAGGTTTATCAATAAATATTTTTTTCTTTTTTTCCAAGTATGCTGACAAATCTAAATTTAATAAATCTACTAAAACAGGTTTATATTCACCTGTTTTTCTGATATATTTAGTTAATAATTTAATTAAATCAACCTTCTTACAGCCTTTAGGTTGTTTAATATTCAATAATTTTACTACTTTTCTAAGTTCACCAATAGTCTTTGACTTCAAACCAAATATATCCTCATTAATAAATGTAAATAATTTTTTAAGATTCACTTCTGTTTTAATCTTTTTTTCTTCTTTTAGCTTAAATTCCTTATTATCAAATTTCAAATTAAAAGAATCAAAAACCTTTTTAATTTTATTACGTTTTTGAGGTTTTCTAATAAATATTTTCTTCTTTTTTTACAAGTATTTTGATATATCTAAATTTAATAAATCTACTAAAACATATTTATATTCTCCAGTTTCTTTTATATATTTAATTAATAATCTAATTAAATCATTCTTCTTACAGTCTTTTGGTTGTTTAATATTCAATAATTTTACTACTTTTCTAAGTTCACCAATAGTCTTTGACTTTAAGTTGAGCTCCATTTATTAGGAAACATTTTTTACAATACTTTTTCCATGCTTACTGTGATAAATACTTTTTAAATGTCTCTTTTTATGTGTATAGGTATATTGCATACCACATTCACATTTAAATTTTTTATATTTAATTAAGGAATCACAACATTTGCAATGACTATGGAAATAATTTTTTTCATTTCTATGATATATGTAAAACTCATTTACTGATTTCATAGTCAAACAGTGTATGCACTTTTTTGTAAGCTCCATTTATTAAGAAACATTTTTTGTAATACTTTGTAAGAAATCATTCCATATTTTTTCATATTTCTTTTTAACTTTTTGAACTTTTATATTATTTTCAATATTAAAAATATCACAAATCTTTTTCATAAAATAGTAATAGTTAATTGATTTCTCATAATACATAAAATCTAAAAATTTTAAAAACATATCCTCAACTTCTTGAGATATATTATATCTCCTTCTTAATCGATTAAAATAACAAACTCTACTATTATATCTTTGTTTTAAACTTTCGTAATCGATAACATAAAAATATTCTTCTTCTTCCGAATCATAGATTAATTTCATCTTATTCATTTATACTAATTCAGATGTCCAACTATTAAATTCATCTGGATATCCTAGCCATTTTACAAAATACTTATTTCCTTTCTTTTTTATGATTTTTTCAATTTTATATACATCATCTTTTTTATTATATTTTACCATTTCATTTTCATAAAAAGTTCCTTCAATTTCTTTACTGTTTAAATCTTTTAATCGATAAGTAATTGGATCTGTTTTCAATACTTCAGAAACTATAAAAATCTCTTCAGTGAATGTAGAATCATCTACTTTCCTGAATGTTTTCTTAATTGTAGATATTCTAACACTATTTCCTATCTTAAATTTAGGTTTTTTCATGATCTTTTTAGTATATAAATTTTTATAAACTTGAGATTCATTTTCTCTAGCCTCAACGGGTGTCATTTTTATAGATCTATGATATGAATTGTTATAATTTTTAAGTAATTTGGGTAATACATCAATATATCTTTTAGTATTGTTAGCATGCATATATTTTATAATTTTTTCTCTTATACTTCTATTAAATCTCTCAGCTATTGCAGATTTTATTTCTTTATTTTTAGTTGTGAACCAATGTATATTATTATCTTTAAATAATTTTTGTGTCTGTTTTCCTGTAAATTCAGTACCTTCTTCTGTCAAAATGAATTTTGGTATTCTTTCTTTAAAAACTTGTTTAAAACCTTGTACTACTTCTTCAGATGTTTTTCTTTTTATAGGAAAAGCCCGAGCATATTTATTAAAAGCATCTATAACAGTTAATAAATAATTAGTTCCATCATTATATTTGCTATAATTTTTTATAAATAACAAATCAGCGTCAAATTGATTATTACTGTTTGGAACATAAACTCTTCTTCTTTTAAATTTACGAATGACAGGTTTATATCTAGTATATACATCTTGTTCATGTAAAAATTCTTCAACATTAGTTAACCCTGTTTTTCTTTTCAATTCTTGAATACCACAATAACCTGTTTCTGGATTATAATATGTCTCTTTTAACTCCCTAAAAAAGTATTCTTTTTACTTCCACAAATAGTACAGATACCTTTACCAACTGGTTTATTATTTTTAGAAGTAGTTTTATGATAATTTTTAGTTGGGGTTTTATCTTTACACTTGACACAATATATAGAAAGACCTAATCCTAAAGTTTTTTTAGCTTTAATAATAGGTTTAATAATTCCTCTAGCTAATCTTTCTTGAAATGTTGGATCTTGTATAGCATTTAAATTATCTATTAAATTTTGATCAGCAACATGTCTCAGTTTTGTATCTTTTGTTTTATTGTAATCAATATCATGTTCTTTACATGCTTTATCAACTCTATTTATTCCAGGATCACCTCTTTTTAATCTTTTTTCTAATTTTGTATTTGGGCCACAATATTGATATCCTGGTAAATGCATTTCTGGAAGATTTACTTTATCTTGTACCCATCCAACAATATCACCACCTTTCTTTTTACAAACCATTTATTTATTTAGAAATTTATATCCATTTAATTGCATTTGTTTTACGTATTTTTCAACTGGATTAAATTTTAAACTTTTTATGAAATCCTTTTCACACATATAAATTTCTTCTTCTGTCATATCCTTAGCTTTAAGCGAATTAATGAGTTCTTTATAAAAATTATAACAATGTCTATATTCTTCTTTCCTTTCTGCAATTTTTAATGTAAGATCTATGGCTTCTACTATACCAACTGATAAACTTAAAAATGCAAGAGGTAGAAAGGCTATTGCTGATAAACCTGTTCCACTTAGAATAACCTTACTTACTGATAATGAAATACTTATCTTTTGATACAAATTTCTACTCTTTCTGTAAACATATAATCTTTTTTCTAAATATACATCCATTTATATAGGATTAAATTTTTTCCTGTATCTCATTTCGGGATTCACTAAATCTAACATAAAAAAATCATATTTTTCTTGAACACTTTTATTATACATTTGTTTGAATTCTTCAGTACTTAATAAACCATCTATCTCTCTTATAATCTGTTGAATTTCTTTAGATTGTAGAGTGAAAAATATATCGTAATTACAGTTCCTTCTTATATTGATAGGTGTTAAATAATATGACTGAGTTAAATAAATAAAGGATGCGTTTTTCTTTCTACCTCTAATAAATAATTCTTCGATGTTTTTTTGATCTTTCTCAATCACACAATCATCAAAAATAACTAAATTCTTTAATGTAGGATTTAAATCATCTACAGTAATAAAATTATGATCTGAAGAAAATAATACTTTTTTTTTTTAATTTATCATAAAATTTTAATAATCTTTTCTTATTCTTTATATTCTTACATTTCAAAATATCTTCTCTTTCTATATCTTCAAACAATGTATATTTTTCTTGTAATTTAGAATATTTAGGTTCGTATAAATCTTTTGCACATATATATAATGTATTAAAAAATAATAAATCATAAATCAAATTTAACAGTAAATTTGTTTTACCTGAACCTGAAGATCCTACTATAAGCAATCTAAATGGATGTTTAGGTAACAAAGGATGTTGTTTAGGATCAGGTAATTCTTCTGGTTCTGTGTAATCTTTAATTTTTATCATAATTTACTAGCTGTAAAAATAAAATTTGCTGCAGTAAAAAATTAATATTATATAAATGAACTTAGAAAAAGAACGGAAACACAAGTTTTTAAAGCAAATAAAAGATTCAATTAAAATAGTAAAAATAGAAAAAGAAATAAGAAAGAATAATGAAGATCAACTAAAAGAAAAAATAGGTATTCAAAAAACCTTAGAGGAATTTCATAAACCAGTCACTCAAGAAATTGAAAAATATGAAAAATCAAATAAAGAAGTTGTGAAAAGTATTCAAAATGTTGTAGAAAATATTTCATTTCCATCTATAGAAGAGCCTATTGAAACTGTGAAAGAATTAGTATCTTATACTTATGATATCGATCAAAATTTAAATTTAAAATATTTAAAAGAGGAAAAATTATACAGACCGTCAGTATTTTTAAACGATCAAGAAAAATTAGAGGAGATGTATGGAAGAGCTAAACAGTTAAAAGAAGGATTATCTAAGAAAAGAGGTAACTTAAAAAGTACAATTTCTAGGGCTCAATATTTTTCAGAGGAGGAATTAAACCAGAAAAAGAATGATATAAAAGAAATTAAAAATAAAGAAAATATGTTGCAAAATTATATGCATAGATTAAATATGATTCGAAGTAGCAAAGAAATGAAGGTAGGTAAAGGATTGAATGTATTATCAAATTTAACAGAAAAAATATGTAACGGTAGTAAATCAAAGAAATTGTATAATCAAGTAACTTTATTGTTAGATATGTTATTAAAAAATAAAGAAATGACTTATAATGATGTACAACGATATCATAAACAATTTCTCTGTTAATAAATGATAAAATATAAAGTTTATTTGAGTGAAGGTCAGAAAAATAAACTTAAATCAGCTTTTAAAAATAAAGTAGAAGTAACATTACAAATAAATATATCTAAAACTCCTAATCATGAGATGTATTTAACTAAAACTCAAATTAATCATATTAATGATAAAAAAAGAATTACAATTAGTAAAACTCAATTAGATAAAAATGGAGGATTTTTACCATTTCTAGCGGCACTTATACCCTCATTAATAACCGCTGCTAAATTAGCAGTTCCAGCATTAGCAACAGGGGCTTTACATGGATTAGCTAGTTCAGCTGTGCAAAAAAAGGGGTCTGGGAAAAAAAAAAACTTGGAAAGGGAATATATCAACAGTGGGAATCAGTGACAAAATGATTATAGAAAATATGAAAAATGAAAAAGGATTTAGAGGTGTGTTTACCTCCGATTTATTACCTAAAACAATAGGAAAATTTGAAAATGGAATCATTAATTTAGATGTATCAACAGGCCCCGGAACTCATTGGGTTTGTTATTATAATGATCCTAAATATAAATATGTGGAATATTTTGATCCGTTTGGTGAATATGACAATATGAAGAAGGACTATATTCCTAAAAATATTAAATCATTTCTTGTTACATCCAATAAAAAAATAGGTTATAATGATAGTTTTTTACAGAAACCTTCATCTGTGAAATGTGGTATATTTTGTATGAAATATATAAGAGAAAGGAATAAAGGTATATCACCTAAAAATGTTCTCAAATCATTTCCTACACAAAAACCTAGTGACTATAATGAAAATTTTGTTATGTATAAATGATTATATTAAAATCTGAAGGTCATGAGAGATCAGAGGAATTTACTGTAAATTTTATTACACCTCTTAAAATAAAAAAATTAGCTTTACACTCATTCTCTATGGAAGTTTCCTGGTTTAATATAAGTAAGAATTATGGAAATAACACATTTAGATTGTATACATTAGACACAGATATAACAATTACTATATCAAATGGTAATTATACTATAAGAGGATTAAATGAGTATATGATGAAAATATTCGGTGAGGATCCACCTGTCAAATTTGGTATTATTGAAGCAAGACAAAGAATATCTATTAAACTGAAAAATGGTTGGGTAATTGATTTTACAAAGAGTAACTTTCATAAAATTATAGGCTTTTTAAAACCGACATATGGAAGTTATGATGAAGAAACAGAGATTGAAGGTGAACATATTGCTGATATATCTAATGGAAATGATAATATTTATATTCACTGTGATGTTGTAAAAGGATCTTTAATAAATCAATATAATTCAGAAGTTATATATTCTTTCACTAATAAAAACCCTCCAGGTAGTATAATTTCAAAAGAATTTAATAATTGGATATTTTTTCCTGTTAAAGTAGATCCTGTTGAAAGAATAAAAATGAGGATTACTAATCAAAAAGGTGAATTAATAGATTTAAATAAAGGAGCTGTAGAATTTAATTTTATTTCTTCTTAAATAAATGAATAGAAGAAAAAGTAAAAAAATACAAGGATTTTTAAAGGTTTTATTGAAACCTAAGAATATATTAAATGAAATATTTTCTATGAAAAAGAAAGGAGGTGGTTTAAAAATTCTTCCTAAATAAATGATTTATGATTTAAGTGATACTCGTTATTATTATAATGATCACATTAAAAGTTATGAATTAAGAGAAATTCATCCAAAAGAACATAGTTCAGATGAGAATGCTACCTATGTTTTTCATATTAATGATACTAAAGCAAAAATTTTATATTCTAGAGGATATCTTGAACTAAAATTAAAAATTACAAAAAATGATAAATCATCCATTGGAAACGAAAATGTGAGTCTAGTAAATGGTGGAGGTTTTATCAAAACTTTAAAAGTATATATAGGAGATACTGAAATTGAATCAAATACACAGTCAAATTTTTCAATCATGAATCATGTTTTAAGATTAAATCATTATACTCCTGATTATGTAACATCACAAGCTCAAAATGAATTTTTTTATCTAGATACATCTGATTCAGCTGACCGTAATGAGTTTAAATATGATGGTACTTTAGAAGATACTACTAAAATAACTGAATTTTTTAATAATTTGAAAATGAATAAAGATTATAACGAAGGATTCGTAAAGAGATGGGAACTAACGAAAGATAGCAATGTCATTAAAATATGGACACCTTTAAAAGATATAATCGATTTCTTTAGAGAATATGAAAAGATAATTTCAGGTTTTGAAGTGAAAATAGAAATTCAAAGAAATGAAAATAAAAATATGATATATACTAATATAAGAAACGAAAATTATAAGGTAGTAGTTGAAGGTTTAACCTTACATTTACCTTAAATAGAATTAAAAAATTCTGCAGAAAGTTTGTTTCTGGAATCATATCTATCTAATAAAGATATAGAGGTAAATTGGGATCGATATAGATTTAAGATGGTAGGCCCATATAGAAGCAACAGTGGATCTGTGACAGCAACTACAGCGTCAGATGAAGTTTTAGGTGTCTATGTTATTCCTCAATATGTTGAAAGAGATAATAATTATGAAAAAAATAATATGATATTTGATCATATAGATATGGCAGAATGCTGGTTGATGATTAATAATAAACAAGTTCCTCTTATGCGTTATAAAACAAATTTTGCTAATAAAGATTATATTCGAGTGTATGAAGCTCTTTTACATGAAGGACTTTACGATAATAATACAGAAACAGGACCTTTGATAAATAAGGAGAATTTTGGTAAACTGTATCCTATTTTTCCTTTTGACTCATCAAATCATGAAAACTATACCGATTTAAATAATTTAGATATTGAATTTAATTGGATAACGAATAGTCAAAAGGAATATAAGTTTTATTTTATTTTTAAAGAAAGAAAGAGATGTTTTATAAATTTAAAAAATAAAACTATAACAATGGTTAAGAGTTTAAAATCTTAAAATTAAATAAATGAGTGCTTATTATCCACCTTATGATGATCTAATGAAAGAAGGACCTATTGGACCTCCAGGTATAGGTTTTAAATTAATGAATGATGGAAATTATGATATGGAAAATAGAATTTTAAAAAATTGTGAAAATCCTATAGATGATTTAGATTTAACCACTAAAAGTTTTGTTTTGAATAAAATAGAGAATAATCATCATGAATTGAGAGATCTTATAAAAACTAAATATGATGAGGGTTTTTTAACCTTTACTGAAGAAACAGGCAAGAGAATAAAAGAATTAGATGAAACAACTTTACATTCTTCAGAAGGAAAAGCTTTTGATGCAAAAGGAAAAAGAATAGGAAATGTTGCAGATCCTAAAGATGAAAAAAATGTTGTGAATAAAAGATATTTTGAAAAAAATTCGTTAATATTACAGAATGATAAATTTGATGCAAACAATAAAATAATTACAAATGTTTTTGAACCTGAAAATGATAACGATGCTGTCAATAAAATATATTTAGACAATAGAGATATCTGGGTTACCGTAGATGATCTTATTTTTATAGATGAAAAATTTACAAAAGTAAATTTCAATATGATGAGTTCTAAATTACTCAATCCTGAGATGCGATTAACTACAGATATGTATATGAAAATATCTATATATATAGCTATATATGTAGAAAATATATATATATATGATAAAAGTCCACTGATATCTCTAGAAATCAATGGTAAGGAAATTTTAAATGCTAATACAAATACAGTAACATGTTTTGCTTACGGTAAACGTGATGATATCATCACATTATGGATAAAATCTGATGGTAACACTTTAAAACCTTATATGCATATTGAAAAAATTTCTTTCTAATAAATGGATATTGATTGGAATGAATTTTCCAGAAAAAATTTATCTGAAGATGTAATTAGAAATCTGAAAGATTATGTAAATTGTGATTTAGTTTTACAATATTCAACACTGTCTGAATCTTTTATTGAAGAATTTGCTCAACCTGATGATTGGTGTAAAATTTCTAGATATCAAAAATTATCAGAAGATTTTATAGAAAAATGTAAAGATAAAGTAGATTGGGTAAACATATCTCAATATCAAACTTTAAGTAACGAATTTATCGTAAAATTTTCTGATAATTTAGATTTATATAAAGTATCGATATTTCAAAATCTTACAGAAGATACCATGAGAGAATTAAAAGATGATTTAAATTGGTTGTATATAACTAGATATCAAACATTTAGTGAAAATTTTATAGAAGAATTTATGCATAAATTAGATTTTTGTTATTTGATTAAATATAAATTTGAGCTATTACCTGATCACTTTTTTAATGTTCATTGGAAAAAAATACAAGCAATACAGATGAGTGAATTAAATAAAAAGTTTGGTCATCATGAAATAGAACCTTACCAAGAGAAAATTTTTGAAGAGATATATGAAGTTAAATCAGTCTTGAGAGAGAGTGTTTATCTTTTGAGACAATTAACTAGCAAAGATGATAAATAAATATTTAATAAAAATGTTTCTATATAAATGGATGTTACATATAATAATGGTATGGAAAAAAAAACTATGTCTTTCTTAAATATAGAGAATCCTACTGAAGTGAAATCTATTTTTATATTATATTGTGATACATCTCTTGAAGGAATAGAAAATTTAACTAATTTAAAAGAATTATATTGTGAGGGATATAAATTAACATCTCTTGATGAAATAAAAAATTTAATAAATTTAGAAACATTAGATTGTAAAGATAATAGATTAAAATCTCTTGATGGAATAGAAAATTTAACGAATTTAAAAGTATTAAAATGTAGAGGAAATAAATTAACATCTCTTGAAGGAATAGAAAATTTAACGAATTTAGAAACATTAAATTGTAATGATAATAGATTAACTTCACTTGAAGGAATCGAAAATTTAACTAATTTAGAAATACTATCTTGTAGTGAAAACGATATTACATCTCTTGAAAGTATAAAAAATTTAACTAATTTAAAAGAATTATATTGTGTAGATAATAGATTAACTTCACTTGAAGGTATAGAAAACTTAACTAATTTAGAAATACTATCTTGTAGTGAAAACGATATTACATCTCTTAAAGGTATAAAAAATTTAACTAATTTAAATAAATTATATTGTAGAGAAAACAATATTACATCTTTAACTGAATTAATATATTTACCTAGAATAAATGAAATATGGTATGATGAAGATAAAATACCCATGAGAAGAAATAATGTAGGATTTCCATATCGATGGTCTTAAAAAATGTTTACTATTAAATGGAAGAGTTCAATAGTCTGAGTGGTTATCGTCAAACATATGAATTAGATGATTTATATCCTGGAAAATATGATCTGATATCATTGAAAAAAATTAAAAATATGATTGCAGGTACAGCAATCGTAAAGTTAATTGTAGAAGTTGAAGAAAAAGAGTATTACCTTTCGAATAAACATGGACAACTTTCTAATAGATCGATAAATAAAATCAATAAAGGAAGATATATATTTTTATATTTAGGTGATAATAAATACATATTAGAGAAAGCTTAATATATTTTAGAGTAAAAAATAATTCTAAATAAATGGATCTTTATAAGATTAAAAAATCTCTAGAAAAAGAAAGGAATTAGTGTAATAGCAAGATTTATAGAATCAAACGGTGATACTGGAACAGCATTTTTAAGTAATTATAATGATAAAGATCTTAAAAAATTTAGTAAGAATATTAAGTCATATTATAATTTTGGTGGAGAGAAAAAATTTAGTAAAGATTGTATACAACTTACTTTTATTGAAAAAAAGTGATTATATTTTATATCTAAGTATGGAAATATGCTTTTTTAACATCTTCTTCTAAAAAATTATATTATAACTTCAAGATTTTATGAACTCTAAAAAACACGTCCGTAAATTACTTTTCAATATATTTTGAGTCACTTTGTAATGAAGATCTTATATTAAGATTATTTTAAAGTTTATTTAGAGGATTCATTTCCTCTTTTTTCATATAAATCCTTTTTATTTTCTAAAAAAACTTTGAAAATAATTTTTTTCACCGTAATTTTATGGGGGTACTAACGGTCCCCCCATTTATTTTAAAGCTTAGAGGACTTCTATTCATTTAGAAGTCCTCTTTTTTCACGCATTTATTTAATTTCATCCTATGTATGAGGTAGCTCCAAAATGGAGCGGCCTATCTTTTGATCTCTTTTTTCATGCATTTATCTTAAAAAAAGTTAAAATTTGGTCTAAATGTAAAAAAGGTCTTATTTTGATATAAAATCATGTTTTTAATATTAAAATGGATCGAGACCTTTTTATTTATATATAAAAAGATAAAAATAAGCTATAAAATATAGTTTTTAGTATTTAAAATATAGGTGCGCTCATACGTTCATATATATACTACTCATGGTAATGTATAGGGAAAGTAATGGAATCATGCCGAAAATCGCAACTCGAGTTTTCGACGGATCTACACGTTTCGAGACCTCTAGAATACGAAAAAACCATTTTTAGTGTGACGTCTGTGTGTGTGTCTGTCTGTCTGTCTGTGTGTCTGTTTGTGCAGATTTTGTATCCACTGTAACTAAAAAACTAATGGACCGAATTTATCAAAATTTTGTAGGTAAGTCACTTGTGGCCGGGGCTGGTGCTGATTAGTTTTGGGTACGATTCGGAATAAAAGAACCTGCCTTTTTTGTGAAATGGCCCGCAAAAGTTTGTATCCACTGTAGCTGAAAAACTAATGGACCGAATTTCACAAAATTCGGTAGATGAGTCACGTATAGGTCACCCTGGTGCTGAATAGATTTTGGTACGATTCAGAAAAGAAAAACCTGCCTTTTTTTGCAAAATGGCCCGCAAAAATTTTCAAAATCTAAACTAAAAAGCTACGTATGCTCAAATATATCCATTAAATGCTAGTTTAATGCGTAATTTTTAACGAAGAAAAGAATAAGACCAACCCCACTACATTAGGACTAGCCGTTCTCGAGATATATTAGTTTTTTTCGTATTTTTCCACGCCACCTTTGAAAATAAGTCCAGTTATCAAATGAGAACGAAAATTGAATTAAACGTGAATTAAATTTAATTGAAATAAATAGAGCGCGGATATAAGTTTGCAGGGAAAGTCATGTGCTGCCCACATCAGATTTTTACTTTCCCTGCAATACATGGTAATGTATAGGGAAAGTATTGGAATCATGCCGAAAATCGCAACTCGAGTTTTCGACGGATCTACACGTTTCGAGACCTCTAGAATACGAAAAAACCATTTTTAGCGTGACGTCTGTGTGTGTGTCTGTCTGTCTGTCTGTGTGTCTGTGTGTCTGTCTGTGTGTCTGTCTGTGTGTCTGTCTGTGCAGATATTGTATCCACTCTAACTAAAAAACTAATGGACCGAATTTCACAAAATTTTGTAGGTAAGTCACTTGTGGCCGGGGCTGGTGCTGATTAGTTTTGGGTACGATTCGGAATAAAAGAACCCGCCTTTTTTGTAAAGTGGCCCGCAAAAGCTTGTATCCACTGTAGCTGAAAAACTAATGGACCGAATTTCACAAGATTCGGTAGATAAGTCACGTATAGCTCACCCTGGCGCTGATTTGATTTTGGTATGATTCAGAAAAAAATAACCTGCCTTTTTTTGCAAAATGGCCCGCAAAAATTGCCAAAATCTAAAATAAAAAACTGGGTATACTCAAATATATCCATTAAATGCTGATTTAATACGTAATTTTTAACGACGAAAAGAATAAGACCAACCCCATTACACTAGGACTAGCCGTTCTCGAGATATTTTAGTTTTTTCGCATTTTCTCCACGCCACCTTTGAAAATAAGTCCAGTTACCAAATGAAAATGAAAATTGAATTAAAAGTGAATTACATTTAATTAAGATAAATAGAAGTGAATATAAGTCTGCAGGAAAAGTCATGTGCTGCCCACATCAGATTTTTACTTTCCCTGCAATACATGGTAATGTATAGGGAAAGTATTGGAATCGTGTCGAAAATCGCAACTCCAGTTTTCGACGGATCTACACGTTTCGAGACCTCTAGAATACGAAAAAACCATTTTTAGCGTGACGTCTGTGTGTGTGTGTCTGTGTGTCTGTCTGTGTGTCTGTCTGTCTGTGTGTCTGTCTGTGCAGATTTTGTATCCACTCTAACTAAAAAACTAATGGACCAAATTTCACAAAATTTGATAGGTAAGATATTTTAGTTTTTCGTACTTTCCCTACGCCACCTTTGAAAATAAGCCCGGTTACCGAATGAGAACGAAAATTGAATTAAAAGTGAAAAAATTCAGTTAAAATAAAGAGAACGTTTATATATGTCTGCAGGGAAAGTCATGTGCTGCCCACATCAGATTTTTGTTTTTGTTTGCACCGCCGCCTAATTATCATAAGTGCAGTATATGAGATACTCACATTTAATTTCAAATTGCGCGAGAATCCAAATACATGTATGCTGGAATAGAAGAATATGTGGTATATACATTAAAGTAATCTATTTTAGTCTAGTTTTCTCAAAACTTCCATATACTTCGAAAAATCAATTCCTTCATTATTTTCTTCAGCGTTTCATCACTCCTTCTATACTTATGTTATGAGTTATATGGAAAACGGCATTTTTACTTTCTCTGCAATACATGGTAATGTATAGGGAAAGTATTGGAATCATGCCGAAAATCGCAACTCGAGTTTTCGACGGATCTACACGTTTCGAGACCTCTAGAATACGAAAAAACTATTTTTAGCGTGACGTCTGTGTGTGTGTCTGTCTGTTTGTCTGTCTGTGTGTCTGGGCAATGTATGTATCCACTCTAACTCAAAAACTAATGGACTGAATTTCATAAAATTTGGTAGGTAAGTCACTTGGATGTGACCCTGGTGCTGATTAATTTTTGGTATGATTCGGAAAAGAAGAACCCGCATTTTTTACGAAATGACCCGCAAAAATTTCATGTATCCACTCTAGCTAAAATACTAATTGACCAATTTTCACAAAATTTTGTAGATAAGTTACTTGTGGGATACTCTGGTGTTGATTAGATTTTGGTACGATTCGGAAAAGAACAATCTGCCTTTTTTTACGAAATGCCCGCCAAAATCTAAAATAAAGACAAAACAGTGTATGCTCAAACGTATCAATTAAATTCGTGTTTTATACGCAATTTTTGAAGAGAAAAGTAATATAACACACTCCATTATACTTTAAGACTAACCGTTCGCAAGATATTTGAGATTTCTTGCATTTTTGTTACGTTGCTATCGGAAAAATGTCCAATTACCAAATAAAAGCAAAAATTGAATTAAAAATGCAAATTTGGTGTTATTTGGAGCAATTTAACTCAATCGAATGAATTATTAAAGAAATAAAGAAAATATGAATTTGTGTCTGCAGGGAAAGTCATGTGCTGTCCACATCAGATTTTTTAATTTGGAGCTGAACTACTAATATATCTATAATGTTCCTGCAACGTAACATGTTCCTTATGTGTTTCTTTTTTATTATAAAAATACAGACAAAAAGCTTAAATCATTTTTAGACGAATTTCAGTTTTGTGAATATACATTCTATTTTTACAGCCCATCATTTCTTTCATTTATCCCTTATTTTGCTTAATTTATTTCCTAAAGATAAAATAAATGTTTATCGACAATGTGATACATAAAGTTCCGTAAAAATGAATTGAAAGTACATTATTTTGAGATAAATTGAAATCAGAAGAAATCGAGTAAGAATTTATATGTCGAACAAAAATACTAGTACAAATGCTTTGGAAAATACACAAACTCTCAAATGTTTTTCTTTAAATTTATTTACCAAACGCGCAGTTCATTAATTTTTAAATTGCAAAATAATATGCTTTACTGCCTATTATTATGACATATTCTTTTTGAGTTGGACAAATTTATGTTATTTTTTATTTTAAAAAAAATTAGAAAATAAAATGATTTCAGTTGCATGAAAAGAATGTTGTTACAAGAACTTTATATATATATATATATGTATATATATATATATATATATATATATATATCTATATATATATATATATATATATATATATCTTTGGAACGTTTCAGAATATTTTTGCATTTTAATTGGCTTCTGTAATACTAAAAAATGATACAACATTTTTATATTAAGAAATACACAGTCGGCAAAATAAAAATCCAAGCACTGGTTGTTTTTTAATTCCCTTGAGTCGTGCAAGCAAACTTAAAGTATCATTATACTCACAATACAACTACAAAGAAATATTCATTTAATTTGCATAAGTAGTCGTCTTCATATTTATTTTCATACAAAATCAATTTTTTTCAAAAGGAAATACACGCTTTTGATAAAATATTCTGATTCTCTATGTAAATTTAACATGAATTCATAAAAAATTGATATATTTTGTTCAAATCATTGCTGAGGTATGGGTGCTTGAAAGTTTGAGCTCGGTTGTTCAATTGGTGCTGTAGTTTGAAAACAATGAATGAGAGTAGTTGAGATTCTTTACAAATTAAGCATGTTTTCAGAAGCTTCTTGGATCTTAGTTATGTTTAATTTATCTGTTTAAATTTAATGTATTATGCAATGTTTTACTTTATACATTATATAAATTTAGAATGTTTGTGGATTTGTGGGAAAATAAATAAGTAATAAAAATATAAAATATACTTCATCACCTGAATTCACACTGATGGATTTTAATCAGGATTTCCTGCCAGCACTCTGCAAAAATGATTCAGAGAAATAATTTTATGAAACTGGATGAAGATTTGAAAACGAAATATCATCGAATAGATGAGTTTCTAAGATATCTGTAATGCCATGGACAGTAAAATTTAGGATGAAAGACGGAAACATGTAGCAGAAGCATTCGTAAAGCTCTGTAACCATCTCTTTTAGATAAATGCATAATATGTTTTCAATTGGAAGTTGGATTAAAAGATATATTTTTATCTAATTAGACTAGGGTTTATAAATGGTTGTCCTAACTTGTTAAATTCTCCTCTAGGGGCTCTGCAATCACTTTTATTCGATCGAGCATGGTCACTTTGCTAAAGAAAAACCTAACGTCAACAACCGTGGACGGTGTTTTTTTTTCAACGTTAATAAGGTGCTTACATACTTTAACCGTGTATAGCTATCAAATTATATTTTTTTTTCTAAAAATGATTGCGATGAAGATTCGACTGAATAAAATAAGTAGCATTTGCTGATGTTCTGTTACAGCGGAACACCCAGAGGGGATTCAATGAGGTGCAAATCCGTTTTTATACGACTGCAAACCAGTCTCATTGTAATAAAAGAAAAATTTTTATAAATCTGAAATCATCAATTTTGGGAATTTTTAAATTAAATTAATTTGAATATTACTATTATATTCTTATTTTCCCTGCAATACATGGTAATATACAGGGAAAAGTATAAAAGTATTGGAATCATGTCGAAAGTAGCAACTCGAGTTTTCGACTGATCTACACGTTTTGGAACCTCTAGAATACGAAATAACTATTTTTAGTGTGGCGTATGTGTGTGTGTCTGTCTGTCTGTCTGTGCAATGTATGTATCTACTCTAACTCAAAAACTAATGTACCAAATTTCATAAAATTTGTTAGGTTAGTCATGTGTGTATGATCCTGGTGCTAATTAGTTTTTTGTACGATTCAGAATAAAAACATCAACCTTTTTTTTTAGAAATGGTCCTCAAAAACTGTTTGTATCCACTCTTACTGAAAAACTAATTCATCAAATTTCGCAAGCTTTGGTGGATATGTTACTTGTGGGATATTCTGGTGCTGATTAGATTTTGGTACGATTCGGGAATGAGAAACTTGTATTTTTTTACGAAATGGCCAGCAAAAATCGCCAAAATCTAAAATAAAAGACAACGTCCGCTCAAATGTATCAATTAAATGCTTGTTTTATACTTAATTTTAAGTATAAAACAAGCATTTTTAAGAGTAAGACCAACCAATTTTAAGAGTAAGACCAACAGCAGTAAGACAAGCAATTTTAGTATAAGCAATGTAAGACCAACAAGAGTAAGACCAACAAGAGTAAGACCAACAAGAGTAAGACCAACAAGAGTAAAACCAACAACAATTTAAGAGTAAGACAAGCAATTTTAGAGTAAAACCAATCCCATTATTCTAGGGCTATTCGTTCTCGAGATATTTTAGTTTTTTCACATTTTTGCTACCCCGATTTTTAGAATAAGTCCAGTTACCAAATTAAAATAATAGCTGAATTTGAAGTGTAATTTCAATTAATTATGCGTGTTATTTAGTGCAATGAAACTCAATTTAATGAATTATTAATGAAATAAAGAGAAAATGAATGAGTCTGCAGGAAAAGTCATGTGCTGCTCACATCAGATTTTAAGTTTAGGTTTATTAAATTCGTTCGATTTTAAATTCATTAAATTAATGAATTTCATTTTTATTGAATTTTTAACCGTTTATATTACAATGTTCTTATTTGGGAACATTGCATTTAAAATGTTCCCCAAAATATCAGAGTAAATAATTATTAGCAACTATATTAAATAGGAAGTATGTATCATTTTTTTACTTTCCCTGCAATACATGGTAATGTATAGGGAAAGTATTGGAATCATGCCGAAAATCACAACTCGAGTTTTCGACGGATCTACACGTTTCGAGACCTGTAGAATACGTAAAAACCATTTTTAGCGTGACGTCTGTGTGTGTGTCTGTGTGTCTGTCTGTGTGTCTGTGTGTCTGTCTGTGTGTCTGTCTGTGTGTCTGTCTGTGTGTCTGTCTGTGTGTCTGTCTGTGTGTCTGTGTGTCTGTCTGTGTGTCTGTCTGTGCAGATTTTGTATCCACTCTAACTAAAAAAGTAATCGACCGAATTTCATAAAATTTGGTAGGTAAGTCACTTGTGGGCGACTCTGGTGCTGATTAGTTTTGGGTACGATTCGGGATAAAAGAACCCACCTTTTTTTGCGAAATGGCCCGCAAAAGCTTGCATCCACTGTAACTGAAAAACTAATAAACCGAATTTCACAAAATTTGGTAGATGAGTCACTTGAGGGCTACCCTGATGCTGATTAGATTTTGGTACGATTCGAAAAAACATAACCTGCCTTTTTTTTGCAAAATGGCCCGCAAAAATCGTCAAAATCTAAACTAATGAACCAGATATACTCAATATCATCAATTTAATGGATATACTCAAGATATATCCATTAAATGCTCGTTTAAAACGTAATGTTTAACGACGGAAAGAAAAAGATCAACCCCATTACACTAGGACTAGCCGTTCTCGAGATATTTTAGTTTTTCGTATTTTCTCTACGCCACCTTTAATAATAAGTCCGGTTACCGAATGAGAGCGAAAATTGAATTAAAAGTGAAATAAATTTAAAAATAAATATAGAGAACGTGAATATAAACGTCTGCAGGGAAAGTCATGTGCTGCCCACATCAGATTTTTAAATTATGTTTTAATTGCATCAATTAATTGTAAATTATTAAATTATTAATTTATCGATTTCGTTTCCTTTCTGTTCGGCTCCTACCAAATTTACCTTAAATACTGGACCTTTGCAGACATTGGCATCCATGGACGTCAATGCCTGCAAAGGGGACCGAACTGTTTGAGATAGGGTGTGTCAAATACCTGGAGGTTTTTCGTTTGTTTGGGATTGACGCTATCAAGAGTTAATCAAGAGGTTAAGTCATTGGTGGGACCATCATGTAAACGGTTTTCGAGGGTTGGTACTGTTGTCTCAAAACATAATTTGCTGTGGTGACGCATGATATCCAGTAAAGCGTATGATATCCAAAAATTTGTTTAATTCTGAAATATCAAGTAATAAATTTCCATTTGTTTTCAGAGCATATCTATGATTGTTCGATAATAAAATATCAGTAATTTTAAGGTAAATAAAAAGTCTGATGTGGGCAGCACACGACTTTCCCTGCAGACTCAAATTCATATTTTCTCTATTTCTTCAATAATTCTTTAGACTGAGTTTAATTGCATCAAATCACACTAAATTTGCATTTTTAATTCAATTTTTGTTTTTATTTGGCAATTGGACATTTTTCTGAAATCGGCGTAACAAAAATGCAAGATATCTCAAATATCATGAGAATGGTTAGTGCTAAAGTATAATGGAGTGTGTTATACCCTTTTTCTCGTCAAAAATTATATATAAAACAAGAATTTAATTGATACATTTGAGCATACGAAGTCTTTTTTTTTTCTTAGATTTTGGCGATTTTTGAGGGCCATTTCGTAAAAAAAGGCAGTTTGTTCTTTTCCGAATCGTACCAAAATCTAATCAGCACCAAAGTATCCAACAAGTAACTTATCTACCAAATTTTGTGAAATTTGGTCAATTAGTATTTTAGCGAGAGTGAATAAATTAAATTTTTGCGGAACATTTCGTAAAAAATAACAGGTTGTTCTCTTTCGAATCGTACCAAAATCTAATCAGCACCAGAGTATGATGCGATAAGTAACTTATCTACCAAATTTCATGAAATTTGGTCAATTAGTGTTTTAGTGAGAGTGAATATATTAAATTTTTGCGGCTCATTTCGCTAAAAAAAGCGGGTTCTGTTTTTACTAATCCTACCAAAAACTAATCAGCACCAGGGTCTCACCCAAGTGACTTACATACCAAATTTTATGAAATTCGGTCCATTAGTTTTTGAGTTAGAGTGGATACATACATTGCACAAACAGACAAACACACAGACACACACACAGACGTCACGCTAAAAATAGTATTTTCGCATTCTACAGGTTTCGAAACTTGTAGATCCGTCGAAAACTCGAGTTGCGATTTTCGACATGATTCCAATACTTTTCCTATACATTACCATCTATTTCAGGGAAAGTAAAAAGGATTTAAATTAGTCAAAATGCGTTTTATATTTTATTTCCTCATGTTTCTCAAAAACTTTTCAGAGTGACAGTATTTCATTCCTGTAATTGATTCATATTCTATCTGGTGAAACTGGTCCACATTTTTCATCGTACTACCAGATTTATTCTCCCATGTACCATCACTTACCTGTAGTCTTTATATTAGTAAGAACCTCAATCTTTCCAGAAATAACTTGGGAACAAGCACATTAAGCGTTTCGTTGTCATTGTCTTCTTCATCTCCAACATTTTCAGTTTTTGGCAGTCATATTACCTCTGAATCAGCTTCTTCTTTTAATTCTTCCAAATATTAAAATGATCTAAATACAGTGTGGATTTTTTTTCTCATATTTAGTTGTTAAATAATAGAACTCATAGTTTGAAACGGCGCTGTAACATAACAGACACAAGGAATAGAAACAAAAGCGAAAGATTGCGTTAGTTAATAATGCGTGATCAGTAGTGCCATCTCTCGTAAATATTGTAAAGAGTCACTTTGGGTATCAGTAATAAAATCGTCAGGATTAGCAATACATAAGAAAAATCAATCATGCATAAAGCATTGATTAAGAAACACTTTCCAACTTCAATGCAATTTTATATAAACATCTCTAATATGCTATATATTCCTCGATTGTATTTTTAAAATTATCACAATACTACATTAATTTTTATATTTGAAAACTTGAAACTCCATCGAAAAAAATGAACTTCATTCAAATAACGGCATAGAAATAAAAATTGCCTGGTTTAAACATCTCTAAATTGCGATACATTCCCCGGTAATATTTTTAAAATTATCACAATACTACAATAATTTATTATATTTGAGAACGTCATCGAAATAAGTGAACTTTATTCAAATGACGTCATCGAAATATAAATTGCCTCTATATAAAAACAGCATTTCATTCATAAACATTTTTCCATTCTATTCATTCATCACAATACTACAATAATTTATTTTATTCAAAAACTTAAAACCATGTAGGTACAAGTAATTTGACTCTATGCTTAAAACTTCATCGAAAAAACCGTCTGGTTCTGTGTAAAATCAATGAATATTTTATTCATATCAACTTTATTGCAGATGAGCTAAATAATTTTGCGCTAAAGAAATGCAGCAATTCTTATACAACTCATTCTACATATTTTGGTATTTACATTCTCCATAAGTGGAAATTAGGCTTCGTTGTAGAAATAATCAAAGTTGGATGATCATTTAAACTCAAATATATTGTAATTGCGTTGTTTCAGTGTGTAGATGCACAGAATTTAGGCAGAAATAAAGCGGTTTTAGGACTGATACAACACTAAATATGAATTAAAAAGAACTTTAAAAATTACAATTTTGACACAAGATGGATTCCATATTTTATTTTGAAATGGGTTAGGTGATCTGTTTATATAATGGCCACGTGATCGCTTCATATAAATCGTGTAATTATTGTTTTAATTTTTATTTAAAAAACTACTGAATATATTTTGCTGAAATTTTTTTTATATATCTTATGAGATAATTTGAATATTTCCTAAAACTTTCGAAGCAATTTGTGAATCTTAAATTCGCTTAAAAATATTTGAAAAATTAGGTCCCATAGGGTTTAATATATTTCATTTTTTCAACCCGGGTTCAATCCAAAATAATTGGGTGATATTATTCATTTATATTCCCCATAGGTCCCACAGACCGTCTAAACAGCATACTAAAATTTCATTTTGATAATGTCAATTTTACAGCAGTTATCGCACTAAGGGACAGACAGAATGAACAAAGTCATAAACTCTTTTAACTATGTTGTAAAGTGTTAAAAAAAGCATTTTTTTCTGAAGTTGAATCAAGACAGATATAATATTGCGTTAGTTAATAATGCGTGAGTAGTACTGCCATCTGTCGTAGATATTGTAACTTTGGGTATATTGACTTTGGGTATCAGTAATAAAATCATTAGGATTAGCAATAAAAAAGGCATTTTTTTTCTGAATTTGAATCACGACAGATGCAATATTGCGTTAGTTAAAAGTCTGATGTGGGCAGCACATGACTTTCCTTATATAATGCAATAAATTTACTACATTTACAGTAAAAAACATGTTATTTTTATATAAGATACTTATATTCTTTCCAAGATATTGAATTTTCGTCTATTAGACGTCGTTTTCATTGATTTCGCGTCATTTTTATCCATTTGGCGGACATAAACACTTTACAGCATAGTTGAAAAGTGTTTATGACTTTGTTCATTCTGTCTGTCTGTCCTTTAGAACGATAACTGCAGTAAAAATGACTTTATCAAAATGAAATTTTAGTATGTTTTTCAGACAGTCTGTGAGACCTATGGGAATATAAATGAATAATATCACCCAATTAGTTTTGTATAAAACCCGGGTTGAAAAAATGAAATACATTGAACCCTATGAGACCTAATTTTTCAAGCATTCTTTACATTTTTTTAGCGAATTTAAAATTCACAAAATGCTTCGAAAGTTGTAGGATATATTCAAATTATCCCATAAAATATATAAAAAAAAGTTCAGTAAAATATGTTAGGTAGTTTTTTAAAAAAAATTGTTTAATATAGGGAGAAAAACAAATTCATTTAAATTCTGACTCTTTCTATATTCTCCAGAAAGAAAAAATGATATATTATAATAAATATTTTTTTATCATGCCCATTCCTAAATTATTTTCAAAAATCATAACCAAGTAGGTCATATAGTACGAAAGATCGATACCGTTATAAAGTAGAAACGGGTGAATAATACGTTTCTAATTCGAGTTTTCTAATCAGGCTCTGTAGAGTTAGTGAGTTTATCGCCAATGTTAATTTGATGCAAATGAGCGCCATTTTGTAAAAATTTTAAAATATTACATAAAATAGTTCTTCATTAGATAAAATAGTTTAGTCATTAGTTAAAATAGATATTACATAAAATAGTTCTTCATTACATAAAATAGTTTTTATATGCAATCGACTGTTCAGAACCCCCCCCCCCCTAAATTTTAATAAAATATAATCAATTGAATGCCTTTATTACTTTCCTTATATACATAACATATAAGGAAAATATTGTGACGGGGTTGAAAATTCGAATTCGAGTTTTCGAAAGGAGAGCATGTTTCAAGCATCCCTGATCACGAATCAAACATTCTGAGGTGATGTCTGTCTGTGTGTGTGTGTGTGTGTGTCAGTGAGTCTGTGGAGACGATATCTCACGAACGAATGGAGCAATTCAAATGAAATTTGGTATAAAAATTACAATCCTGTAAGCTGGAAGCCTATTGTTTTTAAACATAATCGAATGTTCAGAAGCCCTCTAAATTTTCGAGTGAAATTTTGAAAAATTCGTCAAAAAAGAAAACGTCTAAAAAAGTTACGCAAATAGACATTTCTTATGTAATTTTTCATTAGAAAATGATTGACATAAATTTTAGAACGCTAACATGAACCGTTCTCGAGATGTTGCACCTTTTTCAAAAAAATTATCAAAAAGTCATATAAAATAAAGAAAAAATTCCTGTCGAGAAACATGTTCTCTTTTCATATGCAATACCATGCGATAAATTTGGTGACATCATTCTCGTGGATATAGCTTGTTCCATTCATGAAAAAAGATACTTTGAGTAATACTTTTGTCTTTGAACGTCAATAGACATTTATTAGTTGTAAGAATAATTTATTTCTCCGTCCATAACGCTTGACGAGATTTTGGCGACGAATCTGGTGGAATGTCGCCAACTAGGCGACTATTTTAAATGTTGCTAAATTTACGAAAAATTCGCAAAATGGATAAAAATGACGCTAAATCAATGAAAATGATGAGTCATTGACGAAAATTCAATATGTTGGAAAGAATATAAATATCTACTATAAAAATAATCTACTTTTTACAGTAAAAACAGTAAATTCATTGCATAAGGAAAATGATGTGTTGCCCACATCAGATTTTTTTACTTATTACATGTTTATCTAAATTCTGAGTCAACGCAATTACAATATTTTTTAGTTGACGATTTATATTACAATGGTTTTATTTGAATAAAGTTCATTTAGTGTAACTAGTATGCAGTTAAAAAGAAGGATATAAAATCTCCTATGGAAGAAATGCTTTAAAATGCCATAATGTTTTGTGAATTATATGTAGGTGTCGTTAGTGCTGGTGAAGTGTCTGCTATTGCTAATTGACACAACAGAAAGTCGTAGTATTTAGTATATGTATTTTTGATTAGTTTTAAATTAAGAGTTAACTAATTATGAGTATAATTAACCAGTATTTTTAATAGTAGTAGGATAGAGTACATAATCTATGGAGATAAAAAATAAATTGAATGGTAAAATACTTTCGAATGAGTAGGAATATTCGTTATTGTTTCAGTTCTAACCTACATTGCGTTAATTATTTATTTTTACAAAACTGACAGTTTAAAAAATGTTTTAGGTCTTTCGCCATAGAAATTCATGCAATGCAGCTTATCCCAGCGCCAACTAAATAATTGTCTTACACGATATTGGCGTTTCCTTAATGTGAAGTTTTAACTCCTTTTACCTCCGTGGTTACTGGCATTGTATTTTTTTATTGTCCTTTTTGGAGTTTTAAGTTTTCAAATATAATAAATTACTGTGATATTTAAAACAAATATTATCGCTGAATGTATCACAATTTAGAGACGCTTAAATAAAATTACATTTCCAGTTGGAAAGTGTTTTATAATCAATGCTTTATGCATGATTGAACTTTCTTGTTTTTAATATATGGGATATTTTGATAAATTTATTTGAAAAATGTGCAATATCTCGAAAACAGTTTATGCTAGCGTTCTAAAGTTTATGGCAATCGTTCTCTAAGAAAAAATTACATAAGTAATGTCTATTTGCGTAACTTTATAAAAGGTTTAGATTTTTTATTGATTTTTTCAAAATTTCACTCGAAAATGTAGGGGGTTCTGAACATTCGATTGCGTTTAGAAGCAATAGGCGTCCAGTATTCACGGATTGTAATTTTTGTACCAGATTTCGTTCGAATCTGTCTATTCGTTCGTCAGTTATCGTCTCCACACTCACACACGCGCGCACACACACACACAGACATCACCTCAAAAGCGTCTGATTGGTGTTCAGGGATGCTTGAAACGTGCTCTCCCGTCGAAAACTCGAATTCGAATTTTCGACCACTCCGTCACAATTCTTTCCTTATACATTATATATATATATATATATATATATATATATATATATATATATATATATATATTATATATATATATATATATATATATATATACATATACATATATTATAAGGAAAATAATAATGCGTGATTAGTACTGCCATCTCTCGTTCATATTGTAAACCGCCAATTCCTCCACTTTGGGTACCAGTAATAAAATCATCAGGATTAATAATAAAAAATATTTTTTTTTCTGACTTCGAATTCTACAGATCTCGGCTTTCTGGAAAAATTGCTTATTAAGTTTCAGAAAAATTATAGTACTGTTTTAAATCTAATGTTTATGAATTTTTACTTTCCTTATATACATAGTATAATGTATAAGGAAAGTACTGTGACGGGGTCGAAAATTCGAATTCGAGTTTTCGACGCATGTTTCTAAACGCAATCGAATGCTTCACCTCCCCCCCCCCCTTAAATTTTCGAGTGAAATTTTGAAAAAATCATCAAAAAATCGAAATTTTTAATAAAGTTACGCAAATAGACATTCCTTCTGTAATTTTTCCTTAAAACCGATTGACATAAACTTTAGAAAGGTAGCATGAACCGTTCTCGAGACAGTGCACATTTTTTTAAATAAATTTATCAAAAACTCCCATAAATTAAACAAAATATTATCTGTTGAGAAACATGTTCACTTTTCATATGTAATATCATGCATTAAATTCGGTGACATCATTCTCGAGGATCTAGCTCGTTCCTTTCATGTGAAAATATACTTTGAATAGTACTCTTGTATTTGAACGCCAATAATAATTTATCTGCTATAAGAATAACTTATTTCTCCATTCATAACACTTGACGAGATTTTGGCGAAATGTCGCCAACTTGGCGACTTCCTGTTGCCAAATTAACTAACATTTTGCTAAATGGATAAAAATGACGCTAAATCAATGAAAATGCCGATTAATTGACGAAAATTCAATATCTTGGAAAAATATAAGTATCTACTATGAGAATAACTTATTTATTTTTACTGTAAAATTAGTAAATTCATTGCATTATATAAGGAAATTCATGTGCTGCCCACATCAGATATTTTAATGTAAAATTCAAAATTAAATGTTGAAAATTAGGAAACACAAAAATTAAATTAAATTTGTGTTATACTAGAGATAATATTTGTGGGCTAAAATCTTATTGGTGGGGTTACCAGAAATACTTTATAAATGTTCCGAAGAAAGGAACGATGACACCTTATGGGTTATTCACGGTAAGACTTCAGAATATTTTTATTAGTTTTTAACACTTTACAACAAAGTTGAAAAGTGTTTATGACTTTGTTCATTCTGTCTGTCCGTTAGCACGATAACTGCCGTAAAAATGACTTAATCAAAATTAAATTTTAGTATGTTGTTCAGACGATCTGTAGAACCTATGGGAATATAAATGAATAATATCACCCAATTAGTTTTGGATTAAACCCGGGTCGAAAAAATGAAATACATTGAGCCCTATGGGTCTTAATTTTTCAAACATTTTTTAAGCGGATTTAAAATTCACGAATCGCTTCGAAAATTTTAGGTAATATTTAAATTGTTCCATAAAATATATAAAAAAAAATTCAGCGAAATTTATTCAGTAGTTTTTAAATAAAAATTAAAATAATAATTACACCTCTTATATGAAACGATCACGTGACCAGGATATGAAACGATCACATGACCCACTTCAAAATGATATATGGCATCCATCTTGTTTCAAAATCGTGATTTTTTTAAGTTCTTTTTAATTCATATTGAGTGTTGTATCCGTCCTAAAACTACTTTATTTTTGCTTAAATTCTGTGCATCTACATACTGAAACAACGCAATGACAATATATTTGAGTTTAAATGCTCATCTAAATTTGATTATTTCTACAACTAAGCCCATTTTTCACCTATGTAAAATGTAAACAGCAAAATATATAGAATGAGTTGTATTAGAATTCCTGTATTTTTTTAACACAAAATAATTTAGTCCATGGAGTCTGCATGGCTGATATGAATGAAATATGAATTGATTTCATAAAAAGAAGGACGATTTTTTTCGATGAAGTTTCAAGCATAGAGTTTAATTTTTTGTAGCTCCATGGTTTTAAGCAAAATGTTTAAATAAAATAAATTATTATAGTATTGTGATGAATGAAATGAATGGGAGAAAGTTATGAATGAAATCCTGTTTTTACAGAGAGATCCAGGCGTTTTATTTTTTCTATGACGTCATTTGAATTAATTTCAGTTGTTTTCGATGAAGTTTTCAAATATAATAAATTATCGTAATATTATGATAATTCTAAAACTATTACCGAGGAATGTATAACATTTTAGAGATGTTTAAACCACGAAATTTATATTTCAATGCCGTCATTTGAATGAAGTTCATTTTTTTCGATGAAGGTTTAAGTTTTCAAATATAATAAATTAATGCAGTATTGTGATAAGTTTCAAAATATTACCGAGGAATGTATTGCATTTTAGACTTGTTTAAATAAAATTGCATTGAAGTTGGAAAGTGTTTCATAATCAATGCTTTAAGCATGATTGATCTTTCTTGTTTTTTTCTTGTTGGCGAAAAAATTGTAGGTTATTCTCAAAAAATGGAATATAGGCCTTTCGAAATAACTAATCATACATGATTCCAAAAAGTCTTTACAACTCGTTATAATTCTAAATAAAGAATGTTAACGATAAAACGAATTACTAAGTAATAAATAAAAATGAGTTAAACTAAGGATCTTTATGAGCAATTGACTGATAAATGTAAACATAATAATGAAATGCATTACTTTAGCTGCTAAATTTGCTCTTTCAGAATTTACTTTGCACAGAGCAGATATAAATAATTCCTGTTGATTATGGATTTTGATGGAATGTATTTACACTTCTTGATTTAAATAACTAATTTATTTGAATTATTACAACATATTTTCCAATTCTTTGTTTATTAATTAGACGGCACGAAGTAGAACCACGTCGTGTAAATATTTTCTTACTTCTGAAGAAACGTTGGACTATTTTATGCTCCAGATTTCGAAACTTTTTTTATATATTACCTATAGTTGTGCAGTTAGTTACAGAAGAGAAGAATAGCCATAATGCTTGACAAGCAGAAAGTTATACCTAGTGATCAGGGAAGTATATCGTGCAGGAATTTGGAGGGAAAGACATGTAATTATTTTAGTGGTTGTTAGTGTGTATATTAGCCTAAAATTATCTACGTAAACCACAGTTGTAGAATATAATTTTATATATGTATATGTATATATATGTATATATATGTATATATATATATGTATATATGTATATATATATATATATATATATATATATATATATATATATATATATATGTATATATATATATATATATATATATATATGTATATATATATATATATATATGTATATATATATATATATATATATATACATATATATAAATTCAGCATTAATGAAACATGTATGGCCCTTGATAACGTACATGGTTTCAGAAATGCTTTTCATATTCATTTTATTCCTTTTATATTCACTAGATTCCATTTATTCAATTTCCAAACTTCTTGCCTAGCTCATCATGCTACACTTGGCTTCTGATTTGCAATTTTTTTACCTTTACCTTCAGTTTACAAGCAATTTTCTTTGGTATTTCTCGGGTATATATATATTACAAGTAATCATAAAAATCCTCAATTATATGTATATATATATATATATGTATATATATGTATATGTATATATATATATATATATATGTGTGTGTGTGTGTGTATATAGATATATGTGTGTATATATATGTATATGTATATATATATATATATATATGTGTGTGTGTGTGTGTATATAGATATATGTGTGTATATATATATATATATATATATATATATATATGTATGTATGTATGTATGTATGTATATATATATATATATATATATATATATATATATATATATATATATATATATATATATACAATATTGTATATTCTTTTTTAGAAATCTGTACATGAAAAATGTGAATAACTGGATGTTTAGCAAAAGTAAGTACAACCTATATTATATCATAATAATTTTCTATACTTTGTTAATTTATAAAGCCCCACTTATAAATATTAAATGCGTTACATTTTGTTTAAAACTGTTTTCGAACTGTAAATGGCTAAGTTTATTAAAATAATTTCATATTTAGTTTCCTAAATTATTTAGTTTCGTGCTTATATATACGGTTATTTTAGTTTTAAATTTATTAAATTAATTATTTTTGTTAAATTGTTTAGGGTAAGACCAATGGCGTCTTTAGGAAAATATTTTTTATCTGATCAATTAAAATATCACTTTAGTTTTAGATGTATTCATCTTTCAACAGTTTCTGTATACTGAAATAAATGTTTATATTTACTATATGTTTGGAATGGGATATAATTCTCACTAGAAAATCTAGATATTATTTTGAAGTAAAGTAAAATTTATTTAATAGAGTATTGTTTTATTCCTCTGAGCGCTGGAAATAACAATGACAATAATGAGCATTAAGAGCGCTGCTAATAACAATTGTTAATAATGAGCAATATTTACAATATTATTTTATGCACACAAGTTCCGAGAAATTTTCCTGCCTACTCCATTCATTTACTATTTTTATCCGAACTAAAGAGAATTTTTGAACAATTATGGACATTGCATTTACAAATTTTCACATAAATAAAATATGCAATATGGTTTTAGAAGTTCTTAACTCAAGTTACCCTCGAACAAAAAGTTCCAAGCTAGTTTGTTATTTGTACATATGCATAAATTCTATTTTATATGGTCCTCTAAGTACTAACTTACCTTTATTGGTCCTCAGGGAAGAATTTCAAGCTACAATAGCTGTCAAATTATATATTCTCAATATGTAGCTTCTCTAAAAATATGAACTATAATTATAGATAATATTATGTTATGGTATAATGCAAAGAGAAATGTTCACTTTTTGACTTGATTGTTATATTGTTACTGAAAGGCTTCAAAAACTAAGTCTTATTTTTCTTTACACCTAAATTTTAAGAAACATTTTATATAACGAATTTACTATTTCAATAAAATGTATTCTCTTTTTTCCCATTTATATTATAAACATGTAAAATATGCATTTAAATTCTGTGAAATGTATCAGATTTTACATTTCTTCATTGCAATCGAGTTTATCACAGACATCTTTAAAAGCAAGTATTTTAAGTATGTCAAATATATATTAGAATAATATTTTTATTTCACATTTTACTACACTAATTTAAAATTGAATTATCTTAGACTAAAATATTGGTTACAAAATAAGAACGAATATAACTGTAAATGCAAACTATATGCATTTTCTTGGTAGCAGTCATATGAAAACTGGATTGTAAAATGTTGGTTACAATATAAGAATGAATATAACTGAAAATACAAGCTATATGAATTTTCTTGATAGCAGTCATATGAAAATTAGACTGTAAAAGATTGATCACAATATGCACTATATGAATAAATGTAACTGTAAATACAAGCTATAAAATAAGATTTCAAAATGGAGTATTTATCCATTTTATTGCTGGATTTTGATTTTCTCTTTCAAGTTCACTTAAGATGAATGGATCATCTATGATACAAAAGCTGTATCGATAAATATCAGTGAATCTTGAACTAATGTCAACTTCCCAGGACATAGATCCTTCATTCCAAATTGAAGCACAATATCTACCTATTCCTTCGCCTCCAGTGTGATTTTCATACACAATAAGCCTTTCTTCAATTACCACTGCTTTCGGAACCACGTAGGTATAAATCAAATCTGGATAAGTTATCCACACCTTTCGTACCGGATCATATCTTTCTACTGCTGTTATGATTCTGCAGTTATCTTCACTACGTCCACCAAGGATATACACACTCTCGTTGAAAACAGCTGTTGCAAATCCCGTTCTGATTTGACTAGGTGCTTTTATATCACACCAAGTTTCAAAGATTGAATTATACATCAAGGCTCTCATTTCTAACTTTCCAGAATTTTGGCAAGAGCCGATCACATACAGTTCATCATTTACCACCGCACTTCCTCCGATTCTTAGTAATGGCAGGGGTGATGTATAATACCAAGAATTTGTAGATGGATGAAAATATTCCACTGCAAACAACGGAGTAAATGACATTGGTGAATTTCCCCCAATGGCGTAAATGCGATCCTTGTTTCGGATCACACTATAGTCTTGACGAGATGTTCGAAATTTTCCAGGTCGGTTACAGGTCTTCAACATTAAATCAAATGAACCAATAGCATTTGGAAATGTATTGAACATGTAGATCGACTGATTCATGGCAATAAGTGTATTAAAATTGGAATTCATTTCACCTACTTTGCGCCATTTACCTAGCTGGTCGCCATACGTTAGAAAAAGATCAAAGTTACCATTCTTATTTGGAATTGACCCGCCGGCATGGAAAAAGTACATTTTAGGTGGACATCTTTCTGCATGAAACATTTTTCAAGTTCGAAAAATGAATGTTACTGGCTTCGTAATTAAAATATCTAAATTTTTTAGCTATTAATGTTCGTTCACAGATAGAAAGCTGTGATCTACTTGCAGTTCAGAAGCCAGGTACAAACTACGCCGAACACTAAAGACAGAACGTGACGTAACACTATCTGCGCTCTTGTCCAATGGTAGTGAATCAGTTTTTCTTCTTGTTTTTTGTTTTGTTTTGTTTTTGTTTTGTTTTTTGTTTTTTTGTTTTCTTTGCATATTTCTCAGTTTCAGCATTTATTATAATTATTTGTTAACTCTATACGATTTCTCTGCATTTTCTCTTTCTAGCTATATACATAACACTTCAATGATTTATAGCAAATGATCATTTAAATTGGCTTTCAACACTTTTCTTCTTTGATTCTGTGTTTTATATTCTGTGATTCGACAGTTTTCCACCATCTCATGTGATAATCATAAATAATGGCTTTTATTTTCGATTGCAAAGAGTGATTCGAAAGAGGATTTTTCTTATGCTAATGCTTCATATCATTTTGTTGTAATGTTTGTGCATATTATACAGTATACCTTTTGCGTAGTATTTCTGTCAGGTTGTGTTTACTAATTATTGTTGCCTTTGGGCATCGTCCATAATCGTGCTCAGATATTTCTAAACACTTTCGCAGAATCCAATTACTGTTATATTTATCCCTTTACATTACGTGTTAAACATGACTCTATACTGTGTTATGCATAATGATTTCACTGTTCAAGAATATCCTGATTATATTTTTGTGCTGTTTGGTCCCTAAATTCATTGATTTTACTTAGTAAACAATCATCTTTGTTTAGAATAACTTGAATAATTTTTCTAGGTCAATAAATGTTGCAGCATGACACTTTAGTGTTAAACTGTATTTACATCATGACATTAAAGTTTTGCATCTTAGCAGTACATTGTATTGTTTGTTATGTCTGATTTAAGATTCTGAATGTTAACGGTTTTTCCCGTTCTTCAGAGTTTTAACTTGTGGCATTTTTATTCAGTTGACGGGAGGGGGATGGAGGGGGGGGGGTAAGTATTATTTCCTGGCTTAGCTGTTAATATTGTGAGTGTTTTATGAATTTGGTCTCTCTTTAAATTCATTTTATGATTTTAGAGTTTTGTGTTTTTTATATACACTTGTGTTTCATTTTTGATTTTCCTAACACATTTCACTTTCTATCCAATAGCAAAACTGTTTCTTTATTTTACTGATATCTTAATTTAGAAATTCATTATTATAATTTAGTCATTTGATTATGTTTCGTGGGTTTTTTCTCTTTTCATTGATATATTACACTGTACTAATTGTTTTCAAAATTCAATCATTTTTGTTTTGAATAACTTAATAATTTTCTTGGGTATAAAATTTTGTAGTTTGATATTTTAGTGCTTAACTATCCTTACATCCCGACATTCAAGTTTTGTCCCTAATTATAATTTATTGTTATTTTTTATTTAGAATTCTGAATTTTAACTGTTCTTCACGTTTTTAAAAGTTTTAACTTGTAGAAATTTTACGCAGCTGACGACATTAAGGGCTGATTTGTTGCTTAGCTGTTAGTGATGTATGTGTTTCATGTATTTACGGGCTTTTTAACGGTATTATTTTAATTCTAAAGTTCTGAGCTTTTAATATGCACACGTGTTCCAATTTTTGTTTTCCTAACTCACTTCACGTACCATCCAATGGCAAAATTATTCCTTTATTTTACAGATATCTCTGTTTTTGAATTAATTACTATAACTTGATATTTTATTTACATTTCTGATTTCTCTCTTCACTGATATATAACATTATATTAATTTCTTTCAAAATTTTGTATAGTAGCTGTTTTAAAAGATAACTATTCAAATCAATTGTCAAGTTCCATATTACCATATTATTTTTACTTTCCCTGCAATACATGGTAATGTATAGGAAAAGTATTGGAATCATGCCGAAAATCGCATCATCGCGTTTCGAGACCTCTGGAATACGAAAAAACTATTTTTAGCCGGATGTCTGTGTGTGTATCTGTCTGTCTGTCTGTCTATCTGTGCAGATTTTGTATTCACTCTAACTATAAAACTAATGGACCGAATTTCATAAAATTTGATAGGTAAGCCACTTGTGGGTGAATCTGGTGCTGATTAGGTTTGAGTACGATTCGGGATAAAGGAACCCGCCTTTTTTTGCGAAATGGCCCACAAAAGCTTGTAACCACTCTAGCTGAAAAACTAATGTACTGAATTTCACAAAATTTGGTAGATAAGTCACTTATGGGACACCCTGGTGTTGATTAGATTTTGGTATGATTTGGAAATAAATAACCTGCCTTTTTTTGCAAAATGGCCGGCAAAAATCGCCAAAATCGAAAATAAAAAACTACGTATGCTCAAATATATCCATTAAATGCTTGTTTAATATGTAATTTTTAACGAAAAAAAGAATAAGATCAACCCCATTACAGTAAGACTAGCCGTTCTCCAGATATTTTAGTGTTTTCGTATTTTCATTACGCCACTTTTGAAAATAATTCCAGTTATCAAATAAGAACGGAAATTAAATTAAAAGTGAATTAAATTTAATTCAAATAAAGAGAACGTGAATATAAGTCTGCAGGGAAAGGCATGTGCTGCCCACATCAGATGTTTTTCATTCTGCTTCCCACTGTAAGGGGATATCTTCCACAAACTTCTCATAAGGGATGTTGTCAATTATTTCATATTATTAATTTTTATTCTTCCTGTTTTTAAATTCATGTTTATCCACACCTGACTTAAATTCATATTCACATTCTATCCTATTAATTTTAATTTCCAAAATATAATACAATTCATATTTTCTCTTAATCGCCCTCCTCAAGGATTAAAGTCTAACATTTTCAAAATATGAACAAGGTATATAACGATATTTCTAGTACGCCATATATATAGTGCCATTGATAGAATGTTTAGGCTGCTATACAACAAATGCATTGTCCCTTGGTCACGAAATTAATTTTGATGATCAATTTACCGCCAATTTTGCGGACACGGTTGAATACCAATGAAAAAATATTTTCGTACGTCTCAAAGTACTCTTGTTCCGCATATTTTCCTCTATACATTATTTTAAAAATTAGAATTGTTTATGTCATATATATATGTTGCAAGTATTCTAGATTTTCTGTCCGATTTTATTTAATGCAGCTTTCGAAATAATTTAAGAACATGCCGTTTTATTTGCGTTGAAGAAAATATTTTCAGACAACATTTAAGCAATAACTAGCTGGGTCGCATTTTTAGTGACACTGTTTTAGCGATCATTTTTACAGCAATTACTTTTTTTTTACCTTCCCTGCAATACATGGTAATGTATAGGGAAAGTATTGGAATCATGCCGAAAATCGCAACTCGAGTTTTCGGCGGATCTACACGTTTCGAGACCTCTAGAATACGAAAAAATATATTTTTAGCGTGACGTCTGTGTGTGTGTCTGTGTGTCTGTTTGTCTGTGTGTCTGTCTGTCTGTGCAAATATTGTATCCACTCTAACTCAAAAACTAATGGACCGAATTTCATAAAATTGGGTAGGTAAGTCACTTGTGGATGAATCTGGTGCTGATTAGTTTTGGGTACGGTTCTGGATAAAAGAACTCACCTATTTTTTGCGAAATGGCCCGCAAAATATTGTATCCACTCTAGCTGAAAAACTAATGGGCAGAATTTCACAAAATTCGGTAGATAAGTCACTTGTAGGACACCCTAGTGCTGATTAGATTTTGGTACGATTCGAAAAAAATAATCTGCCTTTTTTTGCAAAATAACCAGCAAAAATCGCCAAAATCTAAATTAAAAAACTACGTATGCTCAAATATATCCATTAAATGCTTGTTTAATACGTAATTTTTAACGAAGAAAAGAATAACACCAACTCCATTACACTAGGACTAGCCGTTCTCGAGATATTTTAGTTTTTTCGTATTTTCTCTACTCTACCTTTGAAAATAAGTCCAGTTATCAAATGTGAACGAAAATTGAATTAAAAGTGAATTAAATTTAATTAAAATAAAGAGAGCGTGAATATAAGTCTGCAGGGAAAATCCTGTGCTGCCCATATCAGATTTTTTACTTTTCCTGCAGTGCATGGTAATGTTTAGGGAAAGTATTGGAATCATGCAGAAAATCGCAACTCGAGTTTTATACGGATCTACATGTTTTCGGACCTTTAGAACACGAAAAAACTGTTTTTAGAGTGACGTCTGTGTGTCTGTCTGTTTCTGAAAGGTATGTATCCACTCTAACTGAAAAAATAAATTGACTGGATTTTTTAACATTTGGTATGTAAGTCTCTCTTGGGGGACTCTATAGTTCTATACGATTCGCGATAAAAAAAAGGGGTCTGCCATTTTTGAGAAATGGCTCGAAAAAATTGCCTGTATCCACTCTAGCTAAAAACCGAATAGACCAAATTTTACGAAATTTTGTAGATAAATCATTTGGGGGTTACCCTGGTGCTGATTAGATTTTGGTACGATTCGGAAAAAAAGAACCTGCCTTTTTACGAAATGGCCCTCAAAATTTGTCAAAATCTAAAATAAAAGAGTACGTGTTCTCAAATATATAAACATTAAATGCTTGTTTAAGACGTAATTTTTCACGAAGAAAAGAATAATATCAACTGCATTACTCTAGGACTAGCCGTTCTCGAGATATTTTAGTTTTTTCGCATTTTCGCTGCGCTACCTTTGAAAATAGGTCCAGTTACCAAATGAAAACTAAAATTGAATTAAAAGTACAAATTCGGTGTCATATAAAATAATTATGAGTGTTATTTTGTGCAATTAAACTCAATGAATTAGTGAAGATATAAAGAAACCTTGAATATGAGTCTGCAGGGAAAGTAAGCTGCCCACATCAGAGTTTTCGCTTTATTTAGCAATCACTTTAAGCAAATACATTTTAAAATACGCCCGCTAAGCGACACTTAGCATCTTTGATCCGTCTTTGGTCCATGTTTCCTATATTTCAAATCCTTTCCAGATATATCTGAAATTGATACGTCATTTTGCCTTCACAATGATGAAATGGCTTATTTTCGTGAGTTAATTCTATGATATTTCATTGAATGCGTATCTATATTAGTAAATCAAATATGAGAATGTAAATATGACGCATGTTCAAATATTTAATCTTTTGTTACGCGAAAATACTGTAAATAAACTTATGCCACTTTGCCGAATCAAGTAAATCCTCTTAAGATACTTTCATAACGGAACGATGTAAGTGGAAATTTGAATGAATATAAAATTTTAGTCAAAAATCGAGACACACAAATATGTTTGTAAGAACATTAATACATTATAATAAGATCATAGAACTTAATAATTCACGAATATATACGCAATTATTTTGTTTTGAAATTGTAATTTACTCATTATACTAAAAACTTTCGAGAATCGTGGAAAAGAGCTGATGGCAGACTTGTGCATTATGACATGGGTGTGCGTTATACTTGAGAAGTTATGTTGAGTCTAAATTATAATGCATTTCTGATTTGGAAGAGCGCAATATTGTAATCATCACACTCCAAAAAAACATAATTAAATTCGTCAATGAAATAAGTATGTACTGAAGCATAGTAAATGCGAATGCTCAGGTAATCGAAAAATATGTGTACTGCATTAAAAATATTTCGTATAATTGGAGCAGAAACAAAGCATATTCTAATTCATCAAGAATTTGAACTAGAATCCAAAGACAGTTCGTTATAAAAGTAAATCGAGTTAAGCGTGTTTGAATTCAACTGGGATTTAACTGGGTTAATTATACTAATACAATGTACTTTTGTATAATATGCATTACCTGTTTTAATTACACTAATATAATATAATTAATAACTTACTATTTTTGATACATTATATTAAGGGGGTAAGGGACAGAAAATGCTATTTCTCTTATATATGAATAGTTTTATTAAAAATATTTTATACAATAGTTTTTCTTTTATTGGGTGCTATGCAAATTAAGTTAAATGTATTACAATATTTTTAAAAATTCAAAACGTAAAAAATAGAGTTTTTAAATTTGATATGATTATGAATTCAAAGACTCTATTTATAAAAGAAAAAGTATATTTTTATTGGAGAAAAACATGCTCTTAGTCTGTTTTCGGAATATTTTGAAATATTGTTATGAAAAGGTAAAAAAATGCTTTAATGAAAACTATCTTTTTATATAAGTGACTTGTGCCTTAAAACAACAAATTTAAAATTTGCAATTTTATCTACAAATCCTGAAGACAAATTAAACTTCATATTATAGAGAGATAAATTATGTCTCAACTTTCATAGCTATAGCTGAAACACTTTTTTTAATTATACCAATTTAAAGATTGAACTTTTCAGAAATTCAGTATTTAAGAAAACAAGGTTTCATAACTCTATTTCATACAGTTTGTATCAGAAAACCAACTTTTTAATGTCTAACTAAAATTTACTTAAAGTTTAGTTAGATATTAAAATTTTTAATTAAAGTATTTACGAAATATTGTGTAATTCAATTCTACAATATTATAATTTGTTCTTGTTTAATAAAAAATATTCAATTTTTGAAAATGTTCTGTCCTGGACCCTTTTAAAACAACTGTTTTTGGTGAAGTAATCTGATTACAATATTTTATATGATTAAAATTCATGTTGGTATCCCATCTGTGCGTTAATTATAAATATGTAAAATGTATTTGTTCCAAAGTCAATATTTAAATAATTAAATGTAGATTGCCTATGTTTTGTAAAAATGGTGGTCATAGGCATTTTCTTTCAGATAAATCAATTGTTTATACTTTCATCTTGTACAGGATACTAGGCGATCATTCAATATCCATATATTTCGTCAAATCCAATCAAAATTTAGACCCTACAGAGATAAATTCTATTATTCTTAAGCAGTACTAATGTAACACTACATTAATAATAATTATTCTTAAACAGTACTAGTTTAGCATTACACTAATGATGATTAAGATTAAAGAATCACAGCAGTATTTCATGACATCAAAAATATCATTCGGATTGCACACGATTAATGCAATCAAATATGCCCAGTCTGGGGGAAGAAATATATACAGATGAAAGTTTGAAAAGAAAATAAATGAAAATAAAAAAAGAATATTCCTATCATCACCTCGCTTCAATGTCATGGGTTTGTAATCATTCTTACTTCCCAGAATTCAGTTAAAATGATCCAGCAATCAATCTTGCAAAACTAAATTAGGATTGAAAAGCTAAAATCGCTTTTAAGCAATGATTTCCAATAAATTCTGGTGAAAGAGATCAAGATACGCATAAAATAAGATTAAAAACAAAAAATTATATCTAAATCATTCGGAAAACTGTATCGAGCATGTTTTTAGAGGAATTCTTAAGATATATTAGAATGCTAGAGTTCTACTTTTTACAATATAATGGATATTTTGGATTCCAATTTTTAAACTACATTGTAAAATATTTAACCTAAATTTTAAAAAGTCAACAAATTTTGACTTTGAGGTAAAATTGCTCTGCAAATGCATTTAGTTCATATATAAGTTCAGAGACTTCAAAACTTATAAACACGAACTTATTATTACTTATTTTCATTACTTATTATTACTTTTTAATCATCACTTCTCAGTAGCAAACTAAAACTTTTTCTAAATATAATGAAATACATAATATTTAAATGAGTCCAAAGTACTTTAGATTAAAATAAAAATTATAGAAAAATACTTTTTGGCACAAAACATTATATCAAATTCTTTAGAAATTAAACGCAGGTTCAAAAGTTTTATATTTTGCATCACAAATTAACTTTTATAAATACCTGTATATAAACGAGAATATTTTTTATTCTGTTAAAAATGTTCTAAATCATTATTTTCATTCTAGTCAGCTTGAAAATGTATGCGTGCCTAGATGAATGGTATTATGACGTTTCTATATAACAAATCAGCCCAATCATGGAGAAAAGTGAAAGAAATTTGGGGAGTCAGTGTTCCTAACAGCCTGCTATTGAGCAACTCCCACTTTAATTGAGCATTATTCGAAATATTTTATACACGATGATGTACAACAATGATGTACAACATTTTCTCGAATGATGTACAACATTTTCTCGAATGATGTACAACATTTTCTCGAATGATGTACAACATTTTCTCGAATGATGTACAACATATTCTCCAGAAGGCACATCATTGACAGAAACACTTGGAAGTCCCCAACAGTCCATAGTTGGCACCATTGTGTTTGTCCTGGTGATGCTTTTGCCTTCGGTGTTGTCAGAGTCCAACAAACAACTATTTCTAGGTTCATTGGTGGGTATGTATAATGACTTACTTTCGATCGGGATCGTAAACTGTTTCCCATCTGCACTAAGTGCTGTCTTGTGAAGGCTTCTCCCCAGCAACTCATGGACTGTCTGACTATCCAGGGATGACCTTATCTCTGAATCGCTGTTGGTTTTAGATTTTCTTAGGGTTCATGGGCTCATGGACTTGGTCAAACTTAGGACTAGATCAAGCGGAATTAGCAACAACAACATAATTAAAATGAAAGTTACTTGGTAGCGGGATATTTGGGTAGACGCTGTCTCTCCAAATTTCCTTAACGCTTATACATTATTTCAGTATTATTCATTATTTTATATTACAAATTAGCCTTTATAAATACATATATATATACGAGTATATCGATGCAATACTTTATTTTATTATGGGTTACAATTAATCGATTTAAGTTGATTAGGATGTTCTAAAATTAATTATTAACATCCTAGTCAACTTGAAAACTTTTACAAATTTAAAAGAACAGCATTTTAGCGATTCTGTATAACAAAGTAACACCATACAACAGCGATTCCACGTATCTATTAAAACATTATTTTGCTTTATTCATTACCAAATACTCACTAATGAATTATTTATATTCCCCAGACTACGTGGAAACTTTTAAGCTCTTCTAAGAATAATAATATTTCTCAGCTTTAGCAATCGAATTCCTAAACCGAATAAATCATTTGAATATTGCTTAGTTCATCATAAAAAAAAAAGTTGTGAAACAGTTTCACAGAAGACAAAAAACATGATGTATCCAGCACACGACTTACTTTGCAGATTAATAAATTTCAGTATTGTGTAAACAATGGCACAAATTTGACATTGTTATTACCGTTCAAAATACACGACACTGTTATTACCGTTCAAAATACACGACATTGTTATTACCGTTCAAAATATAAGACATTGTTATTACCGTTCAAAATACACGACATTGTTATTGCCGTTCAAAATATGGATACTAAATTTCATATAAATCGCTGGATTCTTTCTGGATATTCTGCATTTTTTATAGCAAAGACAAATTATCTAATTTTACAAAAAGCGTTCAGTATAACTCCTAAGCAATGGTGTGCAATTTATTACTTCCAAAGTATATACTCATTTGATACTAGTATCTTTTACGCTTTTCTCATTTCAGATTGGAAGTGTACAATATCTCGAGAATGCAACGACTTAGCCTCCTACGTTTGAGGTCAGTAGCTTGGCTAGTTTAAAATAATATGAATTATAAATATTTCTTTTTAACATAATTATTTTATGTTTTCTATTTAAAAGAAATTAATGAAATTAACAGCTAGTTTATCTTAAAATGTATATGTCTCTATAATTTATCGAGTAAAGTAATAGCACCAAATTTCATTTGAATATGTTGATTTGTCTAAACGATATCCTGCTCACAGACAGATTTACTGATATTATTGAAAATCGGCTGATTTGTATTTAGGAAGACACAAACGTGTAAATTCAATTCAAAATCCAGAGATCGAATTTTTCACCCATTCCAACACATTCGTTTTACATTTGAGTACATTGTATGCTTTGTATTAGAATTGTATTGTATGGAAATTAAAAATATTGGTAATATTACCTAAAGGAAAAAAATAAAGATAAAAAAAGTAAAATTCATTCTTATGTAATTTATTTAAAGATCGCTAATAAAATATATCAAAAAAAAAAATTGCGAGAAAATTCAAAAAATTGTGCCATCCTAAAATTGTGTAATGACATACATTCCACATGCATTCCGTTATAGCAATCCTCCATAGATAAATAGTTTAGATATGTTCTGATATGCAGTATTGTAGTTTTGATGTTTACAATAGGACTAAAATTATGATGCATTTTACTTGTTCTGATATGTATGACGGTGCATTTGATGTGTACAATTCAAAATTCGAAAATCCGAATTCAAGTTTTTGTGTTTCAAGAGCACGTTTCAAACATTACTGAACTCGAATCGAGCGTTTTTGTTGTGATGCTTGTGTGTATACGTATGTGAGTTTGTGTATGCGATATCTCACAGATGAATGGAGCGTTTCAAGAGAAAATTGATACAAATATTACAATCAGTGAATAGTGGAACCCAATTGACTTTTAACACAATCGATTGTTCGGAAAATCCCCAAATTTTTAATTGAAGTTTTTAAAAAATTATTAAAAACCAGAGCCTTTAGTAATATTGTGCAAATGATTATTTCCTGTGTAATTTTTTTTAGAAAATGAATGGCATAAACTTTAGAACACTAGCTTGAACCATTCTCGTTATGTTGCAGATTTTTCAAATGAATATATTAACAAGAAAGATCAATGATGCATAAAGCATTGATTTTGAAACTCTTTTCAACTTCAATGCAATTTTATACAAACATCTCTAAAATGCGATATAGTCTTCGGTAATGTTTTTAAAATTATCACAATACTACATTAATTTATTATATTTGAAAACTTCATCAAAGAAAATAAACTTCATTTAAATGACGGCATTGAAATATAAATTGCCTGCTTTAAACATCTCTAAAATGCGATAGATTCTTCGGTAATATTTTTAAAATTATCATAACACTACAATAATTTATTACATTTGAAAACTTCATCCAAAACAAATGAACTTTATTCATATGACGTCATAGAAATATAAATCTCCTCTATATAAAAGCAGAATTTCATTCATAAACATTTTTCGAATCGTTTCATTCATCACAATACTATAATAATTTATTTTATTTAAAAATTTGAAAATTGTTACCTACCGTATTTATTTTAAAATGTGAAGCCTTTCTCACATGTAAAATAATTAAACTCTTAGAAAGATATTTATTATATAATATATCTATTTTTTCTTTCTGGAGGATATAACGAGAGTCAAAATTTCATTGAATTTGTTTTTCTCCCTATATTAAATAATTTTTATTTAAAAAACTACCTAACATATTTTACAAATTTTTTTTTATATATTTTATGGGATAATTTGAATATTTCCTAAAATTTTCGAAGCAATTTGTGAATTTAAAATTTGCTTAAAAATTGTTTGAAAAATTAGGACCCATAGGGTTCAATGTATTTCATTGTTTCAACCCGGGTTCAATAAAAAACTAATTGGGTGATATTATGAATTTATATTCCCATAGGTCCCACAGACCGTCTGAAAAACATACTAAAATTTCATTTTGATAAAGCCATTTTTACGGCAGTTATCGTGCTAACGGACAGACAGACAGACAGACAGACAGAATGAACAAAGTCATAAACGCTTTCAACTATGTTGTAAAGTGTTACCAAAGTCATAAACATTTTCAACTATGTTGTAATTAAAAAATCATATAAAATTAAAATGTATTAATTATTGTGAAATATTTCACTTTTCATATGTAGCGATAAATTTGTTAACATCAATCTCGTGTATTTAGTTCGTTTCATTCACGAGAGAAGATACTTTGGGTAATGGTATTGTATTTTGACGCCTGACAATTCGTCAATAGGCATTTATTTAATTTTAAGACAAGCTCTTCTCTCCTTTCGTTTATGATGCTTGGCGATAAATTTGGCGAAATATCGCCAACATGGTGATATTTTGTGCAAGATTGACGAAAATATCGTCAAAATTGCAAAAATGACTTTAATTAAGGAAAACGACGCCAAATTGATAAATAAATTATTAAAATATTTCATTATATGGACTTTATTGTTAGTTGTAGATCCTATTAATCTTGATAATTTTCAATTTTTTAGTGAATTATAAATTAATTGGGTGCTTCGAAATAGTTTTACATGTTGTTATCCGAAAAAGTGCAAAATGTGCCAATCAGCGTTAAAAACCTTGTGTCGTGAATCTTATACATCATTGTCTCACTGTGAAATAAGTAAATTTATTTCATTACATAGGCAAAGTCATGTGCTGTCCACATTAAATTTTTCAGAAATGTATAATGCTGGTTTCAATGTTAACAATAAGACTGAAATTATATTGCATTCTACTTGATGGCAATCAAATTTGCCTTCAATGTGTTTACTAAAATTTTTAAAATGTTTTAAGTTATAAAATAAACATCGTTTTCCTCATTTAACACATCTAAATTAATAGTGAAAAAATGTCTTGCACGTCTTTTTCTTCAAAGAATGCATCTGAATAAATAGCACATCATTAACATCATTTTCCCCAAAGAACGAATTAGTAATACAAAATTGTATTAAAAATCGTTTCCCTGATAGTGAGATTTTACGATAGAACGATGTGATACATTTTTAGTGAAATTGTAAAGAAAAGTAAATTGTGTTAATTACTAGAATTCAAATTTTTAAACTAATTGTTTATTTTTATAATTTTTTGTTATCAGGCATGCTGTAGAAATAATTTTTACATTGGCAATACTAAACGAACTATTGGCATCCGTTTAACGGAACACGCCCGGGATGTCAAGAACGGTAAACTTTCCACTGCTCTTGTTTAATATGTCTCAAATGATAATTTTATGCCTGTTTTTAAAAAACTTTTCTTTAATCCGTTGCAATAACCCTCGTAATATTCTTCTTTACGAATCCTTTTTCGTTTATATTTACTGTGCCTCGATTTGTAATCTTGATCCCGTTCAAACTTTAAATTTGCCAGGCGACTCATTCTAGACACTATGCAATTCAAGCCTCTTCACAGTTACCATTGACTTCTTTAAAAATTTTTATATTTTGACTTGCAGTTTTGTCGTATTTGTATTTTGCTTGTAATTGGCCTGCTTTAAATAATCGGTGCATGTTTGTTTATTTGGATTTTAGAGATTTATTATTAATTAATAGCCTTGTACATCACCATTTTATTTATGCAAATTTTGCCCTGTTTCTGGTCGCTATGTATGAACAATTGAATGTTTTACATCTTATGCTGCAACTGATGATGGGCGTTTATACGCTTGAAAGCGCTCCGGCTGTTGTACGTCTTTTAGGAAGTTCAATAAATGACCTTCATATTTTAATTTGTGCTGTGTCCTTGTGTTTTATTATCGTTTAAATCGTTAAAGTATTGATATTACATAACTTCCAAAACTAGCTCAACTGATTTAAAAATTAATAATATAGGTTCCAGTCAACTAATGATATTTAAAAGATTTATATATTACACTTAAATTTTATATTTAAAATGCTAAAGGTATTGTCATTACACTGCTCGCAAGCTAACTCGATACTTTGTAATTTTATTAACAAAATGTTGTTTACAATAATTTATCTTTAAAAACAACTTATTGGTATTATTATAATAAAATTATAATTTAAAATATACTCTTGAGATTATCTCGAGATTTTAGTTTTTATTAAACATATGCACAGTTTATTGCCACCAACACGGGACTGCGATATGGGGAAATGCTTCAAAACTGGATAAGCTATGACAAGATTATATGGGGAATGGGACTATCAGCAGGCGCGATTTAAAACTCGTTAAAGAATTTTGGAATTTTTCTGGTAGAAATATTTTATTTGAACCCCGTAACAATGTCAACAGAATCAACGGATATATCAAATTAATCAGCTTGATAAATATATTGCTAACATGAAAGAAGTAGTTAGTGTTTTCTAGGACATTTCTTAAATGAATAATGTAATAAGCACATAAACTCAATAATTCCTTTTCAAGTGGAATTTAAGAAAGCCGAATAAAGCCCCACTCTAATAATATTAGAGTGGGGCTCTATTTCTTGCACACATAATATATTATATTATGTGTGCAAGAAATGTAACATATTGTCCCCGCTGCGAAAAACTCCTGAAGCATTTCTTCAGTTTAAAAATCGAATATCCCCGCATTTTAGTCTTTTTCATCCATTGCTCCTTACATCTGACAAAAATTAAATTCCCAGCGCTAAGCCGCCAAACATGACCACATAGGGACTCTACTAGTTCCTACTACAGCACGTCCTGGAGGCAATCAATAGTGGGCAGCGAGCGCCATCTATCGGAGCAGATGCGATAAGAGAAACGGAAGTTGAGCGAACGGAAACCAATTTTGACCCATTTATTTCAAGCAACAAATGAGCCCCTAAGTAGCATTAGCCCCTAATCAAGGCGCCGAAATGAATTATTGTTCAATAACTACAAATATGCTGGCGTGTGAATAAGGAATTCGAATTTAATTTTTAGGCAGAATATTTTAATTATTCGTGGAAGTAGCGGAAGTTCATTGTGAATGTGTTCACAGAATATTCTGTTCTAATTGCTCGCTAAAGAAGTATGGTATGGGGAATATAAAATATTAAATTAAATCCGAAAACGATTAAGGAAAGCTTATACACACACACACACACACACACACACACACATATATATATATATATATATATATATATATATATATATATATAATTTTACACTGCCGGTTCTATTTTTCGAGGATCCTCCAAATTTTAATTGATTAAATTTTTGAAACTGGATTAAGCTTTGTACTAAATTTTAGGATTTAGTACGTATGTTTAAAATGCCCTCAAAGAAGTTGAAACAAACAGAAGAACAACCATCGGTCATGGCGAATTGAATAAAATATTTTTAAAATAAATTGTAACAGATTCATTGCATTAATTTCTTTGAATCATAGCGTATGCATTTTTATTTCTTTTTCATACTATTGTATAAAGTATTGTTTCTCCGAGCATTTTCAATCTCCACATTTTCACGGACATTGTTTCTTTCAGGTATACATCCGTGGACGCGAAAAAAACCCAGCGACAATTAAAAATATATATATATTATTTGACCGCCCCCCCCCCCCCTGGAGACATTTTATATTAATCTAGTTTCTATTTATATGACAATATTTGGATACATTTATATCGGGAAAATAGAAAACTTGCCCCCTTAAAGTTTCATTCGTCTCCAAGAAAAAGTCGTGAAAGAAACACTGTTGACGGATAAATAAGTTTTAAAATTTACTGAATCTATCTTTTTTATATAACCAACTCTTTTGTATATCTACGTAGGTCACCAGACAAAGTGAACTGTTTGGCAGAACATGCACTATTTTTTCTGGAGGATACATTTTCCTATCAAAATGCTGTGAAGTAGTAGACACCGAGGGCGTTGTAACCCACTGGTTAGTGCGCGGGAATTGCACTCGGTTGACCTGGGTTCGATTTCCTCCGCTGCCAAAAAACTGCCGCCGTGTTCAAGCGGAGTACGATCACGTTAAACATGTGGATCCGTAAGTCCTCAGGGGTGCGGAACTAAACCTGTAAACCAAGAGGTAGGCCAGGTCCGCACTGCTATCTCCAAGTAGTAGACATCGATCCTGGTCATGGGACTCAACTCCTTGATTTTTGGACCGAGCGAAGCGAGACGTTCGGCGAGGGTTGATGAGCGGCAGGGAGCCATAGACCCTGAGTAGTGATAATTTTATCAAATTTCCCTCAAATTGTACCACTCGTTCTTGAAATAGTGTTTCCACAAATTCTCCATTGCACACACATACATGCATTATCTTGAAGACATCCAATTCGAAGTCAAGGATGCTCAAAGCATCGAAAGTTAAAATCGTCAAAAATTCCATTTTGAGTTTTTGAACATGTCACAATAATCTCCATCTCCCCGTTCCTTGTACAAAGGGTAATAATTATTGTGGAACAAGATCTCGTATGGTCTAAAATTCCATATCTTTCTCACTAAAAGTATACAAGCCGTGGTATACCCGTAGCCAACCAATCACATTCATTTTTATTTAATACTAACTGCTTGCGGCGACCCGCTTTGTATATTTTTTTAGTTCTGAACTTGTAACAGTTGACGATCGCGTAGTCTTTCGCTTTGCGGATATACTCCCCGCTACGCTGGCGCAATGCACCCTTAGCCTCCACTCGCCAAACTTTCACTGTGCGAGCGCATAACACAACTTCCTCTGTGTTCTATGACAACCACGTATTATGAGTAATTGCATAATTTTTTGTCCTCACCTGTGCACGCGGACCCCTTCGTGAGACAGATAACATCATCTAAAGGGGGCGTGGTTTTTAAAACTAAGTCATGTTTTTTAAGTTGTTTTAAATTGTAAGATTTTTTTTCAGGTTTTCTTTTTAAGTTTTTTAAGCTAAGTTTTTTATGCATGTTTTAAGCAAAGATAGTTTCTTAAGTTAAGTCATTAGTTCTAATTACAAAGTTTACAGATGAGGTGTTATTCATTATCATCACTGTTAACATCGGCACATCAATTATGCCGTAATAGCAATTGCTTTATCTATCCTTCACCAGGGATTTTCGAATCCATGTCAAAATTCTGCTTGCATTTATTGCACCATACTAAATGATTTGCCAAATTATGATTTTCATTTTGGTTCAAAATATATAATCGTTTCTGCATGTTTATAAAAATACTTATAGGTCTTTTTCTCAGCTGTAAAGACACATACGAATTTCCTAACACTTGTCTTTATTTGTAATGCAGGGTTCTCAGCTTTAGTATGCATCTTGTAAAGAACTATGCTGTCCTAACCGGGAATCGAACCACGGATCTTCGTACTGGTCAGCAGGTGCTCAACCGTTGAGCTACTGGGACGGATCTGCAAGCTCTTGTCGTTGAAGTGGACTCTGCATCCTCTAGTCTCTAATGTTAAATTAACGTGCAACTGGCAATCTGACTGACCACCACCTGTTGCTGTTTTTACCTCTGTTTTTTACCTTCGGCTACTATTTTTATCCTTCAGGTTAGCTTTCTGTGTGGCCTTTGACCTTCCGATTTTGAAATCGGCGCTCAATATACCAAAGTGCTAGTTACACTTGTCACTTCCGTGCTTATTCCGTGCTAATCGTACTAGGATCACTTTCTGACCTCCAACATATTTGCACTAACCTACAGGTTTGATTTGTTTGAGCACTATTGTAAAAAAAACCTTGCTACCCCAACTGGGAATAGAACCATGAATCTTCGTACTGACCAGCAGATGTTCTACTGTTGAGCCACAAAGACGAAATTACCAAGTTCCGTAGAATGGAATTGCAAGCTCTTATCGTCGAAGTGGGCTTTGCAAATACTGGCATCACATTTTCTCTTAAAACTTATCTGAATAAATGATTCACCACTATACAAAAGAAATTACTTTCTGCCGGCATATATATCTATATATGTTGTGCAGTGCAAACATAATTAAATACAACAATTTCGCAAGTTAGTACTTTAAACGAATTATTAAACTCTCCGTTGTATTTTCGTAATTAACAAAGTTATTCACTCAACGTTACACGTTGTGTTATGTTTTTTTTTTATTTACGCATTTGCTTCTTTTTAATTGCATTACAGAATGCACCCTTTATTACTCGCCAGATAACAAATAACAAATGAGTTAAAAGAGACTCTTTTAAATTGAAATACTGCACAAACTTTCTTATTAACGAATGCGATACGTGCAAAGTTTTGCAAAAACGAATATATACTAAATTTTACAAAAGCAAACAAGAAAATTTGTAATATGATAAGGCAAAAATGTATGTCTTGATTCAAGAAACAGATAGTTTTCTGATTTGTACAGAAATAACTAAGTTACATTAGATGTAGATATTTATTGAATAAATTTTCACACGCACATTCAAACTAAGGAAAACAACATATTTATGTTTTAAATTTCTTGTAGACCTACAGGGTCTTTCAAAAGTCCGTATAAGCTTTAAAAATTCAAAAATTCATTAAAAATCGAAAAATCATCGCATGGAGGTACGGTTTGTACCATAAGAATTGTTAGGACGGGGGGGGGGGGGGTTGACGTGAAAAAATTTTGTAGTTTAAAAATCACCTATAGGTGGCGCTGAACGCATTGGAAAGACAATTAAAATAACTTACTGTACATGTCAAATCGTGTGACAAGCCTAAGTAAGCGTGAACAATTGATAGGACCTTTCTCTAGATTTTTCCTAATCCAGAATTTTCGAAAAGCATCTGATGCTGATTCGCCGCTCACGTAATACAGATTTACTAACAAGGCTTTCTCGATCAAAGTTAACATTCTCACAAAAACTTCTTTGCACAGTTTACTAAATACCATAAACCCCCTGGGTTGGTCGTGTGGTCTGGGCCTTCAGCACAGTTTACTAATGAATCAAATGAAGAATCTACAGAGCACTACAGCTCTTTTATAACAGCCTCATATGCATACTTCTGGAAGTTGTATTCAGGTAAGCGTCACCTATAGGCGATTTTTTAAACTACAAAATTTTTTCACGTCAAAAAAAAAACCCCGACCTGGCAATACTTATGGTACAAACCGGACCTGAATGCGATGATTTTTCGATTTTTAATGATTTTTTAAAATTTATACGGACTTTTGAAAGACCCTGTATATAAAAGATGTTAATAACAGTTAAATTTTATGGATCACGTGTTTTATTCTTTATATGTACTCATTTCCTACATTTTTAACAGTAGTAATCCTACAAATGTGGGCCAGCAAATTATTTAAAAAGTACTGAAATCTATAGGTAAAATCACATTCAGAAAATTACGATATGTTAATAAATCCTATAAATATTATTTAGAGGTATCCTATGAAATCGTGGATGTATTGCCAACTCGGCAGTTCGAAGATCTTTCTCCAAATCGAGGATCTCATATCTAAAAGTGAAGTCAAACCACACATATCCGACTATCCAACCGACGCTCTATCGTTTGAGCTACTAAGATTTTATTGACTCGCTATTTAAAAAGGACGTCATCGTCCTCCAGATTTTAGATCAAAATACTACTTCTGTATGATCTCTTCATCCCTCTATTTTTACTTTCCTTATATACATAGTGTATAAGGAAAGTATTGTGACGGGGTCGAAAATTCGAATTCGAGTTTTCGACGGGAGAGCACGTTTCAAGCATCCCTGATCACGAATCAAACATTTTTGAAGTGATGTGTGTGTGTGTGTGTGTGTGTGTGTGTCAGTGGGTCTGTGGAGACGATAACTAACGAACGAATGGATTCGAACCAAATTTGGTACAAAAATCACAATCTGTAAACACTGGAAGTCTATTGTTTTTATACGCAATCGAATGTTCAGAAGAACCCCCCTAAATTTTCGAATGAAATTTTGAAAAAATCGTCAAAAGATCAAAACCAATATTAAAGTTACGCAAATAGATATTTCTTATGTAATTTTTCATTAGAAAACGATTGACATAAATTTTAGAACGCTAACATGAACCGTTCTCGAGATATTGCACATTTTAAAAAAAAATTATCAAAAAGTCATATAAAATAGAAAAAAAAATATTTCCTATTGAGAAACATGTTCACTTTTCATATATAATATCATGCGATAAATTGGGTGACATCATTCTCGTGGATCTAGCTCGTTCCATTCATGAAAACAGATACTTTGAGTAATACTTTTGCATTTGAACGCCAATTTATCTGCTGTAAGAACAACTTATTTCTTCATCCATAACGCTTGGCGAGATTTTGGCGACGAAATTGGCGGAATGTCGCCAACTTGGCGACTTTTTGAAATGTCGCCAAATTAACGAAAATCTCGCCAAATAGATAAAAATGACGCTAAATCAATGAAAATGACGACTAATTGTCGAAAATTCAATATCTTGGAAAGGATATTAGTATTTACTAGAAGAAAAACTTATTTATTTTACTCTAAAAGTAGTAAATTCATTTCAATATATAAGGAAAGTCATGTGTTGCCCACATCAGATTTTTTAAATAGTAAACATCGTAGGGTCCTTTTAAATTTTCAATTTAGATTGCACAGGGCGAAAAAATATTCTCACTTTGTACCAAGTGCACAGCTGCTTCGCCTTGACATCTTTCACATATTCATTCTAACAGAAGGTTTTCTTGAATTCTTTTAGAATCCGATGTTGGTTTAAAAAACCTTCTTTTAGAATCCAATGTTGGTTTAAGAGGTGTTCTTTTAGAACCAGTATTGAAAAAAGAAAAGAAAGAAAGCAAAGAAAGGTCTTTTGGACTTGGTCTAGCTCAGATTAGGTTATGTGGGATAAGTAAGAAGGCAATTCTAATTTTGGAGTTACTCAGTACCTATGAAAAAAAATGCCTTTTGAACTTGGTGCATCTCAGACTAGGCAAAGTGGGATACGAAAGAAGAAGAGGAAAGAAATTCCAATTCTGTTATTATAAAAACCTTAGTTATTCTGGCCTCAGTACCTGTGAAAAAAAAGAAGAAAGAAGTAAAGATCTTTTGCACTTGGTCTAGACTAGACCAAGTGGGATCAGAAATCAGAAGAGGAAAGAAATTCCAATTTTGTTATCATGATATTAGTTATTCTATTAGATCTCAGTAACTGTGAGAAAAAGATGAAAGAATAAAAGTTATTTTGGATTTGATCTAGCTCAGACTAGGTCAGGTAATATAAGTAAAAAGAAGAGTAAAATTACAATTTTACTGTTATTCAAACCTTAGTTATTCAGATCTCAGTAGCTGTGAAAAAAAGAAGAAAGAACAAAGGGTATTTTGGACTTGGACTAGCTCAGACTAGGCTAAGTCGGATAAGTAAGAAGAAGGAAGAATTTACAATTTTGGTGTTATTCAGACCTCAGTACCTGAGGAAAAAAGAAGAAAAGGTCTTTTGTACTTGGTCTGGCTCAAGCTAAGTCAAGTGGGATAAGTAAGATAGGAAATTACAATTTTGGTGTTCTCCAGACTTCAGTTATCTACTGCTTCTTGGATGCTTTTGTAAAGATCTAGTGTCTGAGCAGGGCACGGAACAACCGATCTCTGACTGATCAAACGGCGATCAATCAATTGGGTTATGGCATGATATTGTTTTTTAATATTTGAAATAGAACTTACAAACTTTATAATCTGAATGCATGGGTATTGCAGCTCACGTTGAGTCGGTCTCCTGTGACTAGAATATATTTGTTTACGATTTTAGGAAATATCCTGTTGCAGGATTCCTTAGCTTGAAAATTCCTGTGTTTCTTGCAAAAAACAACCTGCTTTCCCTAACTTTACCTATTTAGAAAAGAAATATTAAGAAAATGTTTTGTCTTGTATTGTTGAAATAGTACGCCAAAATACCAAAATTTTCATTTCATTTTAGGAATTTTCTCAATATTAACAATTCCACAAGAACTTACACAATTCCCTTGCATAAAGCAGCCATAAGTTAAATAAGTGTCTACAAGTGTTTCGAGGGCATCATATGTCGCCTTCTTCGGACCAAAACAGAACAATGAGAACAGTATGCGCCCTTAACAAAAACTGAGTGCAGGTTATGGAACTTGGACACACACAGAAAAAAAACTTCGCAGATGGGTGGTATCGCATTTGAAAAACATTCATCATTTGATGATACAGTGTCCCTCTCCCGTTCACGAAGACAAAGGGAACTGGCACTGAATACGAAATCTTAATCATTGAAATGAGATTTAAAATTCAGAGAAATATACGAACCGTTAAATTATTGGTAAAAAATGAAATAGTTTAGAGGAAGGAAAAATAGTCAAACTCATGTAAAGAAAATATGTAGAAAATTACAGGGGAATAAGGAAGTAATTAAGAATAAAATAACAAAAGTGTTATAAATAACTACATCTGTACGTAGTGTGACAATAGTACTGAGCATCTGTAAACTATATTTCTTCTTTTCTTTACTCAAACACCAAAGACACTAAACTTTTTCTCATATTAAGATACAACTGATAAATATATATCTTGATACAAACAGACAAATCATGTTCTAAACTCAGTTTTTTATTTAATTTATATCCTCAATTCTTTTTTAATGCATTAACTACACCAACGAGTATTTAAGTGAAACAACCTTGATTCTTCAACGAGGTGTAAACTCAACGAGTATACAGAATTGTTAAGTTTTTAGTATTGTGGAAACTCAAACAGCTGGTCTTCTGCGGTATGGAATTTGATTTTCGTTTTTGCTCCCACAGAAAAACATTTTACGTAAGTCAGACACTTAAGTTCTTTTTTTTTCTCAAACCTTACATTCCAAGTGCATGTAAAATTTCAGAACTTAATCTATTTTTAATATATTCCGACGGTGCAAGATTCAAGCCGTTTTTGGCTTTGGTGTGAAATTATTCTGGAAGCAAAAACGTGACGTCTTGGGAATCGAATTTAGAAATAATTTACAGCAACTATTTGCTAATGCTTCCACGCAATCTAGAACTACTTAAATTTTCTTTCAAGGTTATTTTTCTCATCAATCACATTACGTTGTTTCCAATAAATCACGTTTGCTGAAAATGTGCTCTGAAAAGGAACGAATCCTTTTAATGACTTTTTAAACAGTAATCAACAATTGGGCATAATTATTAATTTCAATTCTTTATAATAAAAGTATAATAATATAAGGACTCTTCATAAAGATTTAATAACTTTAATTTCGATAATCGATTAAATAGGATAATCAATCGTATTACGGTGTTTCCAATAAATCAGATAATATTGTGGTGAAAATGTGCTCTAAAGAGGAACGGGTGATCTGCCTTTCTTTTAATTACCTTTTAAACAGTAATCAACAATTGGGCATAATTATTAATTTAAATTCTTTATAATAAAAGTATAATAATATAAGGATCCTTCATAAAGATTTAATAATTTTAATTTCGATAATCGATTAAATAGGATAATCAATCGTATTACGGTGTTTCCAATAAATCAGATAATATTGTGGTGAAAATGTGCTCTGAAGAGGAACGGGTGATCTGCCTTTCTTTTAATTACCTTTTAAACAGTAATCAACAATTGGGCATAATTATTAATTTAAATTCTTTATAATAAAAGTATAATAATATAAGGATTCTTCATAAAGATTTAATAATTTTAATTTCGATAATCGATTAAATAGGATAATCAATCGTATTACGGTGTTTCCAATAAATCAGATAATATTGTGGTGAAAATGTGCTCTAAAGAGGAACGGGTGATCTGCCTTTCTTTTAATTACCTTTTAAACAGTAATCCACAATTGGGCATAATTATTAATTCAAATTCTTTATAATAAAAATATAATAATATAAGGATCTTTCATAAAGATTTAATAATTTTAGTTTCAATAAGCGAATAAATAGACTAAAATGTCCTGGAAAAGAGCTTGAAAAAATCAGGCAGTTATTTTCTTTAAGAAAACACATAGCTTTCGGGACAAAGAAGAGGTTTGATAACGCTGCACACACAGGCATTCTATATATACGTAATTTTCAGCAAGCTTTAAGATCCACATAGAGCCCAGTTTGCTTCCAGAACTGCAAGTATTGATCGAAAAATAGTTTCTTTTTATATTCTTTATTTAACAAGAAAATTGTCTGCTTCCTACAGGGCAGCTGGATTTCCTTAACAAACTAGACAGCTAAGTCAATATATTTCACAGTGTAAGGGAAATTAAAGCAGAATGGGATTGGATGTGTTTACATCAGTGTTTGAGGATATTTATAAAAAGCAAACTTTTATAAATACATCTAATATTTTATGTGTGTATTCTTTTGCCATATTCAGTCATTGAAATCCAAACAAACGAAAAGTCGAGGTTTTTAATCCTCTCCTGAAATATTTTTGCTATTCCTAGACCATACCCAGTGCAAATTGATTAATTGTAGATAAACGAGAAAATGAATTTAGAAAAAATAAAACTATTTAAATTCAAAGATATAATATTAAAAAAATAAATAAATTCGTGATCTCCGGTCTGGTTGGGTCTAAGAAGAAGGGTTGACACAGTAATAGTGTGAAAGACCCAGGCCAACCGACTCACCTTAGGGTATGAGCAACAGTCTGTAGATCAAATGAATTCGACTTCTGGTGATGAAGCCCCATCTAAAGCAACAATTTTGCTTTGAATGGTGCTTCATCCAGTGAAAAATTTCGTAAAGGTCGACCAAGAAATGCTGTGGCACCAGAAAGCATTGAAGATGTGCAACAAATGGTCAATTTAGATTGTCATGTCATATATGGTGAAATTGAGATATCTTTGAACATTTCAAGACCCCGAGTGCATTCAATTTTACATGAACATTTGAAAGTAAAAATAGTATGTGCAAAATGGATGCCACGCAATTTAACTCAAGCTAAATTTGATGTTCATGTCAAAAGGTGCAAGAAAAATCTCAAAAGATTCGACTCTGGTGCCTCAAAACATGTATTTGACATTGTAACAAGTGGCAAAACATGAATTTATTCTTATAAATCCGAAATAAAACAACAATCTATTGACCGGATGCTTCAAAATAAACCAAATCCTACAACAGTTGCTTCTGCACGAAGTGTTTCAAAGAAAATAATTTCTTCGTTTTTTGGTAAATCCGGCCATGTTGAAACCATTGCTTTGGAAGGTCGTAAAACAATAAATGCTAATTAATATACGGCAATTTGCTTGCCATAAATAGTTACTCAAATGAGAAAAAATAATGCATAACGTCGCATCATTCTTCATCATGACAATGCAAGTTCACACACTGTATTTCAAACAATCAGTTATTTGAAGCATGAAAAAATTGATTTGATAAGTCATTGACCTTATTCGCCCGACTTAGCACCCAATGATTTTTTTTTTGTTCTCGACAATCAAAAATAAAATGTATGATCAACGATTTAAAAGCCCAAATGAAACAGTTAAAGCTTATAAATCACACTCTTCTGCTATAACAACTTCGGAGTAGCATAACTGTTTTGAAAATCGGTTTATTAAAATGAAAAAATGTATTGATGCTATGGGCGAATATTTTGAAAAGAAATAAAACGATGTATTTCCATACAAAAATATTTTGTATATTATTTTCTAAAAATTTACATTTTAACTTACGTACTACTAGTTAATTATTTTTCTTGGCTATTTTTTTAACCATTTGGCGAATTTTCAAACTCTTTTGGCTATTTTTAGATAATATTGGGCGGCATTGGTGCCCGTGGAGTGGGGTGCTGCTAGATGGGGTGGGAAAAATCACGCCACCGAATGTGCTTCACCCATTCCTGAAATCACGATCCGTCACTGCTTTCAGGGAACATTTATGAAGCAGTATTAAAAAAGGAAGTGGAGGTACAATATCTTAGTTAACTACCTTACATACTCCAGCATATCATAATATGATGTTGAATTTATATCAGATAACATCAAAGTTCTATTTATAGCCAAACAAAAAATATATGTTTCAAGGAAATGAATTTTTTTTAACCGGAAATAGAAAAAAACTGCAAATTCTTAGTAAATCCTGCTACCTTCAATAACAATTAGATGCTGAATTCATATCAGTCATTATCAAAGCTCTACCTTTAGTAAATAGAGCTTGAGAAATAAATGCTTCAGACATTTTTTGGCAATAAAAATATAGATGGCAAATTCGATTGCCACCTAAAATATTAAGTAAAATATTATACATTACTAAATAAATTCAGTTTTAAAATTTTAGATAGTTTAAATTATAGTAACAAATATGTTATTAAATATTTCAAAATACTGATCTTTAGAGGTACTGCAACCTCTTTCACACATTAAAAAATGCATATATCCTAATCTAACCTTTATGCAACTAATAGCCTTTGCAAACATTAGTTCGATATCATACTTTTATATGCTTGTAATATAACAATAAAAGTATTTTTAACACTTTACAACATAGTTGAAAAGTGTGTATGACTTTGTTCATTCTGTCTGTCTGTCTGTCTGTCTGTCCGTTAGCACGATAACTGCCGTAAAAATGACTTTATCAAAATGAAATTTTAGTATGTTGTTCAGACGGTCTGTGGGACCTATGGGAATATAAATAAATAATATCACCCAATTAGTTTTTTATTGAACCCGAGTTGAAGAAATGAAATACATTGAACCCTATGGGACCTAATTTTTCAAACATTTTTTAAGCAAATTTAAAATTCACAAATTGCTTCGAAATTTTTAAGAAATATTCACATTATCCCATAAAATATATAAAAAAAATTTCAGTAAAATATGTTAGGTAGTTTTTTAATTAAAAATTATTTAATATTAGGAGAAAAACAAATTCATTTAAATTCTGACTTTTAGGATATTCTCCAGAAAGAAAAGAGAGATATAATTTATAATAAATATCTTTCCAAGAGTTTAATTATTTTGTATATGAGATAGGTTTCACATTTTAAAATAAATTTGGTAGGTAACAATTTTTCAATTTTTTTTAAATTTTATATAACTCTTCGTAATATACTTATTTGATGGCATTTTTAATGCACTTTCCTACGTCCTAGGAAATTAAAATTTGGTACACAACTTAAATTTGTTGAACATTTTATTCTACAAAAATTTGGTGGATCTTTAAATATAGATCCTACATTTTTTTCGAAATGGCCTGTAAATAATCCCCGTTCACTTCTATAAATCATTGGTGTAATATTGTTAAAAATTCTGATGTGGACAGCACATGTCTTTCTCTGCAGACTCATATTCGTTCTCTTTATTTATTCAATGATAATTTGAGTTTATCTGCACAACATAAGTATTTTAAATGACATTGAATTTACACGTTAAACTTAAATTTGGTTCTCATTTGATAGCTTAACTTATTGTCAAAGGTGGTGTAGCGAAAACGCGAAAAAACTAGAATATCTCAAGAACGGCAAGTCCTAGAGTAATAGGGTTAGTCTTATTCTTTTAATTGTCAAAAATCACGTATAAAATTGGAATTTAATTGATATAATTGAGCACACGTAGTCTTTTATTTTTATATTTAACGATTTTTGTGGACCATTTCGCAAAAATAGCCCTTTCCTTTTTCCCTAATCGTACTAGAATAACATACAAATGATTTATATACCAAATTTTGTTAAATTTACGAAAAATTACGAAAAATAAAGTTACGAAATTTGGTACGGTTGTAGGGAAACATTGGGGAAATACGCTGAAATGAACTGTTTTTAACACTTTACAAGTTGAAAAGTGTTTATGACTTTGTTCATTCTGTCTGTCTGTCTGTCCGTTAGCACGATAACTGTCGTAAAAATGACTTTATCAAAATGAAATTTTAGTATGTTTTTCAGACGGTCTGTGGGACCTATGGGAATATAAATAAATAATATCACCCAATTAGTTTTTTATTGAGCCCGGGTTGAAAAAATGAAATACATTGAGCCCTATGGGACCTAATTTTTCAAACATTTTTAAAGTAAACTTAAAATTCACAAATTGCTTCGAAATTTTTAGGAAATATTCACATTATCCCATAGAATATACAAAAAAAATTCAGTAAAATATGTTAAGTAGTTTTTTTATTAAACATTATTTAATATAGGGAAAAAAACAAATTCAATTAAATCCTGACTTTAGGATATCCTCCAGAAAGAAAAGAGAGATATATTATATAATAAATATCTTTCCAAGTGTATAATCGTTTTGCATAAGAGAGGCTTCACATTTAAAAATAAATTTGGTAGATAACAATTTTTAATTTTTTTTTAATTTTATATAACTCTTCATGATATATTTACTTGATGGCATTTTTAATACACTTTCTTACGTCCTAGAGAGTTAAAAATTGGTACACAGCTTAAATTTGTTGAACATTTTATTCGACAAAAATTTGATGGATCTTTAAATATAGATCATACATTTTTTTTGAAATGGCCTGAAAATAATCCCCGTTCACTTCTATAAATCATTGTTGTAATATTGTTAAAAATTCAGATGTGGGCAGCACATGTCTTTCGCTGCAGACTCATATTCACGTTCTCTTTATTTCTTCAATAAGAATTTGAGTTTATCTGCACAAAATAACAGCCATAAGTATTTTAAATGACATTGAATTTGCACGTTAAACTTAAATTTGGTTCTCATTTGATAGCTTAACTTATTGTCAAAGGTGGTGTAGCGAAAACGCGAAAAAACTAGAATATCTCAAGAACGGCAAGTCCTAGAGTAATAGGGTTAGTCTTATTCTTTTAATTGTCAAAAATCACGTATAAAATTGGAATTTAATTGATATAATTGAGCACACGTAGTCTTTTATTTTTATATTTAACGATTTTTGTGGACCATTTCGCAAAAATAGCCCTTTCCTTTTTCCCTAATCGTACTAGAATAACATACAAATGATTTATATACCAAATTTTGTTAAATTTGGTATATAAATCACTTGTAGGTTATTAAAATATTATACACCAAATTTTGTTAAATTTGTTCCATTGGTTTTTAGCTAGAGTGGATAAAGGCAATTTCTGCCGGCCATTTCGCAAAGAAGGCAGATTCTTTTATTACGAATCGTACTATAATCTAATGAACATCAGGGCCTACTACAAAAAACATACCTACCAAATTTTATGAAATTCCGTCCATTAGTTTTTCAATTAGAGTGGATGTAATATTCTCACAGACACACAGAAACATACACAGATATACCCTTACACACACAGACGTCTTCCTAAAAATAGTTTTTTCGTGTTCTAGAAGTCCCAAAACGTGTAGATCCTTCGAAAATTCGAGTTCTGATCTTCGACACGATTCCAATACTTTGAATACATACACACACACACACATATATATTATCTGTGTATCTGTGTATTATCTGTGTATCTAAATTCCGTGCCTACGTAATTACAATAGTTATGATTTTAAATGATCCCTAAACTTTTATTATTTCTTCAACGAAGCCTAATTTTAACTTATGCAAAATGCAAATATCTCAAGCGATTGTAAGGTGAGTTACATAAGAATTGCTGAATTTTTTTCACACAAATTTTTTTAGCTCTGGAGTCTGGAATACAAGTTATATGAATTAAATATTCATTGATTTTGCATAGAGAATCAGATGATTTATATTTCGATACAGTTTTAAATATTTAAGTATAATAAATTACTGTAGTACTGTGATAATGTTAAAGATATCACCACTGAATGTATCACATTTTAGAAATTTTTAAATAAAATTGCAGTTCATTCGGAAAGTGTTTCATAATCAATGCTTACGCATGATTGATCTTTCTTGTTTTTACTTACAGGAATATATACAAGGTGTTTGGTGTTTCATTTATGTACTCATTAACGCCTGTCTTTCCAATTTTAAAGCATTTGCTTCATCCATTTGAATTATTGTATTTTTAAATGATTAATTTTATTTTAATTACCGTATATTTCAACTTTTTTCCTCAAATTTAATATCGAGAAAATTATATTCTAGCCATTATTATAGGTTTCTTGCATGTTTTTAAGCTATTAGCATGTTTTGCAGACTACTAGAATGATCTGTGTAGGCTACTATCATGTAAGCTACTTGTATCTTAAGGCTACCAGCATGTAGGCTACTTGTAACATTAGGCTACTAGCATGTAGACCACTAGCATGTAGGATACTAGCATGTGAGCTACTAGTTTTCTTTCGGCTACTAGCTTGCTTTAGGCTACTAGCTTACTTTGGATACTTTGAAATAGTTTTACGTGTTGTCATCCGAAAAATCACCAAATGTACAATTCAACGTTAAAAACACAGTACCGTGGATCTTGTACATTATATTTTGACTAAAAAGGAGTAAATTCATTGCATTATATAAGTAATGTACTGCCCACATCAGATTTTTTTTACTTTTCAATTTGTGGAAATTTTAGCTATTATTTATTTTTCTGTCTTTTTAAAATACATATTAAAATTGTGTATACGCTAGATACTGGGCTGTGCATATAATTTGCCTTGTAGCGACACCACTGGTGAATTTTAAACTATAATCTTTTTTTTCATGAATTGATCATTATTTATCTATGCGTGCATATCTGTAATTGTTTTATATCATAATTATACATGTAGCCAAAAATAAAGTCTTGATGCTACTTTTTCCCTTTCAAACAAATTCAACATCATACACTTTTACCTATTTCTCTTCGGCTAATATGATGACGTCATGCCCTTACTCAAATGTTTATATAAAATTTCAAGAAAATTTTATTCGTTTGAATATTATATGAAATAACTGTAATAAAAACTGCACAATCACAAGTTATGATTCATTACATTACAAAATCGTTCCTTACAATTGCAATGCTCATACAACAAAACATATTTAGACAACATATTGAATTATATTAAATCGCAAGTACAAAACTTTACACAGATTCTTTATCCTCAATTAATGTCAAAAGACACACAAAAAATTGCTTTTATTGTAAATATGACCACCTAATGTTCAATAAAAGAAATTTTGAACGAAAAATGAAAATTATCTAATGGTTAAAAATTGTTTCCTGTTCATTTCAGTAGGACAGATAATTAAGATAAATGTAGAAAATTCTTTTCTAGGTAGAGAGTTAGAACAAAAACGTTTTCCCCCATATGTGATTTATTGGAAACAACGTAATGTGATGGATAGGGAAAATAGCTTTAAAAGAAAATTTAAATTGTTATCGATTGTGGTAAAGCACTATCGAATGCATGTTATGATTTATTTTTATACTCAACTCACTAGACGTGTAAAACATTTACTTGGTGGGAACACTCTTTACATAATTTTAGAATTTATTTTAAACATTACACAGCCAATATATATATACACTCTCTTTTGCAAAAAAAAAAACGAAGCACCATGAAGAAAGTGACTGTTTTTATTGAAATTAAATATGCGTACAGCTCATATACAAGTAATGAAATTATTACAAAATCAAGGCCGCAGGACCCATCAATGGTTAGCAATTGCACATTGAATTTTCAAATCAATAATTGATGAAACCCCTCTTGGCGGCAATGCATACTTGTATACGTCTAGGTATGGAGTGATAAAGTTTCCTAATGTCATCTTGCGATATATTTCGACAGGTATTCCTCACTTGTTGCTTCATATCAGCTACATTTCGGGATGCCCGAATCTGACGACTTAGCATGTCCCATACATGCTCGATTGGCGAAAGGTCTGGTGACCTTGCTGGTCAAGGAACAGTATCAATAGCACACAGACAGTCCACAGATATGCGAGCCATATATGGAGTGGCATTATCTTGTTGAAAAATGGCCCCAGAATGACGTGCCATGAAGGGTAACGCTGACGTCTGCATGATTTCATCAACATATCGTTCCCCTGTTAAAGTTGTACGCTGGAAGACTAGTGGCGATCTGCTGTCGTAAAAGATAGTATCCCACACCATCACACCAAGGGTAATGGCTGTGTGCCTGTGCAAAACAAAGGCTGATTTTGACCAATGTCCCTGGCGCCTCCACACACGTACCCGATGGTCATCTACTGAAAGACTGAAGCGTCATTCATCGCTGAACACTATGCGATGCAAGTCTGCTGGCAGCCATGATGCTCAGATACGACACCACTCCAAACGACTCTGTCAATATTGTAGAGTTATGGGCAGAGTTCGAACGTACTCATCTAATTGCTTATAAGGTTTTTGGCAACGTCGTAACGGCATTATTGGCTGTGTCTCCACGAAACTGCCACGCCGATAAAGAGCAAAGATAAACCGTCCATATTTTTAACCTGTTTTATAGGATGCTAGTTGCGCAGTAGAAACGCGCGCTATGACCGAAGTTAACATTCATTGGCCTTACAACTTATCATTTTCAGACTTGGTATAATGGAATTTGCATGCGAAATTTCGAGATAAACGGAGTATGTTTTAGACAGCGTTTTTTTTTCAAAAAGTATATATATATATATATATATATATATATATATATATATATATATATATATATATATATATATATATATATATATATATATATATATATAAATATATTATATATATATACACTGCTGGACAATTGCTAAGGACTAATCCCAAATTGCAATGTAGCACAAAATTAAGCGGGGGTGGAGTCCCAGCAGTACAAAATATTGTTGCTACAATGTGCGGACATTAGAATAAAGATCATTTATTGTTCTGGGAAATACAGAAGGTTTTGAAGCATCTGAAAGGAAAAAAGTGTTCATTTGATGCTGTGTACGGAGAAATGCAAAAATGCATATGAACGACAGCAGTCACCATTGAGAAAGGTGTCTGTACGGAATATGTCCACAGTGGAATACGATGCAACATTCCAAACGTCATGTCTTGCTTTGCATAACATTATCCTGCAACTGTTGATGCAAGTTATCCTACTCCTCTGTCAGTTCACGGATGAGGGTGTTCTTGTTTGTTGGAGGATATTTTCGGCCAGCAAGTCGCCTTCCCAAAGCATCCCATTTTCAATGGCGGTTAGATCTGGAGAATGTGCTGACCATACGAGGCATTGAATACCCTCGCTGACTAGACAATCCTGAACAGAGTGTGTTCGATGACATGGTGCATTGTCGTCCATGAAAACAAATTTATCACCAACAGCACCACGGAAAAGGCGAATATGAGGCAATAGAATTTCATAAATGTATCGTTGGCCGGTCATAGTCCCAGCTGCAGCCACATGTAGGGGCGTGCGACCATTGATCATGATGCAGGCTTATACCATGATAGTGCAAGTCGGATATCGGTCCCTTTTTCTGGATATTATCTGAGCGATAAGCAGTACCACTCTCACGCCAGATCAGTTGGCTTCTGCAATCCGATGACAGACTGAACCTACTCTCACCTAAGAATAGTACGCCAGTCCAGTCCTGTTCGGTCCAATTGCGATGCTCACGACACCATTGCAAACGGGCGGTCCGGTGCAGTCTGGACAATGGGACACACACAACAGGTCTGCGGGCGTATAGTCCTCCTTCTCCCAAACCTCTGGCTACAGTTTTTCGGGAGATCCGCTGTCCTGTGGTAGCAAGAAACTGAGATCAGCGATATCACATGACGAACAGGCGTGAAAATGAAAAATTTGCATAACCACACCGCGTCTTACTGTATCTCGCATTTATTCTAATTTTCCACATTTTGCTTCCTTTCGTTTTGTGGTTCCTATGGGTGATAGTGTCATCAGTTCTTAGCTATTGTCCAGCATTATATATATATATATATATATATATATTATATATATTATATATATATATATATATATATATATATTTTATATATATATATATTATATATATATATATATATATATATATATATATATATATATAAGAAAAAAAGCTTTGAAGATCCAATGAAAGAAAAGTGAGAAGCTGTAACACGACAATCCAAATATCTAACAGGTTTACGAAATAAAAGTATAAATCAACAAATCCTCAAGCAAATGGGAAAAAATAAAAAACAAATAAATAAAATAAATATCGAATCAACAAGTCAATGAAAAGTATCAAAATACAAAGGTATGGAATCGAAAAAAGAATAACAAACGAAATCAAGCACAAACGCTATACACGTGGACAAGGCTTTAAGCCTAAATCATGAATTGTTCACTTCCACAAAAATCGTATTCATGCCCAATTTTATATATATATATATATATATATATATATATATATATATATAATTTTAACGAATTTCATTGGTCAATAACTGAAAGGACAAGAAAACCTAACACCAGAATTAAACATGGAGAGAGGAATTAAAGTAACTATAAAAATTTATAATAATGTAACAGGGTAAAATTAAAAATAACTTATCGATATAATTGAGCAAAGCGAAAATATATTTTAGCAAAGAAAGAAAGCCTATCAGATTAAAGTACAAATGAAAATGTACACAGGTACTTAAATATTTCAAAAGTAAAAGAGGAAAAGCACGAAAGAAATTTAGTCATAGGAGATAAAAGGAGGGGAGGGGTAAACGATAAAACAAGAAAAAATGAAAATTGGAATACATAATTAAAATTAGAACAAGAAATAATTTAAATTATAATAAACGATTGCCGAATTAGGCTTAAGGGCACCAAAGAACTAGAATAGTATTGCAATAAAAATTTAATATGAAATAACTAAAAGTATATGATAATAATGATAATAACACAGAAATATGTTTAGATATCTCTGAAATATAAAACCCAACAATCATGCTGAATGAGACAGGAAGTATATAGCTAAAGATGGGTGCTAATTTAGAATTGAACTCGTTATGATGCCAAGCATTCAATCTAAATTAAACCCTAAAATAGTGCCTGTCTGTAAATACGATGATAGTATGTTATTATAAACACCGTATGTACTGCCGTTAGACAGATATGCCATATGTGAAGGGGGAGACCTGGAACTTTAATTTGGACAAAAAATAATGGCAAAATAACTGAGAAGAATAGAACTAAAGCCAGTAGAATAAAAAGTTTGGTTTTTAAGAATTAAGATAGAACCATGGAGATAAATATAAAACAAATGGGAAAAGAAATAAAAAGAAGTATAAAATTGCCAAAGAAGTAATAGTATAACAAATGCAGATGAAAGCGTTTAAAAAAAGAGTACATGGCTAATTAATAAAAATATAATTAATGACACTATAACAATCAGATTATAATGTTATACTTGAAATTATTAATAACACTCTTAATAAAATATCCAGCATATTGGTAAATTTTACTTATTCATTAAAGATTATTAGTGTGTAGATAATGTGATGCTTTTTATTGGAGGGTGTACGTATTTTAAAAGTTAGTTTACAATAATGTTAGTAATTTTGCCCTCATAGTCTCACATGCAGACACAAATACAGAATTAAAAGAAATCTTAAATCGTATTCAACAATCCCTAGACCGTTTGAGTTCGCTGAAAAGTGACAGTCAAATCTTTGACCCCACTCAATACTCTCCTTTTACATACGGTCACTTCAGGAGAGGTAAAACAAAATGAAAATGGTAAAAAATATTATGTATAAATGTTTTTAAGTTCTCTTTGTTTATCAGAGTAGAAAAGAAAATTAATACAAACCTATAAAATTCATTTCAAGTGATGTGCTTTTGGAGTAAATAGTTTTCCCGTCTCAAATACAATTTATTAGAAGTAGCGTTGTATGATGGATGGCAAAAAGAACCATTAGAAAGAAATTAAAATCTTTAATGATTGCGCCAAAGCATTAGTAGATATATGCTATAGATTATTTCTGCATTCAATTCAAAGGTCTCAAACACTTTATAACATTTTCATAGTCGAAAGATTTTTTGCAATGAAGTCAAAAATGTTTCGAATCTTACACCGCCAGAATATATTGAAAATAGATTAAGTTCTGTAAATGTACATACACGATAGGATGTTTTCTGAAAAAATAAGTGCCTGACTTTAAATGTGAAGTTCTTTTACATCGATACAAAACTGTGCTATAACTTGAGCATTGCAAGCTGTTCACATTTCAGCAATTTTCAAGCTAAAAAAGTTATAAATACTCGTGCAGATTATACAAAATCTATGTCTTCTTTATATTTCTCACATTGTTGCTGCGGGTTTATGGATTGAAGAAAGTGTGCATGCAAATTAATTGAAGTCTGCATTGAAAATTGAAAATATATCTATATATCTGGAATGTAAATTTCCTTCTATAAAGGATAACATTTTTTGAAAACGCTATGTAAAAAAATAACTATTTGTTTAAAAATTACAACCAAATTAATTCTATAATTCTTTCAAATAAAAAAGTAATTGCAATACTGAAGACCTTTCTTTTATCCAAATTTTGAAATTCAATTATCCTATGTTTCGCAAGTGAAAGAGTCGTAATACATTTAGTTAGACTAGGTCGATAAAATAGTCTGGCAAACAGACACAAAGACATTATTGAAAAAAGGCTTCATATTAAAGAATGTTCGAATCGTTCGAGTTCATTAATACTCGAGAGTCAGATTTTTGACCTCACACAATACTTTCTTTTTACATAAGCTATGTATTGCAAGAGAGGTAAAAATAAATAAAAATGGTGAGAAGTATTTTACGTAGGTACATAAAAAATCGCATGAAGAATACGTGAGTCATTAATGTGCATACATGCATTTATTGTATATTACGTAAAGATGAATGATGAGGTTTTATTATGATTTTATATATTTCGATATCGGCGTCTTTATATAGACGACATCTAAACAATATTGCAGTTCATACCAAATATGTTTGAGAATATCTGGAGTTATAGTAGTAATGACATTCGTGATTCAGATTCTAAGTTCCAGAGGAGAAAGCTCCCTTTCTAGCTTTAACAACAAAAACTCCATTTATAACCATTGGGTTTTCTTTAAAATTTCCCCTTTGGTATGAAGACTGTGAATTTTGAATGAAAAATATAACAGAAAGGAAAACTTTGTAAAAGAAACAACGTAGTTCGTGTCGGGAGATTTTTTGATTACTTATTATTATTAATTAATTAATTTAATTTATAATTAATTAATTAATAATTAATTATTCTTTAAAATAATTAAATAATTATTCATTAAAATAATGATTCATTATAATTATTCATTATAATTATAATTATTAATGAATAGTTATAGTGAATAATTATTTTAATTATTATTATAATTATTCATTAATAATTATTCATTCACAAATAATTAATTAATTAATTATTATTAATTAATTAATTATTCGTGTTCTCCAGAACTTTTTGCCTACCCAGACCATTCAACCTGACCGAAGGTGTAGAAGATCCAGGCCACCCGACTCACCCTAGGGTATGAGCAGCAGGATGAGTAGCCGGCTATTCAAAGGTGTAAAGTAACTGTTTGGATGGCTGGGATAGTGCTACTCAATTTAGTCTGGAACCCAATGATGATGGGGAATAGCAATGTGATTTCGGCGCAATGCTCTAAATGTCAAAGTGAAGAAATTTATCCATGCGCGGGTAAACGACGAAAGTAACCACAAGAGCAGTACCATCTCTCTCTCGAAATTTACTTTCTTTCGAGCCAGACCGTCCGAGTTATTCGAAGGTGTAAGGTATTCTCCGAAAATTTGAATTGAAACCATGAATTACATTACACCTGATATTCTGGAATGTTCTTGGAATAATCGGAATATAATTTTGTCTCGCCATATGCTTACAGTCTGACCTTCTAATTGGCCTGAACAGTCCAAGTTTGAGAGGTTTAATTGATGTCTGTGGGTCGGCTTACCTACAAGTCGTTTAAACTGTCAGACTGTGGGAATTTTTGCAGTTTTGTCGTGCTGGCGCTGTGGCTGAACTGGCGTGTATAGAGTGGCATTTCGGCCTAGTGTTCAATCCACACGTTTGTAAGCGTTGCTCAACATCGCCCGCCTACTGACAACAGAATTTTAAGCCAGACTGAAAATGATGAACCAGCAGTCCGATCTAGGTGTCTGTGTATGAGAGGGAAGGTTCGGGACTGACAAATATACGTAACTTTAGCAGTTTGGCCTGTCAGTTTTAACTGAGGTCCAAAGTGTACGTGTATAGTGGTCCCGCATTAGAGTAGCTAAAAAGGCCTACAGAGAAACACATTTGTCATAAAAAAACTCCCATCTCTCATCTGTGTATAATATCCAGTAAAATACATGTAGCGCATTACTTTGCAAGTGATTCATTTTCCAGTTTGTGATGTTCTTTTATACACATCCTACATATAAACATGCTAAGTTTCTCCTTGATTATTACAGTACACTGATACAAATCTAGAAAATTCATCCATGCACAAAGTGTTTGTGAAAAATGGTTTTCCCGTCAAATACGATTTATTGAAAGTAGCTCCATGTGATGGATGGGGTAAAGAACCTTAGAGGAAAATTTAAATCTTTAATGATTGCGCCAAAGCATTAGTAGATAGATGATAAAGATTGTTCCTGCAGTCAATGAAGAAGTTTCAAACATTTTCACGTTCGAAAGATTTTGACACTGAAAGCGAAAATAATTTGAAGTTTACACCACCATAATATGTTAAAATTAGATTAGGCTCAGAAAATATACATGCTTGATAGGATATTATTTTTGAAAAAAAAAAAAAATGTCTATCTTCTTTGTCTATCTGTCTATCTGTCTTTGTAAACTTTAAATAGTTTCAAGACACAAAATTTTACTGTAACTTAGAGTAGTACCACCAGCTGGTCCAATTTTCGCAATTTTTAAAAAAGTTACATTTAAAAATACTTATCACACTTTGTAGCATAATCATTTTTTCTTTCTTCACATACTGCTTGCTATTTGTGCTGTAGGTTGAGGGACTAAAACGATATCTGCATGCAAATTGAAAAATATCTGGGAAGTAAGTTCCCCTTTCAATTTCACATACTTTCTTATTACGTACTTTTTACATTATCATACTATTATTTTAATTGTCGGATACTTGTTAAATTTTTGAATTAGTGATTATTTTGTTGAATAAGTACTTTTCCAGACCGTATGAGCCCATTTTGAACACTTCTAGGAAAGCTCTATCTATCTATCTATCTATCTATCTATCTATCTATCTATCTATCTATCTATCTATCCATCCATCTACATATCTATCTAGCTATCTATCTATTTACCAATCTACCTATCTATCTATCTTTCTCTCTCTTCCTCTCTCTCTATCTATCAATATATATCTCACTCTATCTCTCTCTCTCTGTATCTCTATCTATCTACCTATATATCTCTATCTCTCGTTATCTATCTGTCTGTCTATCTATCTATTTATATATCGATCTATATAGCTATCTATCTATATAGCTATCTAGCTATCTATCTATTTTGTGTGTGTGTGTGCGTGTACATAACAGCTCAAGAGTGAATGCACATATAGTTATAAAATGTTATGCGTAGATACAATACCTAGAACTATATTCGCGACGATGCTAACTTAAATGCACTGTAGAAGCTAATATCTGAATTTTGTGTACACCATAGCGATAGAATTTTCTTCGAATACAAAATTATAATACCTTTTTAAATTGAAATATGAGTAGAATTTTGAATATTTATTTTTAAAATCGAATCATTTGAACTCAAAACATCGATTTTCTAGTTTAGGTTTTAGTATTTAGTTTTTGTGTCATATTTTAGTCTCTTATTTTAGTTTGTATTTATTAATGGCATTTATCAGATGGACTATATAACTTAGCGGAGATTTACAGTTTTTACCTCTCTTAAAACGCTTCTTTACTAGCTCTTTACTGTCCATTTTGGTGAGCCGCAAGTATACATACATTTTTTTGTAAGTCTCGTAATTGGAATTCGAATTTTAATAGTTTCACTGCATTGTTTTTTCCTTACTGCATTCATTCTTTCTCGAGTTATCGGGTGAACACCTGACACACATACTTACATGAACATATGCAGACAAATAGATATTTTTCCAATAATGTTCTAAACATGTTCAGAAGGTCTTAGAACGCTCCTTTATTCCAAAATATCGAATTCGTGTAATTTCAAGAAAACAGTACCATTTTGAACCAATATCATGAGAACGTAATAAAAATGTATGTTGGACACTATAGGACATTCACTAAATTCTTTAATAAATAGACGCACCTGTTTAAGCGATTATTCAACAGGAAGAAGCACTTTTTATATACACTGGTAAAAATTAAAAATGCAACTAACTTTACTAGAATAGTAGTAGTGATTAAAATTTAGCGAATTTTGGTTGTTTCAGAACTAATATAAAAAGTGGTATTTCAGGAGAACTTGTTGTTATTGCTTATATAAATTGATCTCAGCCGATTTTGTGTGTAAATCTACATGTGGATGATCATTAACTCATTACTATCAAAATTCTTAAAATATTTTATAATTACAATATTCTATGTAATAAAGAAATAAAAGTAAGAAGACATTTTTAAAATGCTCGTTAATCCTTTTTCATTTCGGTATTAAGTTGAATTTAGAATATTTTCATTAAAACATTGGAACAGACTCCCAAGCACTGCCATTTTTTTCCTAAAGCATTGAAATAGTTGCTTTACAAATAGAATTTTTATATGAAAAGCCGTGTAACATCATGGCTAGAAATAAACTCAAACTTTATAAATTTTATTTTTTTTAAATATATATTTTTTATATTAACACATAAATCATAATCATTATGACTTATGTGTTAATATTAACAAATATATATTTTAAAATTATAGCTACGTTCGATTTGTAAGCTATTAAACACTGCAAATATTTTTACGATCAGAAACATTTTTCATCAGAGTTAAAAAAATCTGATGTGGGCAGCACATGACTTTCCCTGCAGACTTATTTATATCTACGTTCTCTTTATTTTAATTAAATTTAATTCACTTTTAATTCAAATTTCATTGTCATTTGGTAACTGGACTTATTTTCAAAGGTGGCGTAGAGAAAATATGAAAAAACGTAAATATCTTGAAACGGCTTATCCTAGTGTAATGGGGTTGGTCTTATTCCTTTCTTCGTTTAAAATTACGTATAAAACAAGCATTTAATGGATACATTTCAGCATACGCAGTTTTTAATTTTAGATTTTGTCGATTTTTGAGGGCCATTTCTCAACAAAGGGCAGGTTAATTATTTTCGAATCATACCAAAATCTAATCAGCACTAGGGTGACCCACAAGCGACTTATCTACCAAATTTTGTGAAATTCGGTGCAATAGATATTCAGCTAGAGTGGATACAAACTTTTGAAGGCCATTTCGCAAGAAAAGGCGGGTTCTTTTATCCCTAATCGTACCCAAAACTAATCAGCACCAGATTCGCCTACAAATAACTTACCTACAAAATTTTATGAAATTCGGTCAATTACTTTCTGAGTCAGAGTGGATACAAAATCTACACAGATAGACAGACACACAGACAGACAGACAGACAGACACATAGACACACACACAGACGTCACGTTAAAATAGTTTTCCCGTATTATAGAGGTCTCGAAACGTGTAGATCTGTCGAAAACTCGAGTTGCGATTTTCGACATGATTCCAATACCAATACTTTCCCTATACATTACCATGTATTGCAGGGAAAGTAATAACTTATAATATCTTAACTACCAGAATATTTTAAAATCTTGTGAAATTCTGAAACGCGCATTCAGAACTGTTTGGATGTGAAAAGAAAGCCTGTTCACTTTCCGTGTAAAATTACTATAAAAATTGCCTAGATTACTGCCTAATTGAACAATGGTTTCTTTCCCTCGAAAAAGTACTCTTCCCCGTTTTCTTGTTGGAATAAAAAATCTAGATACCCAGTAGGAAGTAGAAAACTTTCTTATTATATAAGAAATTTAACAAAAAAGGAACTATCTTCTGCAAATGCTTGCAACTCTGGAATATCATTGGATTGGATACTGTTGCCACTATACTACTTTTTCATGTCCACCAGGACTATTTTGACCTGGACCTATAGTTTAAAGTACTTGCATCCCAAATCATCACACGCATACATACATACATACATACATGCATGCATGCACAACACGTTACCCATACCCTGAAATCAAACACTTCAACGATTATTAAACAAACAGAATAAAAACATTATTGATTTTTCTGAACATTTTTGTCAGCAAAGAAATCTCAATGTTTTATAGTCTATTACAACTGGAGACATAAGAATACTTCAAACCCTTTCGATGAAAGCACAGTTATTCACATTTAAGGAAAAAATTTAACTACTCGTCAAGACCATACTTTGAACAACGTAAAATATTTCTCTCGAGATTTTTTTTTTATTACAAAGGAGACGTTCATATCGTGATCAATTTTTCTCTTGAGAAAAATTATTTTCCAATCTTAAAAATCTCTAAACAACACATCGTATACTCAGTTGAAAACATGGAAATTATAAACATGGTTTATTTTCAGAGAGCTGCAATATTCACTTTTTGCCGAAAACGGTTATTGTTCGTGTCTTTGAATCCATAGACGCCCATTTTATATGACGAGGGGTACGAGATGTATGCCTTAAGCAGCTGAAAATTTTTGTACAAGAAATCCGTGTGTCTGGTTTTATCAGTACCATTGCAGATACTTAAAATACTCGTTGTTCTAAGTTAATACACATGTATTAAATCCGAAATAGGATCATCAGTTGCAAGTAAAATAGTAGATGGCACTATATTTCATTCTTAGTACATAATGATGTTAGTTCACTGTGCAAAAGACATTATATGCACTACTTAACATAATATGGTGTGACTTCAGTGCGCAGAGGACACCATATGCCATTCACAGTACATTATGGTGAACATTACTCTCTAAGAGTCAAAAGCCCAGAACACCAGTCTCGCCCTAGGGCACAAGCAGCAATTTGAGTGGCCGAGAACAAACTCTCTAAGAGTGCAATAAATGAGCTCAGTGGAAAAAATTCATATTTAGTAAGATAAATAATTTATTTGCCAAAGGGATTAGTCTACAGTTAGGTAAACTCCCAATTTCTCATGTATACATATCAAAATGTCAAAGTATTAACCGTACTTTTGCCAGAGTTGTCTGTGATTTGTCAGTTCTCACCAATAAAAAGTAATTGAATCTATATGAAGTATAGCACATGGTATAAACAACTTTTTACTCAGTATTATTGACGCAGGAAATGCAACCACCCATATTTGTCTGCCCAGATAATGGTCTATCCATTGAGCTGCAGGATGCTATCACATATTATAAATATCCCGCAATAAGCACTCCAACAATTAAGATATCTCATTTTAACAGAGATAATGGTGTCCTTTAATAATTCTAAAATCACGCAAACTCCACATGAATTATATTATTTTCCTGTGTCAAATCATGTAAAATATACCGTTAAAAATATTGTGAATATCACTAATCTTTTGTTGAAAACTTGAAATGGCATCAAGTGGCATCAAAATCTTTATTGTTTTAACAAATAGAAAAAATGCGAATTGAAATATTTAATTAAACAATACTCAGTGTTGAATTTGTGCACTTTTAAAGGCTGTACGTATTGTCACTGTACATAAAGAATGCTAGTTTTATCTAAAAAAAATTGATACTACTAAAAATATCAAATGTTTTCTTTTGTGCATAGTAGAAATACATATCCACATGCATAAATAAACATCTATTCACTTCTAAACTTTTTTTATTTTACACGAAAACAAATTAAAATGGTGAGAAAAATCATAAATAGTGATGCAGTACGAAAGATAGTACACAAATAATTTTGAATATTATTTTCTCTGAAAAATGTAAGAGAAAAACATATTTTCTGTACAAGAGATTTATTAAAGAGAAAACAAAATTGATAAAGGAAAAACTTTTTTAAAAGAAATTTAAATCATTATCAAATTAGAGAGTAGAAAAGTATAAGCAAATATAACTTATAAATGATTTCCCCATTATACAAGTTGCCAGAAAAATTGTAAATGATCTCCATGTTCAAAATAAATTCCCAGTGAAGTCAAGAATGTTTAGAATCTTACACCGCTGGAATATATTAAAAATAGATTAAGTTCAGAAAATCTACCCGCACATACTCATATACGTTTGATTTAAAAAAGAGCCTATCTTTCTTTTCATGTAAATTTCTTTTCCATGGATGCAAAAACAAATATATCCGATAGAAGACAAGCTGTTTCAATTTCTAAATTCTCAAATTCTAAATATTCGTCATATTCGTCCCTTGCAGAAGAATCTTAGTACTTATTTAAACTAATTATTTCTCTTGGTAAATGGATTCAATAGAGAAGGAAAATTATTTCATTCCATACATTATAAAAATTTTATATGCACATCACATGTTTTTCGTTTATGATAAAAAAAACTGTCGAGGAAAACAATAATAGAAATTGGAATTTTCTTATAAGATCACTCGATCTCTGTCGTACTCGCATTAAATTTCGTGTAAATCGCCTGATTTTTTTTTAAGTTCGCGCTTCAAGTGAGAAAGTAATATTTCGAATATGTTGTTGTTGTTTGTTCACAAATGCCAGCCATTTAGCCGCCAGGCCATTAGACAGCCAAATTTTGGCCAAAATGTCCACTTTTTCTAACTATATTTCAAATATCTCGCATACATGCTGTATTTTGCAAATTGAGTTTTACATATATGTTGTTACATATAGGTTCACATATATGCTGTTACAAATTAAGTTTCAATTTATAGTGTTATTATTCCAGCAATTTTTCAGCGATTATTAAATAACAGAATATATATTTAGTGCACATTTTAAGCCTTCAAGACAAAAACTTATTCACCATTCTAACTTAAAATTATTTTCTGTTTTATCCTACTGCAAATTTAATTAAACCCTTGCCTTCATCAGCTGCTGTTGACTTAAGTCACATAACTTCAAGCTATTATAATTACTTTCGACCTTTTAATTATAATTTATTAATGAACAAACTTTCGTAAAAGTTTTATTAAATTTTGCTTCGTTTACCAGTCAATGAAAATAAAATAAATATTCACATTTCCGAAGAAACTACTAAGAACATAAATGTTGATATATAAGTAACATCATTTGTAAATGTAGTGTAATTTGTAAAGTTAAACACTCAATGTGGGTGAGCCAGATGGAATTAAACTTAAGTTTCAAGGATTTTCAATAATTTACTGGCAAAGTGTGAGTTCCTAAAAAATTTTGAAGAAAACTGCACCTTTGTCTTTGATATACAGTGTGTTTCAAGAATATTGGAGGGTATAGTGGGGTTAGTTGTCCCGGATTCAACAATTCAAATTATTACATCTCTTATAAAAATAAATCAAGCTTTCTTCACTATTTGCAGCTTTAATCTTTTGGATAACTATAGAAAAATTACGGAAACTATAAAAAATTTTAATTTGTAAAGACATGTGTGACAATTTGTTTAACTTGCAAATCAATTATTATAAATCTTTAGTATTGTTGTCCCGTGTATTTTTATGGGGATTTTCATATTATTTGTTTTGTATAACTTTTATTCGCTTTGTGCATACATTTTGAAACGTGTTGTAGAAGACATTAAAACAAGATGTATTCCTTTACAAGAAAGTTTTTATAAAATGAAAAAATTACTAATAAAATAAAAAGAAATATGTATACTGCAAGAAATAAAAATTATATTTAAGAAAAGGAAAAGTGCAAATCCAACATAGGTTTCAAAGCTATGTACAGCAACTATAGTTAAAATAATTAGCCATCTGTTGAATCATCAATGTCACAGTTGTGGCACACATACAGCTACCCGGCCGTCCAAATAGATGCTCATGTCCTTGCTGACGAGTCGGACGGTCTGGGTCTTCAACACATACAGCTGGTTGGGAGTTGGCTGCTGCTAATTTCCTTTCCCGGCCGTCCAAATGGTTGCTCAAGTCCTCCGATGAGTCGGACGGTCTGGGTCTTCAACGTTCAACACGTACAGCTGGTTAATATTTGGACTACAATCTTCATGGGAACAACCCTTACACTCTTGGCACGTAATACATACTTCTTTAGAACGACTATCAGAGTAATATTCAACACATATCAAGGATGACCATCACCTCCTTCATTATTAACATCTTATCTACTTCTATTCTTTGTTTACCTTGGTGGATTCTTGGATTTAGTGGAAGAAAATTTTCCTACATTTCTCGTTGATTTCTTTACTCTTTTCTTTACTTCTCATATGGCTCTTTCTTCCTCTAATTTTCATTTCTCTGTAGAGTCCGTAAAAATGGCTGTTTAACGTTTTCAACTATTATTTTGATTAAGGTCTTTTTCTAGCATACGGCTTTGGAAATGATCTGAAATGTTCAAAAATCAACTTAATATGTGACAATTAGCTCCTCATGGAATAAAGTAACATGAAATAAGTATTGAGAAAAATATAAAGTAAGCATTGAGAAATAAGCATTGAGAAAAATTATAAAATAAGCATTATCACAATTAACCCGTGCAATAGCTATCCCCGTTCAGCCTTACTATATCACTTGAACGATTGGATGAAGACGCACACTTCCGATATAAAAAATGCTTTTAAGTAAACTACCATCATATTCAAAGTTAAATCACGTAATACATTTTAATAAAAACGTACAAAATGTAAAATTTTACAAATGCAATGTATTTATCTATGGTGTCTATATGGGTCTCATAAAATTTGCAATCATAAAAATATGTTTCATAGTCCAATGAATCAAACAAAAAGTTGCTTTATCATACAACGGAAATTTACCCGGTTTATAATTAATTAAAGTTTTCGATGAATAATTGGAGACTGTATAAAATCGTTGCTGAAGATAGGTGTGCATGTAAGTTTTCAAATGGAAATTTAATCTAACGAAATTCAATTTTTGTGCGACCTTTGAAATGTATATTTTCACCATTTTTATTTATCGGGTTAAAGTGGTTTACGTCCTATAATTTTGATAATATTTTCTTGATCAATTTTGAAAGCACTGGGGATTTTTCAAAGGATCCTTAAATGAATGAGGAATAATTTGTAAATTGGAACTTCTTTTAGAGGGTCCGTATAAAAAGCTAAAGTTTATTCTTTTTTACTGTAATGTGTCACGTAACCCAGGCTATAACAGTCTCAAACTTTACCTTATATTAAGCATTTCCAAAATTGGAACTATTGGTTTACGACCACTTATTTACGATATACACTCTTTTGCAAAAAAAAACAAAACGAAGCACCCCTAACAAATAATCCGATCATCTCAAATTTTCGCATGCAAATTCCTTTATAGAAAGTTTGAAAATGATTAAATTTGTAAGGCTAATGAGTGTTAACTTCGATCATAGCGCGCGTTTCTACTACGCAACTAGCATCCTATAAAACAGGTTAAAAATGGGGACGGTTTACCTTTGCTCGTTATCGGCGTTGAGGTTCCATGGTGACATAACCAATAATGCCGTTACGACGTTGACGAAGACCTTATTAAGCAATTAGACGAGTTCGAACGTGGTCATATAGTTGGGATGCGTAAAGCTGGCTGGTCATACCGAGCAATAGGCAACCACCTGCACCGAACGGACACTGGTGTGCAAAGGTGCTGGCAGAAATGGTTGCAGTAAAGAACTCATCGGCGGAATGAAGGCTCTGGCCAGCCAAGGTGCATGAATGCAAGGCAACATCGGATGATTGTGCGAAAGGTCCGAACTGGCCCAACGTCAGCATTGTCCGCCTTCCAATGTGCTACAGCCTCTTCCATACCACCCGTGGCACGTTCCATCATCTCATGGAGCAAGGCTGAGGTGGGGTTACGCTCACGGCGGCCTTTATTACTTCTGCCCATAACCCCACAGTACCGACAGAGTCGTTTGGAGTGGTGTCGTAGACGAGCATCATGGCCACCAGCAGACTGGCATCGCATAGTGTTCGGCGATGAATCACGTTTTAGTCTTTCAGCAGATGACCATCGGGTACGTGTGCGGAGACACCAGGGACAGCGGTCCCAATCAGCCTTTGTTATACATAGGCACACAGTCATTACCCCTGGTGTGGGGGTGCTATCTCTTACGACAGCAGGTCGCCCCTATTCATCCTGCGTACAACTTTAACAGCTCAACGATATGTTGATGAAATCCTGCGGCCGTTTGCATTACCCTTAATTAATTTAAAAAAAACAGGGAGAAAGTCTTTGAGTCAAAATTGAAGCACAAGGTGAACAAGTATTTTTTGATTTTCTATTTCATAGTAAGTCTTTCACACTCCTCCTGCATGTATCTTAATCATCAAATACAGGATGCCATGCTAATTATTGTGTCTGTCTCGCGCATTAAGATTTCTTGATTTGTCGACGATTTGGTATTCGGCCTATGTAGCTAAGTATATTTTATGAGTGTCATATAATAAGTAGATTTTTGATAACGTGTAAAATGTATCTCTCTCTCTCTCTCTTTCTCTCTCTCTTTCTCTCTCTCTCTCTCTCTCTATATATATATATATATATATATATATCCTTAAATAATATATATATATATATCCGTAATATATATATATATATATATATATATATATCCGTAATATATATATATATATATATATATCCGTAAATTTGCTTCTATGGTGATGTTAATATTACTTGAATTGTATTTTTTTATTTTTACATAATTCTTATTATTACATCTCAAATATGTATATATATATATATATATATATATATATATATATATATATACAGGGTGTCCCAAAAAGATTGAAACACGTTTTAATTATTTGCCTGTTGGATATAAGTGAGCACTATAAATTGCAAAAATGTTGAAAGTAAGGTAGGAAATAAGACTACGTTAATGAAATAGTCCTCCCATTAATTTTCAAAAAGTTACACTTTTTAAATTTTTATACGACCCCCTTAAACGAATTTGGTCCAGAAAATTTTTATTTTTAATGCAACTAGATCGTTATAAAAACCCGCATATCTGCATCTTTAAAATTGAGTGAGTTATATTTCATTGAAAATTGAACATTGTGAATGGGGACCATATATCATATTAGAATGTAAATTGTGACAGATCACAAAAAATAAAACAGGATGATAATACATAGGACACCCAACCACTATAGATATGCAGTTGGGTAAGTTTAATTTCAACGACCACTTCCTTCAGAATTTTGAAGGAAGTGGTCGTTGAAAGTAAACTTAGCACACTTCATCAACAACAGTTATGATGCCATCAGTACTATAAACAAAATACCAGAAAACCTAAATTACAAAAGTTACGATTTTGAAGATCTATTTAGTAATATTGACGTAAATATACTATATAATATGGTTATGGATTTAAACGATAGACATGATATTAAAACACGCATTAGTAAAAGTAAATATAAAACTCATGTTGAATTGGTATTGCTCGAAACGGTGCTTAATGATGACTTTAATTTTTATAAACAGAAACACGACATTCCGATGTGGGGAGGTTGTACATCTGTTTTAGCTGACATCTATTTGAATATGTTTGAAGACGGAACACACCTCTTAAACGAACTCCTATATATTAGATTCGTTGACGATGTCCTTATGGAATATGGAAACAAGGATTTTATAATGGACTTCGGTTTCTATCCTTCGAAATTAAAACTAATTGATACTCCTCATAACTCTGATGACAGATTGAATTTCTTGGATCTATGTATTAAGACAGGAGGAAGAGCAGAATTTAAATTGTATGTCAAAAGAAATAATTTTGGTTTTAATATCAACATTACACCATGGAGTACGACTCTTCACAGAAATGATTTCCGGAATATCATAATTAATCAGCTTTTACTGAGTAGGCGTTTGAATGGTATATCACAGGACAACTTGTTATGCGACCGTAAATTTTTGTCAATGGCAATGGGACACGGATACCTAAAGAGGTTTTTATCAGACATTGTATGTAGTGTCGAAAGCCCAGACCACCCGACTCGTCCAAGGACTTAGAGCAGCTATTTGGATGGCCGGGAAAATTTTAGAAAAGCGGAGTCCGACCCCCACAGTCACGGTCCCCGGTCAGAGCAGCCAGTAGTTTATTTAATTTCAAAATTTTTTACAAAATACAGATTTCAGCAGCATAAGCTGAAAATTAATTTTTCCCAAAACAGACGGGGGACAAATCAGAGCATCAAACGAAACACCGAAGATCACAAAAATCACAGAAAATACACAGCAAACAACATAAAATACACTGCAAACAACATATAAACAGGGAGTCAGGCTTCAGTAACGTTGTCAAAAGAGGTAAAGAATTTAACGAAAACGTTTAAAATTTCATGAGCCAATGAAAATCAGTTATATAAAACATAAAGTATAAATTAAAGCCAAACCTAACCCCAGATTAACCGAACATCCTCTCTCACTAAAGAAAGTCAAAGAGATTAAAATTAAAAGAAAAATGAATCTAACGAGGATCCAAAGAGGAAAAAAAAATGAAAAATGAAAAAAAAAAAGCCTAAACAATTTATAAAATTAAAGACAAAAGTATAATTTCAAGTATAAAAGGAACCATATGCGTAATTTATAGGCAGATGTTAATAAAAATTTACAGGAAAGCGAGAGAGGAGAACAATGAAATGACATCCCGCATTTATGACATTTCCGTAACGGATTGATTCAAGGATTTTTTGGTCTGAGTTGATGTTAGGAGTTGGTATAGGAATGTTCAGTACATGGAAAATTGTGTAATTCGACATAAGACGTTATGGTGATGGCATGACTGTTAGTTCGTTTTGAGTGTGTAATTTTGACATAAACTCTAGGGTAAAGTATCTTAGTTGTATAGGTAATTAACACGTACTTTTTTTTAAATTTATATTGAATATTATTGTTTTAATGTATGTATTGGGTATTTTGAAAAAAGTTTTGGGTACTTGTTTTAATGATTTATTTTTATTTAATAATGGCTATTGTATAGTTCTTTCCTTTCTGTATGGATTTAATATCGCAGATCTCTTGGTTTTTTGATTTGATACTTACGTATTCTTTTTGACTGAGTACCGGCTACAGGGAGTGTCGTCGTGACATAAAGCTTGCTTAACCGGGTATCGGGGGATACAACCGCCCTCCCGGCCATCCTTTGGTACTTATTTCTTCCTATTTCATTTTGGTTTCTATATCTTAATCTACTCTACTAAGCTGCGTAGCGCTATTCGAGTGAGATTTCAGTTTTTTATATATCTTAAGATCATTATATATTAATATTGTATATATACATTATATATATATATATATATATATATATATATATAATTCTCATGCATAAAAAATGAGATGCTCCACTGAATTTTCTTAAAGGTGAATGAATATTCCGCATTATTCAGTTGCACTTATGGCGTTGTGGTTAACATAATAATACCTAATTTTGTGCCCCGGGATCAAAGTTGAGTATGCAAGATTTTTTCCATAACTGCTACCAGTCATACCACTTCGACTAACACAGTCGGTCACCACAAACTTTTATCAATTACGGCTTATATCAAATTTCCTTGCTACTAATGCAGTAATCTGAAGTGCTGAGAATATCTAACAAGAGAAAAAGGAGTGCAACATCAACTGGGAGTAGTTACTATCTTTAATTTAGAACGTCTCTTATCTGCAACTACTATAACCATTATAGAACAAATAGACAAGGAATTTAAGGTTAGAAAATATGCCGTATATAAACTTTTATATGTAAAATATTTGAAATAATTAACTTATGTCTATTTTATTAACCACACACACTCCTTATTAATATTCCTTAAATATTTCTAAAACTGCTGACACATAATGTAACTACAGCTGTTTATAAACAAACGCCAACATTTTCTTGTCTATTATGCTTATTAGCTAAACCCGCATACTTTAGGTAAAAGGATTATTTCATTATTATTACACAGATAAGTCACATGTTGCTTATTTTTCAAATCAGATTTGACAAGGTATTAATTAATTGGAGCGTGCATTTTTAAGATAAAGATGTCAACAAAGTGGTAATCTCATTCCTGTACATGTTTTGGTTTTCTGTATAAATTTCAATACAAATGCTTTACTTTTTGCACTCTTATCAAATAAGCTCGATGCGTCATGGCATCATGCAAGGTGGAAAATAATTAGGATAAGACTGAATAAAACTTCATTAATCTATGTTATTAAAAGGAAGAATCTGCATGGCTGTCTGCCTATCCGCGATACAGCACAATATCTACGTACAGGTCTAAGGTTTTTCACACATTTCGACACACCAGTATCTCTTCCGGCCACACAATAAGCTGCCAGAAGCCTTCGGGCTGGTCGTGTGGTCTGGGTCTTCAACAGACTAGTATTTCCTTTCTGGTAGGTCGAACGGTCTGGGTCTCAACAACAACAACACACTAGTATCTCCCGCCACACATTAAGCTGCAGTAAGCCTTCGGGTCTGTCGTGTGGTCTGGGTTTTTAACACACTAGTATCTGCGCCAACGTCTCTACCGTGCTGAAAACACCGGTTCTCGTTAGATCACCGAAGTCAAGCAGCATCCGGCGCGGTTAGTACTTGGGTGAGTGACCACTTGGGAACACCGCGTGCTGTTGGCACATTTCGGACGCGGTAGTCCGGTGGTTTGCGAGCTGGATTTGCAATCTGCCACAACTGCCGCCGTGTTCATGTGGAGTACGATCACCTTAAACATATGGGTCCGTAAGTCCTTCTGAGAGGTTGGTGGTAGGGGAAGGAGGGTACGGTCTCTATGGATCCCTCCTCCACTGGGTTCCGATCTAATTTGGGTGGCACTTCCCGGCCGTCCAAACAGTTACCTTACACCTTTCTGGTAGGTCGGACGGTCTGGGTTTCAACAACAACACACTAGTATCTGTTGCTCATACTCTAGGGTGAGTGTTCAACACAATAGTATCTGGCCTTCAACACAATAGTAATTACCTGGGTCTTCAACACAATAGTATCTATAATAGTATACCTGAATTAATGTACCTCGAAGGCCTTTTTCTAAATGTTTAATTACATTTTTTTAATTTAATTTTAAAACTTTTGTAAAGTGTTTAAACTTGCTATTGCATCGGATAAGAATAACCATTGTTGTACCAAAGTTAAAAAAGAGTCCAATTCAGTTTCACTTACCTACTAATATTTTCACTTATTTTACTTACAATTTAATTCTTTCAATTCATCATTCAGAGAGGTCCAACTATCCTCCCCCCGGGTAAATTTTAAGCATTGCAATAATTTGATCATATCTCAGCTTCTTATTATGCTAGAGCCTAGCTTTTAGTACTATACTTCATAGCCGAGCAATCGCACCAGCTCTCCAATTAATGGCTACCACAACAATAGTAAAATCGATATTCTCTAGTACTGTGAGATGAAGGCTACGTGTCAAAGAGATGTATATCCGAGTGCCACAAGTATGTGTCCCTTTAAGCACTAAAGTCAGAGGGGCACGATTAAATGATGTTGTCAGTTTGCGACTCAGACAATGTGTTATGATCTAATGTACGCTTTATGCATGGGTCGCGATTTGCCTAGATTCAGACAATAAACGTGTGAGGATCTGAAGAGAAGTATAACACTCAACCAGTCCAATTACATCATTAAACACCACACCCTAGTCGTGATAGTGTTATAGTATAGGCAGAATTTAGTTTCAGATATCGCCAGACCTGCACGTGTTCACAGGGGATATTATGGCTGCGCAAAGGTATTGAGATCAAGTCTTTGAATCTTTCGTGAAACTCTGCGCTGCAGTTGTGGTTCCAGACTTTATTTTGGTTAACTTTAACGCTCGTCCAAGCAGAATATTTCTGGTCGACGAGTACTTTGAGAGCGGAGGTATTGTTCATAAAAAGTGGCAGGTATATTTTCTGGATCTCAGTCTTACCAAAATTCTTTCTAATGCCCTTGGAAGAAATGTTTCTGGCCCACTACCTCCTCTGAAAATTGCTTTTCTACAGGAATGGCAATTATTACCCTCTGCTGATGCGCTGGATGACCTGAATGTAAGGATGAAACGTCGATACGAAGCATATAACGAAGTCAGGGGAAGTGACGTCTCATATTAAGGCGTGTTTAGCTTGTTTATCTTGTTTGTATAGCATACAAAACTTTTTCGAATGTACTATGTGTGAAGTAAGCACTTAAAGTATAAAACATATACCTAAATATATTTCCCTTAATTTTATTATTATACTCATAGAATATATTAATTAATATATTATAAGAATATATTATTATAAGAATATTCAATGTATTATTATAAAAATATTCACTACATTATTATAAGAATATATTATTCAGTTGAATACCTTCTTGTGAAATTTGGAGTTAATCAAATCAGATCTTTTTTAATCATGTCGAACTTACCGCTTGCTTAACTTCTGGAAGACAGTGTGTATAAAAAATATTTAAACCTACAAATTCAAGTTTTTTTTAAATACGCATTATAGTCATGATTATTTTGTACAATACAACTCAATTTTATTGAAAATAGAGTTGTACTAAAAGTCATATACTTCCCACGCAAAATTTTGTAAAAATTAGTTCGTCTAATTTAATTATTCCTAACCAACACTATTCTTCAGCTGTTAATATTATTTCGCTATTGTTATGCAGATACGTTGCATGTTGTTCATTTTTCAACTCCACTTTTACGAGGTAATAATTAATTGGAGCATGTATTTTTAAGATAAAGGCGTCAACGCGAAGATAACCTAGACCAGTGCGTGTTTGAGCTTTCTGTATAAATTTCTAAGTGAATACATCACCATCTTCAATCTTATCAAATAAGCTCGAGACATAATGACATCATGTAAATTCCGGGTTGAGTAAATTATCAAGATAAGAACTAATGATTCAGCACTAATTGAGTAAAGAGAAAATATTTCTGTTCACCGTGTTACAAACCGTGACTATGAAAGGTATGAAAACATTATTACTTTCTCATAGTAAAACGTATTGTTTATAAGAAAATGCTGATATCAAGGTTTTCACGAAAAAGAGAGTTTTTAGAGCTAAACTATGCATATGTACGTATGCTGTGTATATGCGTTATATATGTTGTGTATATACACCTGATTGTGTGTGTGTGCATTTAACTTTTAGAACAGATAATGTTTTATTCTATTTCTTTCAGTCTACCTAGAACGTCATAGTGTTTTATGATTTAGTCGAATGCAATTATAGACATTTTACTATTTATGTTGGATGTCTGAATTTTGCGTAAAATTAATCAGATAATTACTTAAAGACTTTAATCGCGTTGTGAAACAGCTATATAACATATTTATTGAGATATTTGTGATTTAGATTTTGAAATAGGAAATCAGGAATTTGAACTAACATCAGAATAAATAAAACTACTGCACCTGAGAATATAACTTTCAAATACTTCCTTAAAGAAATCAGGCATAGGAACATAGGATAATTAGGCGACTACAATTGTTGTGAGGGGCGTTTTGAATCCTCTTCTTCAAGTTAGAGACATTGTATTTCCTGAACAACGGCAAGGCAGTGCTTCCATACCGTTGTTATGAAAATATATCGCTTCTGACTGGAGAAAGAGGGTTTAAAATGCCCTCGAAACTATTGTAGTTACCTAATTATCCCATGCCTTCTTTCTTTAAGTAATCATTAGAAATTTATATTGAACTAATATATTTAAAAATATCTTCAATTTAAAAAAAATCCCTCGTCATTTAGCTAACTTAAAAATTAATTATAACAAATTTATCAAACATCGACCATTACATATCACTAGCCATTCATTAAAAGTTTGAAGCTTCAAAATTTAAGATCAATGTTTGGAAGGTGGGAAAACCCAGTGGTTAGCTCACTGTAATTGCACTCGGACAACCCGAGTTCGATTCCCAGCTCATCCCAAACTGTCTCCGTGTTCAAGTGGCTTACAGGAACATTAAATATGCAGTTCCGAAAGTCCTTCCGAGAAGTTGGTGGCAGGGGGAGGAGGATTCGACCCCTGTGTATACCGCCCCCACTGGGTTCCTACATAAATTGAATGGCACTTTCCGGCCGTCCAGGCAGATACCTTACACTTTCGGATAGGTCGGATAATCTAGGTCAAAAAATAAGCTCCTTATTTATGTAAAAAGGAGACATTTACTATTAAACATAAATTTCCTAACATATTAAAAGCTAATTCACATTCCAAATTTGTGTATGAAATCCAAAATATTTATTGAATCTTCGTTATTAAGAAATCGAATGAACGCGACTGCTAATAGTTTATGTGACGTAGCCAGACAATGCAAATTAGAGTTTAGATCCTCAACCAATTTTCCTTACATAAAAGGAAGGAATAAATAAGTAACATTATTTTTAACGAGGAAGTATTTACTGTCTCGAGCATTGTGTGCGAAATAACTAATGGAGAAATGACTTCTTTATCAGATTTCCAATAATTCTTTTTAACATAATCGATTGAAAAGCCTTTAAAACTTAACACATTTATCTCTCGTGATATGTAGTTAGAATTTCAGCTTTTGAGCAAAAAAATTGCAAGAAATAATTGACAGTATCGGTGCGTGTATTTATTTATAAATATGACATTTTTTGAAGATCGAAATTTCACTAGCCAAGAAGATAAGATAATTTGTAAAATAATTATCTCTCTTTTTCTTTTCTCTTCGGTTTTTATTTTATTTTCCTTTTTTCTACCTTTCAGTTATTACTTTGTCTTTCTTTTCGTTTTTGCATACTTTCTTGTTTTTGTTTATTTTCTTTTTCATCTTCATCTGCCATTTTCTCTATATGTTTTGTTTATCATATAATCGTAAAAGCGACAGTTACGACTTATTCTCTGGGTTCATGGATGTATTCTCAGAATACAGCAATGAGTTCGAAGATCTGAGTAACATAATCTATATTCAAAGCAACAATAAACGTAAGCTGCAACAAGATATATTTTATAACCTTCTAGCTATCTAGTAAAACAGTCACAAACCAACAGTCAGACTCAATGAAACAGCAAATAAATGATCAAATTATTCATAAAGAACCAAATCGCTTTTTCAAAACACCGATTTATTCACAATTCACTATTTTTCGTATCACGACAACATCACTATCTGATGAGCATCCTTATATACCTTCTGTAGAAAGAACTAGAAAAAACTAGCTAACTCATGGCATTGCTGATTATCAATGCCAGTAGTGTAGGCGATCGCACTTGTCATCTACTCTGAAATTGTACTTATATAGAATATGGCATAATAAATTAATATTCATGATGAATTTGAACTGTTTATATTTTAACATCACCATTACAAAAGTCGACAGGATTTGAAAATAATTACAGAAATTTTAACTTCCTCTATCAAAGTTGTTCCCAATCAATTGTTCCTGAAACTTCTTTCGAATTCTTTTCCCATACCATACTCTTATATTAACCTTATTAAATTATTACGTTATTAATTATTCCATGGTATCACAACCCCAAGCCATTTTGCCAGTATAGCATAAATACTTTCCTTAACTTCGACATTTGCATTACGATAAATCTTTCGACCCACAAACGTAAACTTCCCTCTTCCAAACTGTCTATCAAATACGCGAGTTACACTGCTCCTCATTTAAAAATATGTACATGATTTGCTTTTTTTATTATGAAATCACGATGATACGTATTTTTTTTTAATTATTCATTTCTGTAAAAATCCATGCGTCACTAGAACAGCGATTCTCAAAGGGTGTGCCACGGTACATTAGTGCCATGTGAAATTGCATGGCTGTACCAAGAGAAAAATAACAAATACAGTTTTATTAAAATAGTTACATAAGAAGAAAAAAAATAGGTATTAAATATTATAACAACTTTGTTTATTAATACAAGTTGAGTATTGAGTGGTTTATATACACTCCGCTAGGATATGGGAGCATTCAATACATTCGAATCATTTTCCGAACTATAAATTTGGTTAATTAACCTAATAGCAGGTTCGAACAACCTGTTGGTTTATACCGACTACTAAGAGAGAGAAGCGGGGTTTCCATAAACTACCAAGCAAGACCACCGCCTGGGGAGCGAGATCAGCGAAACCATTCACCGGACGAGATGCGAAGATTTTCCTGTCAAGTTTCAATCCCGGCCGCTGACAAGTATGAAAACGAGCCACAAAGACGCAGTTTTTCTCATCCACCTGGAAGAGTCTGCTTCATGATTACGGCGACCCGCTTTGGCCAATCTACAGACTATTGTGTCACTCGAGTGAGGTGGATCTATAGAAGTCAGTGCCTTTCCGATTTGCGGCCTCAACCTTAGTGGAGAACCTGAGTGGTGGCAAGATCTATACTGTATCCTAATAGATCATTCATAATAATCCTACATTGGATCCTTAGGATCCAATATAGGCCTAGTTAGAGATAACGCCTCTGACACAATGTTACCTACTATACTCGTATGCCATAATATCACCCTACAAAACAATGCTCTTCGAATTAGAAACATTCGAGGAATTACTCTTATAGAAAGTTGTTGAGACCCAGACCGTCCGATTGACCAGAAAGGTGTAAGGTAACTGTTTGGACGGTCGGGAAGTGCCATTCAATTTAGACTGAAACCCAGTGGGGGAGGCATACACAGGGACCGGACCCTCCTTCCCCTACCACCAACCTCTCGAAAAGACTTACGAACCCACATGTTTAACGTGATCGTACTCCGCATAAACACGGCGGCAGTTTTGGCAGTGGCGGGAATCGAACCCGGGCCTACCGAGTGCAATTCCCGCGCGCTAACAACTGGGCTACGTCGTTCCTCTGTTACAGAATGTCTCCTTCGATTTGCGTGTCTAAACTTATGAAAACAGCCAGAATTCTTTTAGCGATTGCCAATGTCCGCTGCATAGGAGATTGCTCACGTCATTTATTTAATATTACAATTATATAAAATACTAAGATTCTCCTACCCTACTACTAACCCTGAGCGTCCTCCGTATCCTACTCGATGGTGCTCCCTGAGCTCGCGTTGTGGCCACTTTCGTTTTCAATAAAAAGAGATTTGCAATAATAAAACTTATAATTGTTGTGCAATAGTAATTTAACTTTAATAGTAGTTATAATGACAATAATAGTTGCAAAACTCTGCGTTTGTTTGTTAGAATAAACAATAAAGCATATCATTGTCAACAGTCTACATTATTCCAAGTGCACTATATTTATAGATAAGTTTAGGAAATAAATAAATATATGTACTTTTAACATTTTCAGTGCTTCAAAAACTCAGTCCTCGGCTTCCTTTGTGACGTTTCTGCCAGTAACCAACCAGAGAGAAGTTGGAAATCAGCTCGACAAATGAAACCTTTGCCAATACGGATGAAAAATTTTCATTTCAGAAAGACATTAAAAATAGAATAACTTATAAAGTAAAGCGTAATTTTAAAAAGAGGCTTCGTCTTTCAAAAATTCAACCTCGTAAGTAATATCGCAGTCTTGCTATTGCTAGTCTCGCAAGGACACGAACTCGCAGCTCAAATATTTTTTATTTGACTTTGACAATGCCACCTAAATTGAAGTTTAAATCAAACAAGAAAGATCAATCATGCATAAGCATTGATTATGAAACACTTTCCAACTGAAATGTAATTTCATTTTAAAATTTCTAAAATGTGATACATTCAGTGGTGATATCTTTTACATTATCACAGTATTACAGTAATTTATTATACTTAAATATTTAAAACTGTATCTAAATATAAATCATCTGATTCTTTATGCAAAAGCAATGAATATTTCATTCATATAACTTGTATTCCAGACTCCAGAGCTAAATAATTTTGTGTGAAAAAAATTCAGCAATTCTTATGTAATTCATCTTACAATCGCTTGAGTTATTTGTATTCTGCATATGTTAAAATTAAGCTTCGTTGAAGAAATAATAAATGTTTAGGGATCATTTAAAATCACAACTATTGTAATTGCAAAGGCACGGAATTTAGATACACAGATAATACACAGATGCACAGATAATATATGTGTGTATGTGTATGTACTCAAAGTACTGGAATCGTGCCGAAGATCGGAACTCGAATTTTCAAAGGATCTACACGTTTTGGGACTTCTAAAACACGAAAAAACTATTTTTAGGAAGACGTCTGTGTGTGTAAGGGTGTATCTGTGTATGTTTCTGTGTGTCTGTGTGGATGTTACATCCACTCTAATTGAAAAACTAATGGACCGAACTTCATACAATTTGGTAGGTATGTTTGTTGTGGGAAATCCTGATGTTCATTAGATTATAGTACGATTCGTAATAAAGGAATCTGCCTTCTTTGCGAAATGGCCGCAGAAATTGCCTTTATCCACTCTAGCTAAAAACTAATGGAACAAATTTAACAAAATTTGGTATGTAATATTTCAATAACCTACAAGTGATTTATATACCAAATTTAACAAAATTTTGTATATAAATCATTTGTAGGTTATTCTAGTACGATTTGAGAAAAAGGAACGGGCTATTTTTGCGAAATGGCATGCAAAAATCGTTATATATAAAACTAAAAGACTACGTGTGCTCAATTATATCAATTAAATTCCTATTTTATACGTGATTTTTGACAACAAAAAGAATAAGACTAACCCCATTACTCTAGGACTAGCCGTTCTTGAGATATTCTAGTTTTTTTGCGTTTTCGCTACGCCACCTTTGACAATAAGTCCAGCTATCAAATGAGAAGCAAATTTAAGTTTAACGTGTAAATTCAATGTCATTTAAAATACTTATGGTTTTTTTTTTGTGTGCAGATAAACTCAAATTATTATTGAAGAAATAAAGAGAACGAATATGAGTCTGCAGGGAAAGACATATGCTGTCCACATCAGAATTTTTAACAATATTACAACAATGATTTATAGAAGTGAACGGGGATTATTTTCAGGCCATTTCAAAAAAAATGTATGATCTATATTTAAAGATCCATCAAATTTTTGTCGAATAAAATGTTCAACAAATTTAAGCTGTGTACCAATTTTTAACTCTCTAGGACGTAAGAAAGTGTATTAAAAATTCCATCAAGTAAATATATCATGAAGAGTTATATAAAATTAAAAAAAAATTAAAAATTGTTATCTACCAAATTTATTTTTAAATGTGAAGCCTCTCTTATGCAAAACGATTATACACTTGGAAAGATATTTATTATATAATATATCTCTCTTTTCTTTCTGGAGGATATCCTAAAGTCAGGATTTAATTGAATTTGTTTTTTTCCCTATATTAAATAATGTTTAATAAAAAAACTACTTAACATATTTTACTGAATTTTTTTTGTATATTCTATGGGATAATGTGAATATTTCCTAAAAATTTCGAAGCAATTTGTGAATTTTAAGTTTACTTTAAAAATGTTTGAAAAATTAGGTCCCATAGGGCTCAATGTATTTCATTTTTTCAACCCGGGCTCAATAAAAAACTAATTGGGTGATATTATTTATTTATATTCCCATAGGTCCCACAGACCGTCTGAAAAACATACTAAAATTTCATTTTGATAAAGTCATTTTTACGACAGTTATCGTGCTAACGGACAGACAGACAGACAGAATGAACAAAGTCATAAACACTTTTCAACTTGCAAAGTGTTAAAAACAGTTCATTTCAGCGTATTTCCCCAATGTTTCCCTACAACCGTACCAAATTTCGTAACTTTATTTTGTATGCTATAGTTTTTGCGTTACGAAATAGAAAAAGGCAAGGAAACGAAATTTGTCAAACGAAAGTGGTCAGCAACTTAGAAGGGATCTCAATAAATTAATATAAATGGTGATTTTAGACTTCATTATGTTTTAACATCCGTTGGTTGTATGTATATATATGTGAGTGAATATTCAGTGAATAATCTAGGTCTAAATATATATAATTTACATGATAAACTGATCCTTTACTTATTCAGTTTTGAAAAATTATCAAAATCGACGGAATCAGCCAATTAGTCCGAAGTCTTAACCCATTTCGCTGATGCAAAAAGAAAGAATAAATTAGTAATATTCCTTTTACGTGACGACGTATTTACAGTCGCGGTTATCGTGCGAAGAATAACTGAAGGAGAAATGACTTCTTTATCAGATTTCCAATATTCCTTTTTAACATAATTGACGCGAATGTCTTTAAAACTTAATATATTTTCTGGTACAAAACCTCATTAAAATTCTTTCTCTATGTAATAAAAGCTCAAAAACTTTTGAAACGATTGATGTGTGTATGTCTTTAACTAGGAATTTGGTTTTGTGAGAGAGGGGGTAATTTTGTTAAGCATGATGTTAAACATGCTATATACAGTCGTAATATCAGAGAGTTTCTTATTGCTGCGTAAATAAATTACGAAATAATTTCCATTTACTTATTTGATCATTCTGAAGTCACTTTCTTGAATTGCACATGGAAGAATGTCAACATCAAATATAGGAAATAAGATAATCGTCTCAGCAGCTTAATGCATAAAGGGTAATCTGGCCAACCTGGGTACAATGGCTCAGGTACCACTGAAATATAAAGTACATGTTGCTATCCGAAAAAACACTACATGTGAAAGTTAAGATTAAAATGAATGGGCCGTGGATCCTATACATCATTTTTTCACTGTCCAAGAAGTAAATCCATTGCATTATATAGGGCAAGTCATGTGCTGCTCACATCAGATTTTTTTTAATATCAAATATTTTCTATTCTCTGTTTTCATTAAAATTGTTGTCAACTTTAAAAGAAAATATCTATATCTCGTACTAAATGGGAGCTTCATTGCTATCAGTGCGTCTTACACAAATTGATAGTAATGACCCGGAACAGACAATTCTCTCCGTAATATTGGCTCATTATTCGTAGAATCTTTTGGGATTACAGCGAAAATAACAGCAAGCATTAGGTTGCAATTCTTTGTGTGATTCTGTCTGAATTCTGCTTGGATATAGTTATTGCAATAGAATGAATACTTACACCATTAAAATATGTTCGCATATATGTGTATAGATATTGCAATAGAATGAATATTTATACAATTAAAAGGTGTTCGCATATATATGTATAGTTATTTCAATGGAATGAATATTTACACCATTAAAATATTTTCGCATATACATAGTATATATATATATATATATGTGTGTGTGTGTGTGTGTGTGTGTGTGTGTGTGTGTGTGTGTGTCAGGAATTGAACTTTTAATGCTTTGACAAGGAAGGCTATATTGCATTTCTCATTAAGCTCTTATACACTTTAGTATTTCCGGCCGTCAAAATAGTTGCTCAAGTCTTCAGACGAGTTGGACGGCCTGGATCTTCAACACTTTAGTATTTAGTAGAATTACTTTATGGACACTATTGAAAACACCTCCATTTAAATGACAAGAATCAATATATATAACGAGAACAGTGAAAGAATCAGGCATTATTAAAAACCAGACAGCTTCTTCTGACGAACTTTTCTAAAATTCAGTTCTATTGCTCTAGTTTCTTGGTGTCTATAGTCATCATTCCTTATCTGGGTTACTTCAGCGCGTAACCGGCGAGTATTATGCATAAACCGAGCCATATTTCCTTATTTTCGATTTTATCGGTCCAATTTTGACAATCAAAAAACTAGCAACTGTCTGCGGATGCCATATCTCGTTTCTACTGATATTGCAATTTGAAAATAACCGCTTTTGGCTAATTCATCAACTAAATCTAAAACCATTTCCATCTAATAAATACCAACAAACAAAAGTTTGTAAAATTAAGAAGAATATGACACAAAATATGAAGGCAATGACTGGTTTTAAAATTTCTGTAATATCTAACTGCATTAACTGCATTAAAAAACATTCGATTAAAATATTAAAAATAACAGTGAATGAGACTGCTGAAATAATAATATAACAAAAATGAAGAAAAGAACGTTTCAGCAACGACAGAAACCAAATGGTTCTGAACAGGATTTAGTGAACAGTAAGAGCCGGCATCATATTACTTTCGAAATATGTTCAACTTTTCCTACATCAGGAAGCCGCTTGTTATCTTTCCATCTTTGTTACAGTCTTGTTAATACTGCAGTATTTTTTTAACTAGTACTTTTAAAAGAGCTTCATAGAATTTTATTATTAAATTTGGTTGATAAAGTTAGGTCATTTAGCTTCAGAACCCGGTTACTTCATTTTTACATTTTTATACTATGTTATATAGTATTGAAAAACTATTGATTTCACAAACATTTTCGAATTCGATAGTTTGATGCCAATATATATTTTATGACCTCCTGAACACGTTTTGACTATTTTTGAACATATATCTGTCTGATGTCCTTGGTCGATTTTCTGTGTACACGATACCGGCCACAAATATTAATGGCTTTTCAGTAAACTTTATATCCGGCTTTGTTATCACAAAATCTGGAACAAAATAGAATTATTTAAAATTCGAGTGAAAACTTTGAAATGTGTTCGAAATTCTATATTTTTTTAACATGGCAACATAGGACAAAATTTGACATAGCCATACAAAAAATCTGATGTGGGCAACACATGACTTTCATTATATGACCTTTTCCCTATGACTTGACTTATAATGCAATAAATTTGTTACTTTTACAGTTAAAAAAATGTTATTTTTATAGTATAATACTTATATTCTTTCCAAGATATTGAATTTTCTTCAATTAGCCGTCATTTTCATTGATTTAGAGTCATTTTTATCAATTTGGCGAGATTTTTGTTAATTTGGCAACAATTAAAAATGTCGCCAAGTTGGCGACACTCCGCCAAATTCGTCGCCAAAATCACGCCAAGCGTTATGGATGGAGAAATAAATTATTCTTACAGCAGATAAATGACTATTGGCGTTTAAATACAAAAGTATTACCCAAAGTATCTTTTTTCATGAATGGAACGAGCTAGATCCACGAGAATGATGTCACCCAATTTATCGCATGCTATTACATATGAAAAGAGATCATGTTTCTCAATACGAAATATTTTTTTTTAATTTTATATAACTTTCTTAAAATTTTTTTGAAAAATTTACAATATCTCGAAAGCGGTTCATGTTAGCGTTCTAAAATTTATGTCAATCGTTTTCTAAGAAAAAATTACATAAGAAATGTCTATTTGCGCAATTTTATTAGCGGTTTTGATTTTTTGACGACTTTTTCAAAATTTCACTCGAAAATTTAGGGGGGTTCTGAACATTCGATTGCGTATAAAAACAATAGGCTTCCAGTGTTTACGGATTGTGATTTTTGTACCGAATTTCGTTCGAATCGGTCCATTCGTTCGTCAGTTATCGTCTCCAAAGACTCACTGACACACACACACGCGCACACATGCTTTCACACACACACACATACTTCCACACACACACACATACTTCCACACACACACACAGACATCACTTTAAAAATGTTCGATTCGTGATCAGGGATGCCTGAAACGTGCTCTCCCGTCGAAAACTCGAATTCGAATTTTCGACCCCCGTCACAATACTTTCCTTATATATTATGTATATAACGAAAGTAAAAAGGGTTTATTAATGATTTGATGATCACGAGACTTAATAGTTTCAATCATTGTTATGAAAAATAGCCTCGAAACAGTTTTCTTGTTCGTGATGATATTAGCCCCCCCCCCCCCCAATCAGGGATGCATTGTCAAGTATAGTATTAATCGAAAGATTTTTTTCAAGCCCTTTAAAGTGAAAGGTAACACGCTTGTAACCATTTGGACCCATGGTACCGATTATTCAAAATTTTTTTTAATGGATTCAGGTATGAAAAAGTCGAGTTGAGCCACATTTCAGTTAATTTCTTATAACATTTTCAAGATGACACATAGATGTAACCAGAATCTCGGAAACGACCGAATGGGGGGGGGGGGTTACTGAATTTCACTTTCCCATATGGATCCTACGAAGAATTAATATAAGTTTTCCTACAATGAGTGACTCCCCGAAATTTCCCTCCTTATGCAATAAGATGACGTAAAATAATGACCTACACACAAACACACACATAACAGTACCTAGGATAGGGATGACACTTAAAATGTTCATTTAAGATAGCAGTGCCTACATAAAATTTTGAAATCACTGGTTTAAATCAACTTTAAACATAGACTTTAAGCAAAATGTCGATCGATGGGTAAAGCACCGGTGCTTTATACTATAATATCAAAATATAAAAATCATTTCTTACTGCAAAACACGCATTTTCAAGTGTTCAAATTTTAGAATTATCTAGAAGTTTTTCTCCGTTCTAAATTGTTCCTCTTACCGATCACAAAAGTACTTTGATAAAATGAATCTACCCATATCTATCTCGTAATGTCCCTATTGCGCATTAATAATGAATGAACTCAGCTTCTATCCAAGAACGAGAGCATGAAACAGCTACCGATGCGCTGTGCATAATTTATGGCAGTTTGAGTTGCATTGGAATAGCTAATGGGAAACAGGGCTTTTGGCTTTCAATAACTATTTGTATACAAAAATGCACAGTACAGGCAAGCTCGATTTATTGAAGATCGGCTAATAGAACATACATTTCGTTGTAATAGTATTTCATTTCTTTAAACCACGGAAACGCGCTAAGCAGCTCTCCACCATTCTTGACAGGGCGGCGTATCAGGAGGTATCTTGGTATGTACCAGCGAACATTTTCATACGCAACTATGCAAGAGACGTATAGCTACATGGATATATTGAATACATGGCGCAAGTTAATAACGCATATTGCAAGTTAATAACTTTTCAAAAATTAATTTGGCAGGTTTCCATTAAACATTCCATAAACATTCAATATAATATCGAATTGTTAAATATTCCACAATAAACATTCCGGGCGCGGTAGCCCATTGGTTAGCACGCTGGAGTTGCACTCGGTAGGCCCGGGTTCGATTCCAGCCACTGCCAAAACTGCCGCCGTGTTCATGCGGAGTACGATCACGTTAAACATGTGGGTCCGAAAGTCCTTCCGAGAGGTTGGTGGTAGGGGAAGGAGGGTACGGTCCCTGTGGATGCCTCCCCCACTGGGTTCCGGTCTAAATTGGGTGGAACTTCCCGACCGTCCAAACGGTTACCTTACACCTTTCTGGTAGGTCGGACGGTCTGGGTTTCAACAACAACAATAAACATTACACAATTATTAAACATTAAATGCTATATTTAACAATTACGCTAGTAAATATTCCATATAATATCAAATTAAATGCGTAAAATAGGTTAGAAATAAAAATTGTGCAGTTGATTCAAATATTGTTCGATTGTTTGAACCTAACATTATTGAAATAACACTTAACATTCCTAGTGTGATATAGATTAGAGAATTCACATTTGGAATGATTCGATTGCTTTTCATTTGAAATTACCCAAGTTTTAATGTATTTTGCTCTTTACATTTTCTTCTTTTAAAGTAAAGCGTTGTATATACCCATTGTAATAAGATCTCGAAAATTCCTAGTGTGTTCAAATAGATTAAAGAATTCAAATTTTTAATCATTCGATTGTTTTTGCATTTGAACTTATACAAGTTTTACTGTATTTTGTTCTTCACATTTTCTTCTATAAAAGTAAAGAGTAAGCATTATAATAAGATCTCAAAATTCCTAGTGTGTTCAAATAGATTAGAGAATTCAAATTTTTGATCATTCGAATGTTTTTGTATTTGAAATTACACAAGTTTTACTGCATTTTGTCCTTCACATTTTCTTCTTTAAAATCAAAGAGAAATCATTGTAATAAGATCTCAAAAATTCCTAGTGTCTTGAAATAGATTAGAGAATTCAAATTTTGGATAATTCGCAAGTTTTTGCATTCGAAATTACGCAAGTTTTACTGTATTTTTTCTTAACTTCATTTTCTTCTGTTTAAAAGTAGAGTGTATACGCATTGTAATAAGATCTCGTAAGGAATAATCTGATTTGAAGCATAAATAATATCGTAGTTCTAGAACATTCTCAATTACATTCTTGTTTTGCAGCTCCAGCACACGAAACTAACATAATCGAAGAATTTCGTGCCGTAGCTTTGTATTTAAAAGAATAAGAATAAAACGTTCGTGGTATAAAAGTTTATTAATGAGAAAAAATAAATTTATGTTTGAAAATACTGCAGTACAGTGTACGTGTAATATGAATGTCATGATTCAGTTACTACTATGTTAGAGTTAGTAAGTATGGAGGTAAAAGTAAGTTAAAACTTCATATTAAGAAAACGACGACATCGTTTGAGACAATAATTCAAGTGGCGCTGGGATAAGATAAGTAGCCCTGGCTTGCATGCATTTCTATGGTGAAAGTCCATAAATATTCATTTAAACTGTCAATTTTGTAAAAATAAAATATTACTCAATGCGAAGTGGAACTAAAACAATTAATAGTATTCTTACGCATTCAAAATCTTTTTTTCCTTTCAAATTATTTTTATCTTCATATATTCTGTACTTTATCCTACAACTATAAAAAATACTGGCTAATTATACTCATAATAAATGAACTTTTAATTTAAAAATAATTAAAAGTACATATACTTAATACTACCCCTTTCTGTTGTGTCAACTATCAATAAAAACTACTACCACTAGCGAACCTAGATATAATTCTCAAAGCATTATTTCATTTACAAGCATTTCATCCATAAGAGTTTTATCTCTATGGATAAATGCTTGTATAATTTCTAACTCTGTGGTTATAAGACAAAGAAAAGAATCAGTAAAAGGATAGGAAATGATATTCACTAGTTCTACACATTATATCCTACAGCTGCTATCCATCGTATTATAATAATTAACATTAAGTTATGGACTGACATAAAATATTTTTGTATAGTGGTTATATTGAAACATTAGAAATTCTGTAGGTAATTGTAACGATATAAAAGGCAATGACTATCCATTTCACCCATTCAATTCGTAGTTTTTGCATACTGTATGCAATAACTATCCTTTAGTGCTAGTAATTGTAAAATTATGTTAGGATTCAGAATACAGTACAAAAGGTATTGCTTGTAAGAAAATTTTATAATTAAAACATTGTCGAAATCAGTGTTCCAAAAATAACTCTATCACTTTGTTTCAGTCTTCTTACTCAACTGTGACAGAAGTTGTATTAAATTTTCAAGGATTCCACTCAAAATAGTCAAATTATATACGCTTTTAAATCAATGAATAATGCTATAGAATGTAATTCCATATTCTTAACAATAAAATATAAACGGCATAAAATCCACCTTATCACTTATTTTGGAATTATAGCACCGGCATGTAAAATGATCTTCATGTGATTACGAACATGTAAATCAGTAGTTTTGTTCTAATTATTCTGATTCGATTTTTAGAATTCTCTCACAATGGTAAATACTTTTAATTGGTAAATACTTCTGATAACTACTTAGTGGTAAATACTTCTAATGTGCTGTATATTAATTGAATTTCTGATTTCAATTACTTTAATAAAAAGTACACTTAAAAATTAATGCTACTATGGGAAAGGGAATTAATAGTTGAGCTTTTAGCTTAATATTAACATATCTATATTATCTCTTAACATGGTCGTAAAATCGTACATAGTGGACTTATTTATTATTATTGTACATTGCATCTGTGCCGCTATTAAACCTCCAATTGCTTACCTTTCGCACGAGTTCTGTAAAGGAATTATTATTAATATAGTACTAAATGGATTACACCATTTTAACTTTAACAACAAAACATTTATTAACAACATAAAATACTTAGTTATTTAATTACAACAATTATTCTTCGCATTAATTATTTCTGCGGAGTGACCATGTGAGACCACCTAAATTGCCTAAAATATGTATTAGGCCTTGTTTTTCAATGGGCACATACCTTCAAGTCTGTTTTGAACATAGACCATAATGCTTGCACCAGTAACTTGCACCGGACATAACTCAGGATGTTTGGCTACGGCTCGTACTTCTGATTTGCACTGCACACATCAATAGATCTAGCCATTATTTTTGGAACATCTACGGAACACTCTATATCTCTAGTCGTCGTGCTATATTTTCTAAGTCATTGTTCTTATTGTCAGGATCTCGAACTCGTATATCTAAGTCGAACTAGTATTCTCTAGTATCGTCGTTATATCATAATGTCGCACCAGTATCTCTGTTAACAAGTGTCGTTCTTAAGTCACAGACTGTGGCTCCTTTTCCTCGGTGGTGTTACTCCCCCTTTTCTCTGATTTGCAGCATTCAGGTGACGCGACAAGCACCTTCGCCATTGGTTAACTTTTTATCCAATGTCGCTACTTAACATTTTTGTAAGGGCCCGCTTTGCCCCCTCTGTCTTGACACTCCTGGTTTATGGTTTTATCTGCTGTAAAACTTAGCGTCATCCAGACTGGAAGTATTGTTTGCCGTTTCAGACACAATAAATATTATACACAAAACTGTCTCACCAATGTGTGAGATCTATTTCTGATCTCACAGCTACATTATCTACAAAAAACTATCAAAGTAACAATTGCCATAAAAATAGACAATTTTAAATTATTTCTAGCAATCACAGAATAATTACAAATTTAATTTATGTAATGTCTTGTAACAGAAGTTTTGTTGCAATTGTCGTATCGGTATTTCCGATAGACACGGCAGACCACAGAAAACATAACTTTCTCGAATTTTCACAACCCAGGTTCGAAAGACCTCCCGTCGGTGAGGAAAACTCACCGATGACCTGTATCCTAACAAAATCCAAAATAAAGCAAATAAAATCCTTACCTTGTAAGGACATCTTCTTCGACTGAAAACAAATAGATGAACACTAAATTTGTAGACTCCAATAAACACACAATTTAACCTTTACAAATTCCGCTCTTTATTAAATTATTCAATTTATATTAGGAGTTACTAAATATACAGATACTGAATCATAATCAGTCAATGCACTGGACGCAGGAACCCAAAATTCCATTTTAGTAGCCACCAGCTTAATACATAAAATTTACTATTCCAATTAATTTGACAATGTGGCTAACATAAATATATTACATTTAACACAGATAAAATGGTATGGTCTCGCAACATGGGAGCACCCGCACTCGATGCCAAATTTAGAATTTAGAAAAAACAAAAATCCATTTAAAATTATTACAATTTACAAGATGTTAGCTTCAGTCTGGAAGTCGAATTTTATTCACTTTTAACTTAGTATCGAATTTATGTGATTAACTTCCGACGAAAGGAAAGTACCATCGAAGAAACACTCTTACCTCCTTCATCAGAGATGCTGAAGAGATCGTAGACCAACATCCACTTTGAACCCACGGCTATGCCGTTCCATGAAAACCGGCTCTCTTTTAGCAAATGATAGGCTGAGGCTCGGTCAGGGCTCCGTATCATTTTTGCCCACGGCACAGAGACCTCGAGTCAACCGTTCTTCAACGTTGATGCTCAGCATGTAGACGGACTTCTGGACGATGATCGTCGGCAACACCTCCCCATGTTCACGAAGATTAGAGACCGAAGTAGTGTCAAACCTCCATCTCCAAGGTGGGCAACGTAATAAAATTGCGATCCGGACTAGCCCAGTGACATGGGTAGCCAGATAGGGAAGTACGCCCAGATTTCTCCAAAAGCTCTTCTTTTATACTCCCACGAAGCTCAATTCGCTTGGTAATCCTTCTCGGACCTCCAAGAGGACTCCAACCATCAATCCACCAATGGAAAACACTTCTCATTTTAAAATAACTTCCAGGAACGCCTCCATAGCCCCGACGAAGGGTCTCAAAATCCCCCAGAACAAATACCAAATTCTGCATATTTTTGCGTCATGCCAGACAAGCAGGGAGCCAACTACTTCTACAAAACTTCCGCTTTTCCCGGAAACAAGACCTTGAAAATTAACGGTCTACTTCGAATGCGAATGCTCAAAACACTTATTAAATGAAATGTCTAAGGATTTCTGATTTAAAATATAAAAAGGTTTTTAGATGTTAAATATATAAATGTGACAAGAGGGTATCCACAGATTCAGATAAATATAAATAAATATATGTATGCAATAAATATAGAAACAAATTATAGAATTTACAATTTCACTCGAGTGGTGCAAGGATCTCAACCTCGACACCACACAATTAAGAAACATAAGAGCAGTTTTTAACACTGCATCAGAAGGCTTATGATAAAGGGTATGATATGATGGGAAGGATATGATTCCCAAATTACTGATGACATCCATGCATTTGAATTTGCTTCGCAGTCAACTGGGAGAGATTTTAAGTTTCTGAAATATACCGAACGTTTGCATTTCTTGACCACTGAAGGTTTCAGTTTTCTACTGCACTCATATTAGCACCAAGCGAAATAGTCAAACGCTGTTTCATATGTTTCTCAAGAGTGCACGTTTTGTCATTAAATTTCATTAAATTTTCATTGTCATTAAATTTCATTAATTAAATTCCGTCTTAAATTCGTTTTATTGGCAAGGTTAAAGTAAAAATTCACATAAAGACGTATCTCTAATATCGTCGTTATATCATAATGTCGCACCAGTGTCTCTGTGAGCAAGTGCCGTTCTTAATTGGCTGTGGCTCTTTCTTCTCGAGGGTGTTACTCCCCCTTTTCTCTGATTTGCAGCATTCAGGTGATACAACAAGCACCTTCACCATTGGTTAACTTTTATCCAATGTCGCTATTTAACATCCTCGTGAGGGCCCGCTCGGGCCCCTCTGTCTTGACACTCCTGGTTTATGGTTTTATCTGATCTTTAGGTTCACATGCTGTAAAACTTGGCGTCATCCAGACTGTAAGTATTGTTTGCCATTTCAGACACAATAAATATTGTACACAAAACTGTCTCACCAAAGTGTGAGATCTATTTCTGATCTCACAGCTACATTATCTACAAATAACTGAGTAACAATTGCCATAAAAATAGACAATTTAAAATTATTTCTAGCAATTACAGAATAATTACAAATTTAATTTATGTAATATCTTGTAACACAAGTTTTGTTGCAATTAAGAAACATAAGAGCAGTTTTTAACGCTGCATCAGAAGGCTTATGATAAAGGGTATGATATGATGGGAAAGATTTGATTCCCAAATTACTGATGACATCCATGCATTCGAATTTGCTTCGCAGTCAACTGGGAGAGATTTTACGTTTCTGAAACATACTGAATGTTTGCTTTTCTTGACCACTGAAGGTTTCAGTTTTCTACTGCACTCATATTAGCATCAAGCGAAATAGTCAAACGCTGATTAATATGTTTCTCAACAGTGCACGTTCAGAAGTTTTGTTGCAAATAAGAAACATAAGAGCAGTTTTTAACGCTGCATCAGAAGGCTTATGATAAAGGGTATGATATGATGGGAAAGATTTGATTCCCAAATTACTGATGACATCCATGCATTCGAATTTGCTTCGCAGTCAACTGGGAGAGATTTTACGTTTCTGAAACATACTGAATGTTTGCTTTTCTTGACCACTGAAGGTTTCAGTTTTCTACTGCACTCATATTAGCATCAAGCGAAATAGTCAAACGCTGATTAATATGTTTCTCAACAGTGCACGTTTTGTCATTAAATTTCATGAATTAAATTTCGTCTTAAATTCGTTTTATTGGCAAGATTAAGGTAAAAATTCACATAAAGACGATAATAAGTCCAATTCCATCTCAGATAAACACATCAGACGTTTGATTGCGGGTTAAAATATCTTATATTACATAGCTTTTTTTAATTTTTCACTACATTATCATCAACGTTCACTGCTCGTCTACATTGGCATTTGATGTAGCGACTAGAAAAAAAGGGTTTAATTGTCGGCTTAGCTGGAATGCAGAGTTATCCAGGTCACTGCTTACAGGGCTACGTTTACCTGGTCGGACACCATATGGTAAGGTAAAAATTCACATAAATACAATACTACCACTTACCATAGCATCTCTCAGTTGACTCAGATCGTATAAGTGATATCTGAAAAGATTGAGTACATTGCGTTTGTTTCAGAAAAATCAGACGAATTGGTGGCTACTAACACTTTTATTACACAATTAGATTATGAAACACTTTAATAATACACAAACATTATACATTTAAAACATCCCCAACTTGACCTCGGCGTGTACTGAGTTATACGCTAATTGCTTATCAACACTTATAATTGATTAAATTCACTTAAGTTGAACTGATTTTGTAAGGAGATTTTCCAAAGCTCAGAACTTATATTGATATAATTATATATATATATATATATATATATATATATATATATATATATATAAGCATTACAAATGAATTTCAAAGACACAATGCTTCCTACGCTGATGAATGGCTTGTTAATCCCAAAAGAGATCACCTCCAATAGTTCATATGGTTAGAGGCCTGGGATAGGCGAGGTAACACAATTCACACGGGTATACGGTTTCAGGAGATTTACGGAGATTGAGAGTCCATCAGGGGCTTGTGATCAATGTTCGCTATGTGCTCCACCGTCCAAATTCCGGTTATAATTATATATATATATATATATATATATATATATATATATATATATAAGCATTACAAATGAATTTCAAAGACACAATGCTTCCTACGCTGATGAATGGCTTGTTAATCCCAAAAGAGATCACCTCCAATAGTTCATATGGTTAGAGGCCTGGGATAGGCGAGGTAACACAATTCACACGGGTATACGGTTTCAGGAGATTTACGGAGATTGAGAGTCCATCAGGGGCTTGTGATCAATGTTCGCTATGTGCTCCACCGTCCAAATTCCGGTTGGTCCAGCGCTGGTTTAAGATCCAGGAAACTTGTGTGCAAGTCGATGACGGTCGGTATAAAATCCCGCCAAAAAGGTACGTTTGCATGCGCCAAGATTCAGGGCAATCGCTAGCGGGCAAAATGATTGATCGAGTTGCTTGCTGCGTATGGGCTCCGCGTGGCGACAAGATAGGCGACTTCCGCTTCTGCTCGATGAGGATTATCATAAACCTTCTACTCCAGTTCTAATTGTGGGAACTGTTCTAGAACGGTACTGATGTCTACTTATTCAGAAGTCCGAGCTCTACTGGTGTAGATAATGTTCGAACATATAATGTATAGGATTCAGTTTCCTGCGGTAGGTGGTTGATGACCACTACAGAAATAGTAGGGGATGCAGGTTTTCAGATTCCCGTAGACTGCACAAATGGGATTGGCTTCGTTCCGCTGCCGGGGCAAGTGATGAAAAGTGAGACTTCTCTCACGAGGATGAAAATGGAATCTGATTTAAACTTTCTAAAATTGGGTCCCTTCACATTTTGTGGAGGGTGGAACAAAATGGGGCACAAGTTTTCTCGACCGTTCATTCGTTGCAGCACTTCTGCGCTAAATGGGTGGGACGAAATCCCGAACTATTTACTGGATTATGGAATAACGCTCATTTTGTATATTTTCCAATAAAATCCGATGACCTGCGGGTTCCCAAATGCCAGGAGGTCTCATCTGATCCCTGGCGTGACTTAACACTTAACAGGGGCCATAATTTCCAAGAGATTTGCCGTTTCAATTTTGACATTTGCTTCGACATCTCACAGTTGAAAATTTACGACCTGGGCCATATGCTATTCATTCCTTGGCGCCGAACTGTCCCATCGTATCTGTGAGGAGGCATCGTGATAGCAATTAAACTTACCGTACACTTTACTTACTTTGAGTAATTACGCCCTCCCCCTTTATTTATGTGCCGACCCCGGTGGGCATGAATAGTGTTTGCACAATGTGTAAACATTATGTTATGCTTTATAACACTTATCAAGGTTTTACTGTACTATATTTACGACTTAATGAGACTCATATAAGACAACTGCCCAAATAGAAATTCCTGCAATCAGATTCCACGTCATATTACGTAAAGTGCTTACAGTTCAACCACAGTTGTGAGGAGAGTCATCCATGACCATTCCTTGCCCTACAGCGAAACGGACGGGGCTGGTGAACCTGGCTAAAAATTCACGAAAGACAGGCAGAGATGAGGAGACGAATAGATGCACAAAGGAGATGAACTGATAAGAAGCTGTGCAGAAGTGAAGAGATCATAAGAAATGTACGGACGATCACAAAAGTCTATACTGTTGAAGTACTGTGAAAAATATCAGTCTTGAGAGTATAACAACCATAGTTCCTTCAGCAATGTGTAGAGAAATAATGGTGCTAGCAGAAATGATGTAAGGAGGATGTACCTGTTTATCAATTAATATTGCAATAAGATCATTAAATATTATTATATTACTATAACTGTATTGAGGGTTAATTATTACTATAACATTAAATATTACTATTTAATATTACTATAGCATTAAATATTACTATAACTGTATTGAGAGTAAAATTTAATTGTAAATAATAAATATATTAAATAAAATTCTGAGTAATTATTGATCTCCTCAAATAATGAAATTCTCTTACAGTGAAACGTTAGTATCCATGATGAGTATGCAGAAGCTGAAAATAGGTAAATTTGATTTAAGGTACAATGCAATGGGTAGCGAATATTTACAAGAAATTTTAGCAATTAATTACAAACTTAATACATTATTTAATAAAATGTCTTAATTCAACTAATTAAATTATGGTTTCACGTATTATTTCACAAATTCTATTGAATCCCAAATTTTAGAAAAAGTATATAATAAAGCCTAATCATATGGTCCAAGTAAATAAAATGAACTAACAAATAATTTAATACTTAAACAAAATCAGAAAGAAAATATTACTATCGAATAATATTCACACAGACTGTTAATTCTCAATGACGGCACCGCTAGTTCTGACATATGGCTTAAACTCCGAAAAAATTGACTTATAAATTGTAGGATTGAACAGATTCTCAAGAGAATCAAAACGATTGAGAAAAAAAAACGGAAAATATATATTTCCGATGAATGACTCCGTTTGACGAATTAAATCAGCCGTTTTCTGAATTCCCATGCCTGTCGTTGTTCAAAATCAAATTTCGTTGAAAGGTTGTGATATTTTTTTCTGGACACTTTTATCCAATTTCTAAGTCTGTTATATACTTTACGAATCATAGCTGTTTATTGTTGAAGGTGGATAAGTTAAAATATAGAAAGAAAGAAATTTATAAATTTCCTTAAAAATCTCTTCACGCTTTTTAAGAAATATAATGAATTAACAATTGAGTTAGGAAGAAAAAAATAAAACTTCAATGAATAACAAGCTTGGAAATAAAGTTTGGAATGAATGACGAGCTTGGAATGCTTTGAGAAGTATATGTAGGTGTCCCTAGTGTCATATAAAGTCTAATCTGTTCTCATTTGACATAAAAAGAATGCATAGTATTCAGTATATGTATTTTTAACTTTTCTTAAATTAAATTTTTCTAATTATGAGTAAAAGTAGTCAATAATCTGTTCTATTTGTAGAACAGGGTGCAGAATATATGGATTAAAAAATAAATTAAAATGTGAAATAAATTTGGATAAGCAGAAATATTCTTAATTGTTTGAATTCTGATTTCCATTACACTGTCAATTAATTTCTGTTAAATTTACAATACAAATAAATAGCATTTAATTCAATACAAACATTTTGTAATACGGTTGAAAGCTTTACCAGCCCTGTCGAAGCAACTAGTTTAAAGTTCAAGTGAACTAACTAACGTTATAATGTAGTCTAGAATTAAATAGCTATAATTTTAATGGTTTCAGGACTTCAACAATTAAGTCCTCGCCTATATTCATGACCTTTCTGACAGAATCTAATCACATAGAAGCTGAAAGCCGAGTCGAACCATTAAATATTTGCCCATACTGGCAATGCTAAACTTTATAAATATTTAATTAACTAAGTCTTTAATAAAAATTCTAAGTTCGTATTGCACATCAAAAGGTTTGTAATAGTCTGTATGCAACATCTCAGTGTATATTTTGCCGCCTATTCACAATGCAGTGTCAAAAATTCACAGATGTTTTTAATAATAGGAGACTCCGCCCCTAGTTAATTACGCTTACCAATCCCTGTGACTGGCTTCCCTTCGCAAGGGGAGAGGTACTCGCCGAGCTCACTTCGCGAGCATTTTCGTACTGCCTGCTATACAGGCGTAGTATGCCCGTTAGGCATCGTCCCTTGTTAACTGACACTCACCAGCCCTTTGCGAGCTCTTTCAATCCGACCAGCGCACACAGTCACCTATGTGTCCTATGCTCGTTGACGCTTGCAAAACCCAGGAACTAACCCCCATTCGCTGCAGCTCGCAAATAGGAACTCGCCGCAGACGTAATACACCCGTTGGGGCTTCGCCAGCTTATTATCTAACGCTCATGAACTCCCTTAGCTTACTTCGTGAACAAGTTCAGCACCCAGTCTCCCAGCACACTTCACTCAACAACCCCGTAACTCGCTTCGTTAGTCCAGAGGCTTCGTTTCCTACTTCTTGGATCTCGCTGAACCTGCATCGCGAATTCTATCATGCCGCCTGCTATTACGAACGATTGCCTACTGTATTAGGAACAAACGGCAAAATTTCAAGGCAGTACGTTTTGCCGTTTGTTCGTAATACAGTGGCAAAACATCGTGTTACGTTTTCAATATAGATAAATTTTCAGAAATAAAATATATAACTGCTGTTCAATATGACAATTAAATCGTAATGTTCATAACAACAATTGTTACGTAACGCTATGTTTGTTTGTAAGAATGAACAATAAGGCATAAGGTTGTCAACATTCCACATTGTCCCAAGTGCACAGCTAACGTTGTAGTCATGTTTAGAAATAAATATATATACTTTTAATGCTTTAATAACTTTGTCCTCGGTTATTTTGTAACGTTTCTGCCATAAACCAATCATAGAGTTACTGGCAATCGGCTCAATTATTTAAATCTTCGCCAGTAGAATAGAAAAATGTTCACCTCAGAAGTGCATAAAAAATTGAATAGCTCATTAGCTACATCAAAATTTAAAAAGAAAGCTCCGTCCTGCAAAATTTCAACAATATAGGTACATGCCAACAAATATCCAAAGTCTTGCTATTGCTAGTCTGTCCAAGACGTGAACTCGCAGGTCTAATACTCTTCTTTTGGCATTAAATATTTTCTAAATTTAATTTTGCATCGAAAAACAGTTTGTATCCGCGTGTTTCCCTAATATGTCTCTACAAATGTACTAAATTCCATACTTTTATATGCTATAGTTTTTGTGGTACATGACAGAAAAACATGAGTTATACGAATTTTGTCAAACACCATACGGCGGCTACTTTTTTTTAATAGAGAGATCAAGCCAAGACGCCTCATTTTGGAGCTGCTATGGCATGATATCCTTTATCTCCACCTTAGAAACATCTGCAAGCATCTGAATGCCATTTAAATTATTTAATAATATTTTTATGATAAATTTCTGGATTTTAATGACAAAAACATATTTTGTGCAGCAGATCTAAGCTTCTAGATCCCAAGGACGCTGTAAAATACTCATGTCGCAGTCTTAATCACGGATCAAATCACTGATTTCCAGCTGGTCAGCCGACTATCCATTGATCTTCTGAGGCGAATATCTTTTCTACTACATTTTAAATATATCCTACATTTTCCTTCTTCAGATTTTAGATAGAAGTAAAACTTCTGATCTGTACGCCCTCCTTCTTCCTTGCTTTTTTATGAAGAAAATCATGCTATTTTTCGTAACTTAATTAACTGAAACAACTGTCATAAATTATAAGATCTCCCTGTTTAGTTTCCAGCTATTCACACCTTAGCCACCTACTGAATATAAACTATAGGGTTATTCTTTCTCTAGGTTCATCAGGTAATAAAATCACTGATCTTCAAGTGACCAGCAAATGCCCTATATATTGAGCTATAATTTACTTCTACATTTGAAGTGGATAGTGCAGCATTTGATATGTTTTAGGCCTTATTTGTCAAGATTATTTTGAATCGCAACGAGCACAGAAAACTATGCATTTGCATAGTTACATGGTTTCTTGCAATGTCTTGCATAAAAGCCAATATTGCATATTTATATTATGATATACAATATATAATTTTCCCTTAAATTTTGAGACTCAGCTATCCTTGCTAATATTTAGAAGCTACAGTTTTTCCTGTATTAAATAAATCATTTTAAGTAACATCATATATGGTACGGGTTAAAAACAAGAGCATGGCATATATTGCGCTTTTTAACAAGCTCACTGTCATGCATAAACTATTAGGTTAAATTATGCGAAAATTATGCATTTCAATTATGAGAAACCAGCAAAAAGCCTTGGTTTTAATGGACTCGCGCAGATGAACTATGCGAGCTGTGAAAAATTTCATATCGAAACTTAATTTAACAAACTTTTCATATGTAATGCAATGCGATAAATTGGGTGACATCATTCTCGTGGATCTAGCTCGTTCCATTCATGAAAAAATATACTTTGAGTAATACTTTTGTATTTGAACGTCAATAGTCATTTATCTGCTGTAAGAATAACTTATTTCTTCGTCCATAACGCATGGCGAGATTTTGGTGACGAATTTGGTGGAATGTCGCCAACTTAGTAACTTATTCAATGTTGCTAAATTAACGAAAAACTCGCCAAATGGATAAAAATGACGCTAAATCAATGAAAATGACGACTCATTGACGAAAATTCCATATCTTGAAAAGAATATAAATATCTACTATAATAATAATCTATTTTTTTATGTTGTGTTTTTTATGTACACCAAATGTTATATTTGAACCAATTTATAAAAGCTTTGACATCATCATTTTCAAACCGAAGAAACTTCTAAAATGCCTTTATGTAACCTATTGCTGGTGTAGAAAATAAAAAAATGAGTACAAACTTCGGATATTGCCCACTCAGGAGAAAATAGAACCAATGAGAAGAAATAAGGAAAAAGATCATTCTTGTCAACACCTGATTCGAACTTCAGATGTGTAATCAATTATTTCCCAGTTCTCTTTACTTTCTTAACTTTCTTATACATAAACCAATCTCACTGATTTGTAACAAGAAAGAAATTAACGCATTTTGTGTTATGTCCTTTACAATTTTTTTTAGAATAAAAAGAAAGTAGATCTGTAACAACTTGCTTCTCGAGGTGCAATTTCTACCAATAAAGATTATTCTCGATTAGGCTCTATATGCCACAAAAATTCGTGAATGGCTAAATTATATATTAAATTAGCAAATTTAAATGTAGGAAATATATGTTTTTATATCTAACTGAAAAAGAATTTAAATAATATTAGCATTTTTATGAAATTGATAAGATTTTTTCTTGTGTTCTTTTATGCAGTGTTATGTTTCAGAATTTAACTGAAATTGTTTCACTATTTTCGTTTTAATTTTTAAGTTACATATTATTTTTCACAATTTACTGTGATTGCTGTGCAATAAGTTATAAAGTTAAGCAGTTAATTTTTTGTAATGAATAATTAACAAATAATTTATTTTTAATGGAATTTTCAGTAATTTTAGCTAATAAGTTTGTCTGATTTAATGGAAAATAGAGAATTTTCGACAGAATTACTGTTAATTGAGCCAACTTTATTTCCTTACGCGTGCTTTTGGAAGAATTGGCGAATGACACTTTAGATAGTCAATGAAGTAATTATTACAAAAAGTAATTATTAGATTTCATCGAGCACATTTTCTAGTGTAATTCTTTATTTTTGTATTTTAAAAAATAAAAATAATTTAATGAATAACAAGAAAGATGAATCATGCATAAACCATTGATTATGAAATACTTTCCAACTGAAATGCAATTTTATTTAAACATCTCTAAAATGATGTGTTGGTATTTTGTAAACTATTACAGTGATTTATTTTACTTGAAAACTTAATTGAAAAAGACAGTACTAGTTAATCAAAATGAACTTTATTCAATTAACGTCAACAAAATATATAGTAAGAACAGGTATTCGTTAATATCTTTTTAGGATAATGAAATTAAATATTTTAATAAAATGTTTAGAATAACAATGTCATTTAAAATATTATAGTAATTTGCACATAATTGAAGTTTTCCTTTCTTTCTATTATATATTTCGTACGAAGAACGGATATACTATACTAGTAAGTGATATGAATGAAATATTTATTGATTTTGCATTGAGAGGCAGATTATTTATATTTCGTTGACGTTAATTGAATAAAGTTCATTTTGTTTAACTAGTACTGTCTTTTATTTATTATTATTTATTTATTTATTATCTTTTATTTATTATTTATTATCTTTTATTTATTATTAAAAATTATCTTCATAGCAAATCTGATGTAAAAACATCCTGGTCCCGTTTGTAAGCAAATTTATAAAAACTATTATTTAATTGCCACAAAGTGACAGGGATTATCAAGGAAAGTGAATTTAATTTTGCAAAATATTGAATTTTCATCAATTAGGTGTCATTCTCACTAATTTAATATCATTTTAACAATTCGGCAGCATTTTGAATAATTTGACAGCATGTTAAAATGTCACCAAATTTGTCGGAAAGTGGGACAGTTGGACTAAGAGATAAACGCTACCGAAACATCATTACAGTACTATTATCTTTCAAAACGCAATTAATTTCATTGATTTGGTGTTATTTTTATCAATTTGACAACAATTTATTTTTTGATTTGGCGATGTTTTTGTTAATTTGACGATATCTGACCAATTTAGTCACATTTTAAAAAATCGCCAAATTTTTTGTCAAGTAGGATGGTTGGATTGACAGTCAAAAGCAACCGAAACATCATTACAACACTATCCCCTTTCAAAACAAAATTAATTTAATTGATTTGGCATTAATTGTATCAATTTGGCGACATTTTTATCAATTTGGTGACATTTTCATCAATTTTGCAACACAAAAAGTGTCGTGAGTTGTCGATATACCGCCAAATCCCTCGCCAAACGTTACAAAGACAGACGGGCGGATTTATTTATATTTTTGTAGATTATAAGATTATGCCATGTATTAGAAGATATACCCGTACTATTTACATTTTTGAACATTAGAAGATTATACCCATGTATTAGAAGATTTACTCCTACTACAATATACGGATTTTAAAAATGTTTCCCCAAAATGAATCATATTATGTGAGAATTAGAAAATATCAATCAATAATTTCTAGGCCAATCTAAAATGCAATTCATATAAAATTCATTTATATATATTTCTTCATTATTTAAATCGAAAAAGATTTATTGCTATAATAACTTAATAAGTTTAATTCCGTTCCTCAGATTTACTGCTGTAATATCTCATTGAGTTTAATTCCGTTTCTTAGTAACATGATATTTTTTTTTCAAATATAAACTCGTAGGGTTTAATTCCATCGCTCAGCAACATTATATCACTTTTTAACACTTCCAACATAGTTGAAAAATGTTTAACTCTGTTCATTCTGTCTGTCTGTCTGTCCGTTCGCACGAGTACTGCCGTAAAAATAACTTATCAAACTGAAATTTTACTATGTTGTTAATATCACCCAATCAGTTTTGGATTGAACCCAGATTGGAAAAGTGAAATACATACATTGAATCCTATGGGACGTAATTTTTCAAACATTTTTTTTATCAAAGTTAAATTTCACAAATTGCTTCGAAATTGTTAGGAAATATTTAAATTATCCCATAAAATATATAAAGAAAAATTCAACAAAATATGTTCGGTAGTTTTTTAAATAAAAATTAAAATAATAATGGCACCCATATATATGAAGCGATCACTTGACCCACTTCAAAATAAAGTATGGCAATCATCTTTTTTCCCCAGAGTAAAAATCGTGATTCTTAAAGTTCTTTTAAATTTATACTTAGTGTTGCATCCGCTTTATTTTTGGGTATTTTCTATGCATCTACATTCTGTGCCAACGCAATTACAATATTTTTAAGTTTAAATGACCATCAAATTTTGATTATTTCTAGAACGAACTCTAATTTTAATGGATGCAGAATGTAAGCAAGTAATTGTAAGGTGAGTTGCATAGGAATTGCTGATTGTTTTTCGCGCAAAATTATTTAGCTCTGGAATAAAAGCCATATGAATGAAATATGCATTGCTTTTACATAGTGAACCAAACGATTTATATTTCGATGGCGTCATCTGAATAAAGTTCATTTATTTTCGATGAAGTTTTACGTTTTTAAAATTATTGTAGTACTGCGATAATTTAAAATGTATCAATGTAGCAGAATGTATCGCATTTTAAAGATGATTAAATAAAATTGCATTTCAGATGAAAAGTGTTACATAATCAATTCTTCATGCATGATTGATCTTTCTTGCTTAATTTTTTTAAATATGAGTGATATTATTAAATAAGAAAGAATTATAAGAAATATTAAGCAAAAAAACTAGGGTTGGAGTCTCCATTTGATTTCCTCATACATTCTTATTCCATAGTGTTTAGTTGAACGTGTATCACAATCAATTAGCAGAATAAAAAAGGTGTATGTTTGTTAGATGTCGTACCTAAATTAATCTTTTTAAATATTTCGTAAATTTCTCTAAAATTCTCTTCTTTCAAGTTGGCAGTAGCTTAGTAACGTCGATGTACGCATCATTTTTCTAATCTGAATTAATAAAAAACATTATAATACCATTAACATCCATGGCGTAGTTAAACTTATTAAGATAAGGAAATACCGTTTTACCTTCTCCTTCAAGATAAGAAAACATTCTGTTACACCAGTAGAAACCGAATCGACTATTGCTATACCACTCTCCATACAGAAAGCAAAAGTGCTGTCGAAATAGAAGGTATAAAAAAACAAATGAGAAGCCTAAGAGGAATGACACAGAGTGAATAAAAAGCAGAACTATATAAAGAATCTTCTCAAACTGCTTCAAGACATATCTTTGAATAAGACTTTATTGTTATGCAGCATATAATAAAAATATCACTACATGGACGGTATTTATTTCAACTACATAAATTATGTATCAACCAAATGCATTCAAAATCTTCATCCATGTTTCCGGAAAATTTATACTCAGAAATAAATTAGGAATATTCAAACTAAAGTTATTTTCAATGCCGAACTCTTAAATTTTGTACTGCCGTTATTACTTTCATATCCGTTTCAGAAAATATGAATCAATTTCAGGTCTACCAAGCTTACATCGTAAAACAGAAGATATAACATAGCTTTGCAATTTATTCTTACCCGAGAGCATCATCCGTACCTTCCAGCAAGAAAATTTTAACGAGGAAAGAGGAAGAAGCACATTTTTTATGAAATAGTTGCAAGTTTGAATAAGAAAACGTGCGATGCTGAATTTAAGGAGTTTTCATTAGCACTCTGTAGGAGGTGTTTTACTCAAAAGAATAAAATTGGTTTTACGATTTGTAGTGTAATTATGTCTGTGTCTTTCGAATTTACCAGATAATACGCAAAAAGTTTGTAGCTTGAATCAAAATAGAATATGTTGTTCTATTTTACTTCAAGTTACTGCCACACATTTTAAATTTGCGCATAGGTCATTTGACGCTCAAGGTCGTTTTGTGAAAATTTACAAATTTTACAAATTTTTATAAACTTCTTTTTCTGGCTGTCTAGAAATAAATTAGAATAAAGGTTTAATATGAGTTATGTCTGAATGAAAAACACATAGAATAATACACAGAATGGAAAAGATTATCAAAATGTAACATCATAGATTCTAGAAAGAAATCTGTTTCATAATGCTTCAAACTATCAAAATCCAGAAAATCATAATAATTAAAATGCCTCTAATACTCGTTTACAACTGGCGATCTTTGATATTGTGATATTTCAGTCTATATATAACACATTATTATTATTGTATTTCCAGACAGAGGGGTTTGACCCATATAGTACAGGTAAATATTTTAAGTGTATACAATTTGATAAAATTGGATATTCCTGAATGAATTTTTAATAGAAACTGATTTATAGAGTTAACTGCACATTTTAAAAATAAGTTATATATAAATAAAATAGAAGAAAATTTTATTTGCCAAAAAGATGATCAATTGTCCTTCCAATGAAAACAATATTTATATGAGACACTTCTCTATTTTTACACATATGTTTATTACTACTTCTATGTTGATCACTACTATGTTGATTACACTTTGATTCTTAAATGCACAGTCTGAACATGGTGTATTCAAAAAATGACGTTTACTTTTTACTTTCCCGTATACCTTTGGGTGGGTCGGTGTTTCTTCTTTAGAGTTACGTTTTACTCACATATACAAAAGAAATCTTCTATCACGCTTGGCGACAATTTGGCGCACAATCGAAATCTTGGTGACTTTTTGGAAATGTCGCTAATTTGGCGATAGTTCAATATCTCTGAAAATAAAAGTTAATTTAATTTAATAATCCCTGAATCATATTGAGAAATTATTAATATAATATATTACTGGATATAAAATATAATGAGTTTCATGGATCGTGCGACAAGTGAGTTTTGTTGGAGGGGGGGGGGGGGTCATAAAGTAAATAATAGTGTTGTTATTAGTATGTTTGTTGTGGGACAAATAGTAACATTAGCGATTGGGATATGTGCATGATTTGCATGGATTTGAAGATTTTAGGACAGCACACTAAAAAAATAGATGGGTAAAAACACACAAAAATCTGTGTTTACTGTCACTAGAATGACACTTTTAAACCGGTAAATTTCCAGTTATACATTTAAAAATGTAACTATATCTATATGAATGTGTTATTTTATGCTTTTGTATAAAAATTGCACGGAATAATGGGTGTATTTTATTTTACGCTGAAAAGACCGTTTTAAGCAGATAATTTTACAAACCTGTTTGCCTTCAGCCCGTTTGTTTGCCTCTTTAATAGGGTTCTTTAAAAAGAATCAATTTAAACCATTAAACAAGTGCGTAAAATAAACATATCATGTTAACCTTTTGCCTGTTTAAAACAGTCTTTATAGCATAAAATAAAATATACCCATTATTCCGTGTAGTTCTCATATAAATAAATAAAATTCCATATTCATCTAGATATAGTTACCTTTTCAAATGTGTAACTGAAAATTTAGCTATTTAAAAGTGTAATTCAAGTGGCAATAAATACGGTTTTTCGTGTGTTTTTAACACTTCCCAACATAGTTGAATAGTGTTTATGACTTTGCTCATTCTGTCTGTCTGTCCGTTCGCACGATAACTGCCGTAAAATTGACTTTATTAAAATGAAATATTAGTATGTTGTTGAGACGGTCTGTGGGACATATGAGAATGTAAAGGAATAATATCCTCCAAATAATTTTAGGTTGAATCCGGGTTAAAAAAATGAAATACAGTGAACCCTATGGGACCTAATTTTTCAAACATTTTTGAGCGAAGTTAAAATTCACAAATTTTTTCGAAAATTTTAGGAAATATTCAAATTATCACATAAAATACATTAAAAAAGTTTTAGCAATATATATATGGTAGTTTTTTAAATAAAAATTCAAATAATAATTACACCCATATTATATGATGAGATCACGTGATCCACTTCAAAATAAAATATGGCATCCATCTTTTATTTCCAATGAAAAAATCGCGATTTTTGAAGCTCTTTTAATTTTATATTTAGTATTGCATCTGTGCTAAAAGCGCTTTATTTTTGCGTATTTTCTGTGCATACATATTCTGTGCCAACGCAATTATAATATTTCTGAGTTTAAATAATCATTAAACTTTGATTATTTCTACAACGAAGCCTAATTTTAATGGATGCAGAATGTAAACAAGTGATTTTAAGATTAGTTGTATAAGAATTGTTGAATATTTTACGATCAAAATTATTTAGCTCTGGAATCTGGAATAAAAGTGACATGAATGAAATAGTCACTGCTTTTACAGAGACGGCCAGACGATTTATATTGCGAAGACGTCATTTGAATAAAGTTCATTTTTTTCGATGAAGCCTTAAGTTTTCAAATATAATAAATTATTGTAGTACTACGATACTTTAAAATATATCAGCGCTGTATGTAGCGCATTTTAAAGTTGTTTAAATAAAATTGCATTTCAGTTGGAAAGTGTTTCATAATCAATGCTTTAAGCATGATTGATTTTTCTTGTTACCCATGTTTTTTAGTGTGCAAGTGCTGCAGACGCGTAGATGGGAAAAATCCTTTTCCGTAACTTCCTGCACACCGTCATATCATGGAATTAAAAGTTAATTGTTATTGTTTCTTAAAGTATTTTCCAAGAAACCCTAGTACCCAGTAAAAGACTTAAATTATGAACAGAACTTTTCCCTGATAGTCCAGATAAAATTCTATAATTAATGAGGTGTAAAATGGATAAAAATACAAAACTAGTAGTTGATTACGAAATACATATGCGAGTAATTAGTAAGTTATTAAAATATCATGACATCGTATATATATGCATGTAACATTCTATCTTTAAACCAAATTTATTTTCAATCATTGTCTGAATAATTTTCGAACTACAACATTTTAGTGCAGAATGCGTACATGATGCATGGGCATTTTTTTTCCTGTCTTTCTTTTTACATTCATGTAACCTAATTTCTTCAAAATGTGGTTTCAAGAAGTTCCAGATTATGAATACGTTTGTGTAATTTAGTTGATTAGTCATACCGATAGATGAACAGAATGCTAAAAATTATGGTGTTTGTTTAATTTAGATATAGGCATAAGCAGAAAATATATAAGCAGGATATCTATCACTAACATTTTCCACCCCCATTACTCTAATGGATGTATTAGTATCCGATCTATAACACCATTCATAAAATAGGTTTGTTTCCAATCAATCCTATATTATATTTTTCAACAAAAAAGGTTACGAATTTGCCCAAAAAACTCCTTATGTATCATTACATATTCATGATACATAAGAAGTATTGTTATGTATCATTACAGACGTTCTGACAGATGGGAAGAAAGCAAAAAGGTGTTGTTTATATAATTTAAATATAGCCTTAAAGCAAATATAAAAATCTGATGTGGGCAGCACATGACTTTCCCTGCAGACTTATATCCACGTTCTTTTTATTTTAATTAAATGTAATTCACTTTTAATTCAATTTTCGTTCTCATTTCATAACTGAATTTATTTTCAAAGGTGATGTGGAGAAAATACGAAAAAAACTAATATATCTCTAGAACGGCTAGTCCTAGTGTAATGGGGTTGGTCTTATTCTTTTCTTCGTTAAAATTACGTATTAAACAAGCATTTAATGGATATATTTGAGCATACGTAGCTTTTTAGTTTAGATTTTGACAATTTTTGCAGGTCATTTTGCAAAAACAGGCAGGTTATTTTTTTCCGAATCGTACCAAAATCTAATCAGCACCAGGGTGACCCATAAGTGATTCATCTACCGAATTTTGTAAAATTCGATCCATTAGCTTTTCAGCTAGAGTGGATACAAACTTTTTCTGGCTATTTTGCAAACAAAGGCAGATTCTTTTATCCCGAATCGTACCCAAAACTAATCAGCGCCAGATTCGCCCACAAGTGACTTATCTACCAAATTTTGTGAAATTCGATCGATTAGTTTTTTAGTTAGAGGGGATACAAAATTTGCACAGACAGACAGACCGACACACAGACAGACACACACACAGACGTCATGCTACAAATGTTTTTTTCATATTCTAGACGCCTCGAAACGTGTAGATCCTTCGAAAACTCGAGTTGCGATTTTCGACATGATTCCAATACTTTCCCTATTCATTACCATGTATTGCAGGGAAAGTAAAAACAGGATATCACTGAGTTTCTATTCTCTTACTCCAACAAAAGTGTCACTATCGAATTTGTAACACCCATCGATTAATAAAAGAGGTTTATTTCCAATCAATTTCTGTATTACATCTTTCCACAAAAAAGACTTACGAATTGAATTTGCCAGAAAAGCTTCTTGCGTATCGTTGCATCATAGATTCTTAAAATACATCGTTCATTTCTGAATTTGTTGAAGGAATTGAATTTTAAAGTATCTTAAAGATTTTTTATCCACACCTGAGCTCAGTTGCGAATTTGCATTCCCATTTTTCCATCCCATTGCAGCCTACGGATTCAGTGTAATGTATTCGGAATTGAAAATTATTAATGGAAATTTGGAGATGAGATCTCAAAAAGTTTTTCTCTTGAATCCTTTTTCAGCCATTTTAATGGAAGAAAAGAATCCATTTTAAATGTGGCTTTTTACCAAATGAGATTTGTCATATTTGTATTCATTCTGTAACAAATAAACCCTTCAAATACTATGCGAATCAAAACAGTAATATAATAACTGATATTCTGGTATCCTGAATATCTTGCCAACTGGGATTGAGGAAAAATTGATATGATGTATTGTATTCTGAAAAAATAATTCAACTTGCATAAGATGAATGCATCCAAGTTATCACTGTTAATATTTAAATTTGCTGTTACATCCAGTACATATATCTAAATGTCCTATCACATCTCGCGTAATATTCTTTACAATTAGTTTTCTAATATAAACACTATATTGGCAACACTAAACTTTGTTTGTATGAGGGTGGCAACAAGTATTAATTTTGATATAATTTTAACGCAAGATGAGTATGAAGTTTTAATAAAAATATCTTTCAGTTTATTCTTTTTTTTATTTGAAGTTCTTGGGGTGTTCTGTGGGATGCAAAATAAACATTTGTTCATAGTTACAAAGATGTTGAATAAAACGAACATTGAAAGGCGAAATATACATACTGTTTCTGATGATTTTATGTATTTTTGACTTCTTATCCATTGTTTTTCTTGTAGTTTTTCATTTCTTATGCTTAATTTTTTTCATTTCTTATGGCTAATTTTTTCATTTCTTATGTTTAAATGTTATTCTTTTATTTATTTTCATCTCTGAAAATAATTTCTCTAAAAATGAATCTTCTTAACCTCTTCGAAAGTCGAGGCTAAAAGAAAACGTTTATTTCCTCTTCAAGATCTTATTATATCGCAGTATTTCCCAGACAATGGCTTATCAAGCAAAAAATCCAATTTCTTCCAATATAGCATTATGCTTTGATAGTGGCTAGTTCAGCACACGGTTGTCAAACGGTATAAAGAAGTTGCCCTACACAGTGTCAATGAAAGAAAAATTGGATTTTAGATAAAGATTGAATTTCCCTGACATTCAAAAGAAGAATCTTTTACGACAATCCAATATAGGCTGGAAAATGTGATGTTTTGGGCATATGTTTGCTAAAAATTTTAGACACAGAGATATAGACAAGTGGTATTATCAGGGTCGCTCAGAAAATACTAATTAAATGAATTTCGAAAATTTCAAAAACATGCATATCGATTTATTAAATATTTTATATATTTATTATTTGACTAGTTTTAAATACTGTCAAGGGCAGGAAAACTAAGACTTTGAAATAATTAGATTGCATCTGTTTCAATATGTTTTATTTTGTTTAACAAGGTGTGGTGTTTAGAGTCGAAAATAGACACATTATCGAAAATTCGGCTCAGTTTAGGTTCTGCCCTGCAGTCAGTACTGTATGTATGCAAATTTTTATCCTTCTAGGTTACCGGGGAGCTACTGAAGGATCAGTAAAGATTTTGACTCTCTTTTTAGCCTTCCCTGGGTGAGAAATTGATAATTCGGGCTCTGTTAAGATCTGCTTCGAGGTCTATACTACACGTGTGCAAGGAATCGATCATCTAAGTTGCAACGTCTCGAGAATTTTGTATTGGGACACGTTCATACACACGAACAGGATCCTGACTGGTTCTCCAATGCAACGTCCTAGGCAATTAGATTAACTCTGCCTTTATTATTTATTTATACTATTTAGATTATCGTGCCATTATCCCTGGTCGCTACCGGAAGGAATCCACATTAGCATAAGCGGCGACTCTCAGATTTTCCAGATGACTAGATCATGCATGGTTTTAACACCCAGCGAGGTTGCATATATTTGCATGAAATCCTCCTTGAGCTGGATAGGTCGCAGAAGGAAATATCATCCAGTTAGATTGAAGCATTACGTGAGTACAAGGCTTCCACAAAGCTATTCTCAGATGTAAAGGATTAGCACAGCCCTCTTCATTGTTGATGAGAGCTGTGGAATTAGGCTGGATTGCAACGAGATCGTCACAAGGTCACTGAAAGGGACTTTTCGAGGTTCTGGAATAAATTTTCGACCCCTCCCCCCCACCACGACCACAATTTCTCATTTTCTCCCCCCTGGTAAAAAATTGGAAATCCAGCTCCATTAGGTTCTGTCCCGCCGTAGATACTGTAACTGTATAAATAGATACTGTAAGTGTTTGTACGTGTAAGTCTTTAGGCCATCGGAAAGGCTTCTGGAAGGTCTTAGAAGACTTTTCCAAATCCCCCAATTTTCTCTGTTCTCGGGAGGAGGGAATCTAAAATCTAGCTCCGTTAACTTCTGTGTTGTAGTCGATATTATAGTATGCAAAGTTTAAGTTTTCTGTCACTAGGAGACTTGCGGTTGGTCTGAAAAGACTCCAAAATGTTATACAATCATTATACAGAGTGTCCCAAAAAGATTGAAACGCGCTTTAATTTTCCTGTTGGAGATAAGTGGGCAATGTAAATTGCAAAAATGTTGAAAGTAAGGTAGGAAATAAGACTACATTAATGAAATAGTCCTCCCATTAATTTTCAGAAAGTTACACTTTTTAAATTTTTATACGACCCCCTTAGACAAATTTGGTCAAACGGAAAATTTTTTTATTTTTAATGCAACAAGATCATTAAAAAACCGCATATCTGTAACTTTAAAATCAACTGAATTATGATAAAGGCAAAAATCTGACTTTTACCACTTTTTCGTACCATGTGAAAGGCTGTTTCTTCAATGAAAATAGGGATTAGAAACAAATTGACGATGGAAATTGTTTAGATCAAAAATACTTTAATATGTGTCAAAATTTTTTATCATAAATCCAATAAGCATTACATAGACAGAAGTTTTACATAGACAGAGATCATATAAAGCAGTGGTATTCACTACGCGGTTGGGTATCCTATGTATTATCATCCAGTTTTATCTTTTTTGTGGTATGTCACAAATTTACATTTCTAATTTGATACTATCGTTCGATACTATCGATACTATCGATTAACTATCTTTTCGATTCACAATGTTCAATTTTCAATTAAATATAACTTGGTCAATTTTAAAGTTACAGATATGCGGATTTTTTTAATGATCTTGTTGCATTAAAAATAAAAATTTTCAGATTGACCAAATTTGTCTAAGGGCGTCGTATAAAAATTTAAAAAAGTTTTTAAGAAAATTTACTCAAGATTATCACGTCACGGAACCCCTGGCATTGTGTCGCGTTCATATATAAGGCATTCAATAAAAATAATAAAATTATTTATCTCTGTTTATATGCCACGTTTGGCGACAAATTTGGCGAAATATAGCCAACTTGGCTGTTCAGCACAAAATAGCCAATACATGTAATAGCAGTACAAAAATATGCTATATATCACATTTTTATGCAACCACTCCTATTACGGACTTAACATTATTCACACGTATTTTCATTGTCAAAATATAATCAATTGAATGCCTTTATTACTTTCCTTATATACATAACATATAAGGAAAATATTGTGACGGGGTTGAAAATTCGAATTCGGGGTTTTCGAAAGGAGAACACGTTTCAAGCATCCCTGATCACGAATCAAACATTTTTGAGGTGATGTTCTCTCTATCCCTGTGTGTGTATGTCAGTTAGTCTGTTGAGACGATATCTCATGAACAAATGAAGGGATTCGAACGAAATTTAGTACAAATGTTATAATCAATAAACACTTGAAAGCCTATTGTTTTTAAACGCAATCGAATGTTCAGAACCATCGAATGTTCAGAAAAAATCATCAAAAAATGAAAACCTTTAATAAAGTTACGCAAATAGACATTTCTTATGTAATTTTTCCTTAGAAAACGATTGACATAAACTTTAGAATGCTAGCATGAACCGTTCTCGAGATATTGCACATTTTTCAAATAAATTTATCAAAAAAATCCCATAAATTAAAAAAAAATATTAACTGTTGAGAAACATGTTTACTTTTCATATGTACTATCATGTGATAAATTTGGTGACATCATTCTCATGGATCTAACTCGTTCCAATCACGAGAAAAGATACTTTGAGTAATACTTTTGTATTTGAACGCCAATAGCCATTTATCTGCTGTAAGAATAACTTATTTCTCCGTTCATAACGCTGGGCGAGATTTTGGCGACGAATTTATCGAAATGTCGCCAACTTGGCGACATTTGTAAATGTTGCCAAATTAACGAAAATCTCGCCAAATGGATAGAAATGACGCTAAATCAATGAAAATGTCGTCTCATTGAGGAAAATTCAATATCTTGGAAAGAATATAAGTATCTACTATAAGAATAACATTTTTTTTAACTGTAAAAGAATTAAATTCATTACATTATATAAGGAAAGTCATGTGTTGCCCACATCAGATTTTTATAATTAAAAATAGCTTAAATCACTTCTAGAAAAAAAAACATAATTTAAAGGTCATTATTCGTAACTTTACATATACATTCAAAGGAATTCCCAGAGAGTTGCCTGTATTTGCCTAAAAATACATTAACGATTAAAGCGCCCTAAGTTAATTAACCGTATACAATTAAAAGTGCACATGCATATACCCTGAAGTAAAAGTATCCATTAGAAATTATGATTAATGAATGGCAACAGTTAATAACAAGCGGATATTGAGTAGCTTTTCTTATTATTAGAGCTATTAAATATCTCAGATTTCCTAGAAGAACATCATTGATGGTTGTTTCATCAATTTAATTGCGGCACATAAAATGTATAATGCGATTTCTTATTTTTGCAAAATTAAAAAACTACGATTTATTAAAAAGCAATTAGTTTCACAACTAATGGTTTTGAGTCCGCTGGGAAATTCATATTGTGTAATAATCACACGGATAAGATTTGTACATAATATCCTCAGGAAAAGTAATCCTTAACAGAGCATGTTTACAGTGATAAGTTTCCATAGTAAAGCTGCAAAATATCTGATGTTGTCAGCACATGACTTTCCATACGCACTGAAGAGAGTGATGTTTACTTAGTCACATAATCATACGAAAATCAAGGAACCATGTTCTTTGGCGTTGAAAACATATCACGTAAATTAAATTTTTCTTATGGTGACGACGTGTTTCAAAGTATATAAATAATTTAAGTACGTAAAGCAATGATATAAAGATATTAAATCGACTTCATTACGTTTATTTGGCGGCTTTAGTAACTTGGCATATATAATACTAAACACAATATTGATTACAATATGTTCTATACGAACGAGAACGCTGCATGTGGAAATAACCTCAACTGATTTATAGCTTTAACTTAAATAATAATAGACAATAAAAACAAAAAAATGCTCAACTGATAACCCATCCTCACTTGTGCATCACGGTTTCAAGGACACCATTTCGTTTCATTTACGTTTTCAATACCAAATAAATCTTCTGGCAGTACATCGGAGCTATTTCTGCTTACTTTCACAATTACCATACTTTTCTTGAAACTTTGATTCAGTGGGAAAATTTAACTTCTGCGCTTATTGAACAGATAATTTTTCATAATATACATATATTGTATTCATATTGCAATCATGTTCAATATTGTAAATGCCAATAAAGTAACAAAAATCGCCAAATGCAAGCAATAGAGTAAATTTATTATTTCTATATCATTGCTTTACTAGCTTAAATAATTTATGCACTTTGAAATACGTCGCTACCATAAGAAATGAATATGAGTTATTGTAATTACTCTACGTCTATACCCTTTGAGTTAGCTAGACGGCCTTGGTTATCTTAAATAATAAAAGGCAATGTCTGTGTGTGTGTCTGTGTGTCTGTGTGTCTGTCTTATACACTATACGTTTCGCGACCGAGCGTCGGAGAGCTACGAAATTTGGCAATCGGAGACCTGGGGGGGAGGGAAGGGGACACGTGAAAACCGATTTTTAAAATTTGAATTATTTTTTTTTGTTATTTAATGTTTTATGCGATTTCGACCGTTTTTTGACATTTTTGCCCTTTTTTCTCCACGATGCAGACGTTGTAGAAAAAACAAATCACACCATCGGAAAGAGCAGAGAATTTCGAGTAAAAATATATCAATTTCAACTCTCAATTTCGATTTCTAATATTTTTTAAAGATTTTAAAACAAAAGTCACTTTTGGCTCAAAAAAACGATTTTTGGTTTTAAATTCTCGCATAGTGAAAAGTACTCATAATTTCGACTAATAATTTACATTTTTAGAAAGCTGAAATATCTGGCATTCTTACAAGTCTAATTTGGTCCAGAAATAATGAAAATTGCCTTCAGGATCGCAATTTTAAAGACGCCATGATTTTAAATTTGTCGGCTACCGGCTCAGTTCTTCAACGGCATTTTCCTCCCATCCGCAGTAGTTTCTTCCCCGTCTCCATGGAGACCGCGCTTTCGGTTTTAAATGAATTACGAGCATAAGTGTTGTATACATCGGGCGAAATTATTATATTTATATGATATTTTAAATGGATATTTTAAATAATTTAAATGATTGAATTATGGTGGTTTGAATTGTAGTGATCTATTTGAAATTATTATATTTATGGATTGGTGGAACGATATGGATGATTTTTTGATTTTAAATGGATATTTTAATTTATGGATATTTTAATTTATAGATATTTTAAATGGATATTTTAATTTTATGGCTATTTTAAATGATAGAACGATGGAACGAGGATGGTGGAATTAAGAGCCTAGCATATGGTCATTATAAATTTAAATTAGCGCGCGGGAAGTTAGCGCGCGAGAATTGCACTCGGTAGGCCTGGGTTCGATTCCCGCCACTGATGCGGAGTACGATCACCTTAAACATATGGGTCGATAATTCCTTCCGAGAGGTTGGTGGCAGGGAAAGGAGGGTACGGTCTCTGTGGATGCCTCCCCCACTGGGTCCTGGTCCAAATTGGGTGAATAAAAAGAAAGTTATGGAGATTGTCGCGGAGGGCGCGGTAGCCCAGTGGTTAGCGTGCGGGAATTTCACTCGGTAGGCCCGGGTTCGATTCCCTCCACTGACAAAACTGCTGCCGTGTTCACGCGGAGTACGATCACGTTAAACATGTGGGTCCGTAAGTCCTTCCGAGAGGTTGGTGGTAGAGGAAGGAGGGTACGGACCCTGTGGATGACTTTCCCACTGGGTTCCGGTCTAAATTGGGTGAATAAAAAGAAGGTTATGGAGATTGTCGCGGAGGGCGCGGTATCCCAGTGGTTGGCGCGCGGGAATTGCACTCGGTAGGCTCGGGTTCGATTGCCGCCACTGCCAAAACTGCTGCCATTTTCACACGGAGTACGATCACGTTAAACATGTGGATCCGTAAGTCCTTCCGAGAGGTTGTTGGTAGAGGAAGGAGGGTACGGACCCTGTGGATGCCTCCCCTACTGGGTTCCGGTCTAAATTGGGTGAATAAAAAGAAGGTTATGGAGATTGTCGCGGAGGGCGCGGTAGCCCAGTGGTTAGCGCGCGGGATTTGCACTAGGTAGGTCCGGGTTCGATTCCCGCCATTGCCAAAACTGCCGCCGTGTTCAGGCGGAGTACGATCACGTTAAACATGCGGGACCGTAAGTCCTTCCGAGAGGTTGGTGGTAGGGGAAGGAGGGTACGGTCCCTGTGGATGCCTCCCCCACTGAGTTCCTATCTAAATTGGGTGGCACTTCCTGGCCCTCCAAACAGTTACCTTACACTTTACTGGTAGGTCGCGCCAGCGAGTGTGCCACGGTTAGAATTTGCCAAGGTCAGAATTTTCAAGGGTAGCGAACAGGCTGGTCGCCAAAGGCGGCTAGTCTTAAATAATAAAAGGCAATGTCTGTGTGTGTGTGTGTCTGTCTGTCTGTCTTATACACTATACGTTTCGCGACCGCGCGTCGGAGAGCTACGAAATTTGGCAATCGGAGACCCGGGGGGGAGGGAAGGGGACACATGAAAACCGATTTTTAAAATTTTAATTATTTTTTTATTTATTTAATGTTTTATGCGATTTCGACCGTTTTTTGCCCTTTTTGCCCTTTTTTCTCCACGATCCAGACATCGTAGAAAAAAATAAATGACACCATCGGAAAGAGCAGAGAATTTCGAGTAAAAATATATCAATTTAAAATCTGAATTTCGATTTCTAATATTTTTTAAAGATTTTAAAACAAAAGTCACTTTTTGCTCAAGAAAACGATTTTTGGTTTTTAAATTCTCGCATCGTGAAAAGTACTCATAATTTCGACTAATAATTTACATTTTCAGAAAGGTCAAACATCTAGCATTCTTACAAGTCCAATCTGGTCCAGAAATAATGAAAATTGCCTTCAGGATGGCAATTTTAAAGACGCCATGATTTTAAATTTGTCGGCTACCGGCTCAGTTTCTCAACGGCATTTTCCTTCCATCCGCATTAGTTTCTTCCCCGTCTCCATGGAGACGCGCTTTCGGTTTTAACTGAATTACGAGCATAAGTGTTGTATACATCGGGCGAAATTATTATATTTATATGATATTTTAAATGGATATTTTTAAATGGATATTTTTAAATGGATATTTTAAATAATTTAAATGATTGAATTATGGTGGTTTGAATTGTGGTGATGTATTTGAAATTATTATATTTATGGATTGGTGGAACGATATGGTTGATTTTTTTTATTTTAAATGGATATTTTAATTTATGGATATTTTAATTTATAGATATTTTAAATGGATATTTTAATTTTATGGCTATTTTAAATGATGGAACGATGGAACGAGGATGGTGGAATTAAGAACCTAGCATATGGTCGTTATAAATTTAAATTAGCGCGCGAGAATTTCGCGACCGCGCGTCGGAGAGCTACGAAATTTGGCAATCGGAGACCCGGGGGGGAGGGAAGGGGACACGTGAAAACCGATTTTTAAAATTTTAATTATTTTTTTTGTTATTTAATGTTTTATGCGATTTCGACCGTTTTTTGCCATTTTTGCCCTTTTTTTCCCACGATCCGGACATCGTAGGAAAAAACAAATCACACCATCGGAAAGAGCTGATAATTGCGAGTAAAAATATATCAATTTCAAATCTGAATTTCGATTTCTAATAGTTTTTAAAGATTTTAAAACAAAAGTCACTTTTTGCTCAAGAAAAGTATTTTTGGTTTTTAAATTCTCGCATAGTAAAAAGTACTCATAATTTCGACTAATAATTTACATTTTTAGAAAGGTCAAACATCTGGCATTCTTACAAGTCCAATCTGGTCAAGAAATATTCCGTATTGCCCACAGGATCGGGATTTTAAAAGTTTCCGAATTTCAATTTATCGGCGTTCCGCTCGGCGTGCCGCTTCTTAACCGGAGTTTCTCCCCCGCAGAAGGAGGGAAGGTGGTGGGTGGGGACGTCAAGGTGGAGGTGACGTCACGGTTGTGAATAGTTCCTTTACTCCATATAAATTATTATATTTATATTTTAAATGATGGAACGAATGGAATGATGGTAAATAATAAAAGGCAATGTCTGTGTGTCCGTGTGTCTGTGTGTCTGTGTGTCTTATACACTATACGTTTCGCGACCGCGCGTCGGAGAGCTACGAAATTTGGCAATCGGAGACCCGGGGGGGGGAGGGAAGGGGACACGTGAAAACCGATTTTTAAAATTTTAATTATTTTTTTTGTTATTTAATGTTTTATGCGATTTCGACCGTTTTTTGCCATTTTTGCCCTTTTTTTCCCACGATCCGGACATCGTAGGAAAAAACAAATCACACCATCGGAAAGAGCTGATAATTGCGAGTAAAAATATATCAATTTCAAATCTGAATTTCGATTTCTAATAGTTTTTAAAGATTTTAAAACAAAAGTCACTTTTTGCTCAAGAAAAGTATTTTTGGTTTTTAAATTCTCGCATAGTAAAAAGTACTCATAATTTCGACTAATAATTTACATTTTTAGAAAGGTCAAACATCTGGCATTCTTACAAGTCCAATCTGGTCAAGAAATATTCCGTATTGCCCACAGGATCGGGATTTTAAAAGTTTCCGAATTTCAATTTATCGGCGTTCCGCTCGGCGTGCCGCTTCTTAACCGGAGTTTCTCCCCCGCAGAAGGAGGGAAGGTGGTGGGTGGGGACGTCAAGGTGGAGGTGACGTCACGGTTGTGAATAGTTCCTTTACTCCATATAAATTATTATATTTATATTTTAAATGATGGAACGAATGGAATGATGGTAAATAATAAAAGGCAATGTCTGTGTGTCCGTGTGTCTGTGTGTCTGTGTGTCTTATACACTATACGTTTCGCGACCGCGCGTCGGAGAGCTACGAAATTTGGCAATCGGAGACCCGGGGGGGAGGGAAGGGGACACGTGAAAACCGATTTTTAAAATTTTAATTATTTTTTTTGTTATTTAATGTTTTATGCGATTTCGACCGTTTTTTGCCATTTTTGCCCTTTTTTTCCCACGATCCGGACATCGTAGGAAAAAACAAATCACACCATCGGAAAGAGCTGACAATTGCGAGTAAAAATATATCAATTTCAAATCTGAATTTCGATTTCTAATAGTTTTTAAAGATTTTAAAACAAAAGTCACTTTTTGCTCAAGAAAAGTATTTTTGGTTTTTAAATTCTCGCATAGTAAAAAGTACTCATAATTTCGACTAATAATTTACATTTTTAGAAAGGTCAAACATCTGGCATTCTTACAAGTCCAATCTGGTCAAGAAATATTCCGTATTGCCCACAGGATCGGGATTTTAAAAGTTTCCGAATTTCAATTTCTCGGCGTTCCGCTCGGCGTGCCGCTTCTTAACCGGAGTTTCTCCCCCGCAGAAGGAGGGAAGGTGGTGGGTAGGGACGTCAAGGTGGAGGTGACGTCACGGTTCTGAATAGTTCCTTTACTCCATATAAATTATTATATTTATATTTTAAATGATGGAACGATATGGATTTTTTAAATGTATATTTTAACTTTTGGATATTTTAAATGGATATTTTTATTTTATGGATATTTTAAATGATGCAACAATGAAACAATTTAATGAGGATGATGGAATTAAGCATATGGTCATTTTAAATTGCAATTTGCGCGCCGGAAGTTAGCGGTAGGCCCGGGTTCGATTCCCGCCACTGCCAAAACTGCCGCCGTGTTTACGTGGAATACGATCACGTTAAATATGTGGGTCCGTAAGTCCTTCCGAGAGGTTGGTGGTAGGGGAAGGAGGATACGGCCCCTGTGGATGCCTCCCCCACTGGGTTCCTGTCTAAATTGGGTGAATATATAGAAAGTTATGGACATTGTCGCGGAGGGCGCGGCGGCCCAGTGGTTAGCGCGCGGGAATTGCACTCAGTAGGCCCGGGTTCGATTCCCGCCACTGCCAAAACTTACGCCACGTTCACGCAGAGTACGATCACGTTAAACATGTGGGTTCGTGAGTCCTTCCGAGAGGTTGGTGGTAGGGGAAGGAAAGTACGGTCTAAATTGGGTGAATAAAAAGAAAGTTATGGAGATTGTCGCGGAGGGCGAAGTAGCCCAGTGGTTAGCGCGCGGGAATTGCACGCGGTAGGTCCGGGTTCGATTTCCGCCACTGATACGGAGTACGATCACGTTAAACATATGGGTCCGTATGTTTTTCCGAGAGGTTGGTGGTAGGGGAAGGAGGGTACGTTCCCTGTGGATGCCTCCCCCACTGGGTTCCGGTCTAAATTGGGTGGCACATTCTGGCCGTCCAACCAGTTACCTTACACCTTTCTGGTAGGTCGCGCCAACGAGTTTGCCACGGTTGGAATTTGCCACGATCAGCATTTTCAAGGGTTGCGAACAGGCTGGTCGCCAAAGGCGGCTAGTATAAAATAATACTATTACGCTTGCTCATTCCGGAATCTCTTGTCACTCAAAAATATAATGTAGGCGATGCAATCAAATAAGCGCAAAATTATTTAAAATAACAATTTTAAATATTTTTCTGGTGGAAATATGTACTTCGAATCTAGTAGCATTTAGACATACACTTCGCTAATAAAATTATAAGCACTCAAGATTACAGTAACAGGCACAAATACATGCCCCATTTTGCTATTGAATTTAACTTATCAAAAAAATTCTAAAATTCTTGCTTCAAAGTATTTCGAGCTTATTGATCATCTCACTGTTTTCGAGAAACAAGTTGTTTAGCCTGGTGAAAAAAACAATTCTTCGGAAGAGTCTTGTGAAGAAAAAAATAATTAGAATTCATGTAAGATGCATTTAGCACATTTCACAATAAAATCAAATTTATCCGGTATCAATGACTCAGATCTCGTCACTGCATATCTGGAATAATACTTGTTCCATCTGGCAGAGGTATTTTATATATCACTGTTGTCCAGTATTGATGATTATCAGAGATTAGTCTGTGTACGTGCCTCTTCGTGTGACTCCTTGTTTACCTATTTATCTATGCAATGCATTCTCAAAACGATCCATTCAATGTTCATGAAATTTAGCAGTCAAGTAGTAAGTCATGCTTTAGCTTGGTAATTAGCTTGGTACAAATCGAAACAATAAAGCTTGTTCCAAATCTTTATTTCCAAACTGACCAGCAACATCGAGAGGTATTTTATATATCACTGTTGTCCAGTATTGATGGTTATCAGAGGTTAGTCTGTGTACGTGCCTCTTCGTGTGACTCCTTGTTTACCTATTTATCTATGCAATGCATTCTCAAAAGTATCCATTCAATGTTCATGAAATTTAGCAGTCAAGTAGTAAGTCATGCTTTAGCCTGGTAATTAGCTTGGTACAAATCGAAACAATAAAGCTTGTTCCAAATCTTTTTTTCCAAACTGACCAGTAACATCGAGAGGTATTTTATATATCACTGTTGTCCAGTATTGATGATTATCCGAGGTTAGTCTGTGTACGTGCCTCTTCGTGTGACTCCTTGTTTACCTATTTATCTATGCAATGCATTCTCAAAAGGATCCATTCAATGTTCATGAAATTTAGCAGTCAAGTAGGAAGTCATGCTTTAGCCTGGTAATTAGCTTGGTACAAATCGAAACAATAAAGCTTGTTCCAAATCTTTATTTCCAAACTGGCCAGCGACATCGAAGAGACAATAAATATGCTTATTAAATATATTACGTGATGTTTGTTTAATACATAATTTTAATGACAACAAAAAAAGATATCTTCTGCACTATGCTACGATAAATTGTTTGCTGGATTTTTTAATTTTTACTTTATTGGCATCACTTATAGGTACGTCAAGTCACCAATTAAAGAAGTAAATTATTCAAAAAGTGCACATTTGATGTAATTGGAAGTAAGATCGATTTCCGATGTTATTTTGCACGATTTGTCGAGTGAAAGGAATGAACAAAATATCACAGCATTTTTTCATTCGCTTTTGTTGATAAAATACAGTCACCATAATACAATAAAAACCATCCCTGCGACATAGAAAGCCCAATAAAAATTTTCATAACTGCCTCCATTTAATGTACTAAAAGGTTCTGCCCTCTGCTCGCTACGCATCGCCATCCCTGTAACATAAAGAACCCGTAGTTTTGCGGTGATATGATGACACTTTTGGATAAAAATTTCATCATTTAATGTACTAAGGGGCTCTGTCCCCTGCTCACTACACTTCGCTCTGTGACATAAAGAATCCATAGTTTTGCGGTCATAAGATGACACTTTTGGATAAAAATTTCATTGCTACCCCCATTTAATGTACTAAGGGGCTCTGCCCCCTGCTCACTACACTTCGCTCTGTGACATAAAGAACCCATAGTTTTGCGGTCATAAGATGACACTTTTGGATAAAAATTTCATAGCTATCCCCATTTAATGTGCTAAGGGGCTCTGCCCCCTGCTCACTACACTTCGCTCTGTGACATAAAGAACCCATAGTTTTGCGGTCATAAGATGACACTTTTGGATAAAAATTTCATAACTACCCCCATTTAATGTACTAAGGGGCCCTGCCCCCTGCTCGCAACGCTTCGCCATCCCTGTGACATAAAGAAGTTTTGCTGTGATAAGATGACACTTCTACCCCCATTTAATGTACTAAGCGGCTCTGCCCCCTGCTCGCTACTCTTCGCCATCCATGTGACATAAAGAACCCATAGTTTTGCGGTGATAAAATAGCACTATTGGATAAAATTTCATAACTACCCCCATTTAATGTACTAAGGGGCTCTACCCCCTGCTCGCTACGCTTCGCCATCCCTGTGACATAAAGAACCTATAGTTTTGCGGTGATAAGATGACACTTTTGGATAAAAATTTCATAACTACCCCCATTTAATGTACTAAAGAGCTCTGCCCCTGCTCGCTAAATTTTGTATTTTTTTACTTTTTCTATATAATCTATGTTTATTCATTTATTTAAGAAGAAATAAAATTAAATTCTACAGCTCCTTTATTTAAATCAATTAATTCACCTTTTTGATTAGTAATCCTCATTTTTATTCTTTCAACAGGATCCACTTTAACAGGAAAATATATCCAATTATTAAATTCTTTTGAAATTATACTACCTGGAGGGTTTTTATTAGTGAAAGAATATATGACTTCTGAATTATATTGATTTATTAAAGATCCTTTTACAACATCACAGTGAATATAAATATTATCAATTCCGTTGGATATATCAGCAATATGTTCACCTTCAACCTCTGTTTCTTCATCATAACTTCCATATGTCGGTTTTAAAAAGCCTATAATTTTATGAAAGTTACTTTTTGTAAAATCAATTACCCAACCATTTTTCAGTTTAATAGATATTCTTTGTCTTGCTTCAATAATACCAAATTTGGCAGGTGGATCCTTACCAAATATTTTCATCATATACTCATTTAAACCTCTTACAGTATAATTACCATTTGAGATAACAATTGTTATATCTGTGTCTAATGTATACATTCTAAATATGTTATTTCCATAATTCTTACTTATATTAAACCATGAAACTTCCATAGAAAACGACTGTAAAGCTAATTTTTTTATTTTAAGAGGTGTAATAAAATTTACAGTAAATTCCTCTGATCTCTCATTACCTTCAGATTTTAATATTATCATTTATACATAACAAAATTTTCATTACAGTCACTAGGTTTTTGTGTAGGAAATGATTTGAAAACATTTTTAGGTGATATACCTTTATTCCTTTCTCTTATATATTTCATACAAAATAAACCGCATTTCACAGATGAAGGTTTCTGTAAAAAACTATCATTATAACCTATTTTTGTTTTTTTTATTGGATGTAACAAGAAATGATTTAATATTTTTAGGTATATCGTTATATTTACCAAACGGATCAAAATATTCCACATATTTATATTTAGGATCATTATAATAACAAACCCAATGAGTTCCGGGACCTGTTGATACATCTAAATTAATGATTCCATTTTCAAATATTTCTATTGTTTTAGGTAATAAATCGGAGGTAAATACACCTCTAAATCCTTTTTCATTTTTCATATTTTCTTCAATCATTTCATCACTTATTCCCACGGTTGATATATTCCCTTTCCACTCCGTTTTTTTTTTTTCCCAGATCCTTTCATCTCTTTATGTACAGTTGAACTAGCTAATCCAGATAAAATACCTGCTGCTAATGGTGGAGCTGCAAATTTAGCAGCGGTTATTAGTGCTGCCAGAAATGGTAAAAATCCTCCATTTTTATATAATTGAGTTTTACTGACTGTAATTCTTTTTCCATTAATAATATGATTAATTTGAGTTTTAGTTAAATACATCTCATGATTAGGAGTTTTAGATATATTTATTTGTAATGTTACTTATTCTTTATTTCTAAAAGCTGATTTAAGTTTATTTTTCTGACCTTCACTCAAATAAACTTTATTTTTTATCATTTATTAACAGAGAAATTGTTTATGATATCGTTGTACATCCTTATAAGTCATTTCTCCATTTTTTAATAACATATCTAACAATAAAGCTACTTGATTATATAATTTCTTTGATTTACTACCATTACATATTTTATTTGTTAAATTTGATAATACATCCAATCCTTTACCAACCTTTATATCTTTACTACTTCGAATCAGATTTAATCTATTCATATAAGTTTGTAACATATTTTCTCTATTTTTATTTTCTTCTATTTCGTTCCTTTTCTGATTTAATTCCTCCTCTAAAATATTTTTAGCCCTAGAAATTGTACTTTTTAAGTTGCCTCTTTTCTTTGATAATCCTTCTTTTAGAAATTGTACAAAGGGTGTATAGATACTACTCAGGCATTTGACATACCCTATCCCAAACACTTCGATACCCCTTTGCAGGCATTGATGTCCTCCCAAAAAGACAGGTAATTGACATACCCTATCCCAAACAGTCCGATCCCCCTTTGAAGACATTGGCGTTCTGTCCGCAAAGAGGGATCGAACTGTTTGGGATAGGGTATGTCAAATGCCTGTCTTTTTGAGAGATTCTTCGTTTGGGATGAACGCTGTACCAGCCGTAAGCAAAAGGTCAAACTACAATATATGTGAAAGAACTATTTACTTCAGCGTGTTCCCCAAATATAAAAAATATATAGAAAAAAACTAATATATTATAGAAAAAAACTAAAAAATCTCAATATTCGGTAAATTAAAGCAAGTTTAATTATTATCGGTTAATTTGAAGTAAGATTTCAGGTGTTATTTTGCCCGACTTTGCCGAGTAAATGGAATGTATAAGGAATGAACAAAATATCATAGTATTTACTTATTCGCCTTTATTGATTTAATACAATCACCATATTTTAATATAAATTTCATTGTATTCATCAAATTTTTCCGCGCTTATTTATATATATAGAAAAAAAACTAAAAATTTCGATATTCGGTAAATTAAAGCCAGATCAATAATTATCGGTTAATTTAAAGTAAGATCGATTTCAGATGTTATTTTGCTCGGCTTTGTCGAGTGAACGGAATGTATAAGTAATGAACAAAATATCATAGCATTTGCTCATTCGCTTTTGTTGATACAATACAATCACCATAATACAATAAAAACTATTCCTGTGGCGTAGATAATCCATAGTTTTGTGAAACAGCATAGTTTTGCGATAATTTGATGACACCTTTGGTGAACGTTTTCCATAACTACCTCAATTTGATGTGGTTAACTTTAAATGTATATTTTGAATTTACGTCTTTGAAAAAAAATACGGCACTTAAGATTTTTATGAACTCTCCTTACTTAGCAAGTTATATAAGTTTCATTATCTTCATCAAATTTTTCCCGTACTCTGTAAAGGAGGAAACTAGATATCTCAATATTTAGTAAAAATTTATATTTTTACTTATGAAAATGTTTTGCATATTTAAGGATTAGTTGGTAAAATCGGAAGTATGAATAATTTCTAAAAGATATGCCAAATACTTTTCTGTAAATCGTAACCATTTGAAGTTTCCTTTCAATCTACTTACACCGCCCATCATAACATGTTGTTCAAATAAATCTTTTCTTCGAAAACTATTTGCTTTCTGCTGCTCTACTAGAGAAAGAATTCTTCAAATAAAAATCATTTTTAATATTTTATTGATAAAACATCTGAAGTAGCAGACTCCAACTTTCTCATATATTAATTTAACATAATGTTAGAATTTGTCAAAATGTTAAATAATATGGTGCTAAGTAAAACCCTAAGCTTTTAAAACATTAATTTATTAACTTTGGTGTTTGTGGCATAACCCTCTTAGATCAATACTAAATGTCTTGAGCCGAAACTATCTTTAGCTGAACATGATAGTGTGGTCTAGCATCTGTTAACTCCAGGTTTGATTTCAGCCACTCAAAAGTGGTTACCATAAGTTAATAACACACTCTACAGAAAAATACCTCTGACTACATTTATCTAAAAACCACCTTCTCAAATAGCGCCCATCAACGAAATATTTACTTGCTCGGTGCATTAATCGACGTTAAAAATTTTGGCACCTCGTCATCTACGTGACTCACACATACACACAACTCTTTGGGTACAACACCTCGGCTTCAAAATTATAAGTTCAGTCCTGAGATGTAAGCTTAATCGTGAGCTCAGTCCTCAGACGTAAGCTTAATTGAGAACTCAGTCCTCAGACGTAAGCTTAATTGTCAGCTCAATCGAAGCAGGCAGAAAAACAGAAAGAGACAAACATCTTCCTCTATTGTCATAGAATTTTACATATTTAAACTTTCCCTGTATACATAGTATAATGTATAGGGAAAGTATTATGACGGCGTCGAAAATTTGAATTCGAATTTTCAACAGAAGATCCCATTTCATGCATCCGTGAACTCGAATTTACTGAAAATATTTATCAGCGTTTCTCAATAATTTATTACATTTCACTTGTAAATCTGAACTTAACATTCATCAAAGTTGATTCCACAACAGTTTCAAAAATATTTCATAAAAACTATCCATAGTGTTAGATTAGGAGATATGCTGAGCTCTATCAATATTTAACTTAAGATTAACCCCACCAATGCATCCTTCAGCTTTATAAAAGTCATTTTTGGTGGAATTTTATTATGCGTGTATCCAAAGTTAAAATTTGAAGTCGCACCTCGCTTTTATAAATGCTCTTTGGCAGATTTTCTGCTTAATACACATTACCAAACATAAATTAATATTGAACAAATATTTTGTATTAATTTTTTCATATAGAAATATTTAATATAATTAATTATATTATTATTTAATTATATAATTAATTATATTTATTAATCTATATAAATAAAAATGAAAATCTGTCTGTCTGTCTGTCTGTCTGTCTGTCTGTTTGTCACACCATCACGGGAGAACGGCTGAACCGAATTTGATGAAATTTTGTGGGTAGCCCAGAAATAGCCCCACTTAAAATTATATCCGTGTTTTGAGTTTCTACGACCAGTGGTTCTCGAGATATTAGTAAAAAACAAAATTTTCGTTTGTCTCATCTTCACGGAAAAACGGCTGAACCGAATTTAATGAAATTTAGTGAATAGCCTTGAAATATACCCCCATAAATTTTCTCCAAGTTTCGAGTTTCTAAGACCTGGAGTTGTTGAGATATTAATGAAAAACGGAACTTTTTCCTAGGAGTTCTACTCCCTAACTCCATGGTTTATCCAAACGAAAAGCTTGAAAATCGTTTGAAAGTGAATTAAAATTTAATCTCTGAGTTTGATGGGAGATTTTTTGCGTTAATTAGTCACTTTCTGAAAACATGAATTGTTTGAAACATGATTTAAAGGGGAAATCTATCTCCATGGTTCATGGTTTATTTAAAACAAGCTTTTACGGAACAATGAGAAGTATAGAGAAATCAAAATCGTTATTTAATTTCGCAGTTTATGTTATAAGACATGACATATTTAACATGTTATAAGATTCTATCTTATATCATGTTACTCAGAAACGCAATTAAATTAAATCTGTCTGTTAATTTTAAGAATTATTTTTTCGATTTGAATAATAAATAAATTGATATAAAAATATATTTTAGAAAAGAATGATTTGATTTTTCTTATAGCATTTTTGACTGGATAATATCAATTACGGTCTTCAGGTTTAAAAATTATTATTATTTATATTTTCGGGGATTATTGATTCAAGGATTATTGATATTTTCAAGTTATTATGCAATTATTTTATTATGACAAAAATTGTTTAAACTCATATATTGTATGTTGTACGAATCTTCTACAAATACACGTGTATATCTTTTAATCTACGAGAATATAAGTAGTACAGGTATATTGACATATGTTTTGATATATATTGGCATATATTGGAATCAATTACGACCTTCTGGTATAAAGAGTACGGATATTATTGATGTTTTCAATTTATTACGTCATCTCTTTTATTTTGGCAAATATTTTTGAGACGCATATTGTAATACAGGTAATCTTCTACTAACACATTGGCATATTTTCTGATCTGCGACAATATAATTAGTACGGGGTTGCATATATTCATTCAATTCCTATTTTTTCTTCTGTAAATTTGCTTACAAAAGGGGGCAGGATGTTTTATTCTTCAGATCTGATCGTGAAGATAATTTTGCATAGTGAGAACATATATTCTTAAACTTCTCTTTAGGAGCAATAAATTTAATATTTTAACAGAATTTGCACATGATTGCGAACTTTAAGTTTCTTTAAATTATACACTCCGTACGAATAACGGGTGTGCTGTTAGTGGTTAATAAATTTTAACATTTTAGGAGGATATATCATGTTGCTCGGCATCGCAATTAAATTAAATGTGTTTGTTAATGTTTTTATTATTTTTTTTTCGATTTAAATAATAAATAAATGTATAAATGGATATAAAAGTATATCTTATGAATGGACGGTTTGATTTTTCTTTTAATTATATTTATTGCTGACTGCGTACATCAATTTCATTTATTTTGGCAAAGAGTTTTCAAGCTTATATCGTATTTAGCTACTAAACTCATATATTGTGTTTAGCCAATAAATTCATATAGCCGATTGTTGAAACAGAAAAAGAGTAGAGCGGGTATATCTTCTAATACAATTGTAGTGTTTTCATTTAGTATATTGAAACGGGATATGAATGTTTCATTCAGATCTGCAAATTCAAAGCTACGAATTTGGAGGGATATCGCTAATTTGACAACTTTTCTTAAACTTTGCCAAATTGACGGAAATGTCGCCAAATTGATATAAACGACACACAAACAGCTGCCATAAACCTTCGGGTTGGTCGTGAGGCTTGGGTCTATCAATGTATTTTTAACACTTTACAACAAAGTTGAAAAGTGTTTATGACTTTGTTCATTCTGTCTGTCTGTCTGTCTGTCTGTCTGTCTGTCTGTCTGTCTGTCCGTTAGCACGATAACTGCTGTAAAAATGAGTTTATCAAAATGAAATTTTAGTATGTTGTTCAGACGGTCTGTAGGACCTATGGGAATATAAATAAATAATATCACCCAATTAGTTTTTTATTGAACCCGGGTTGAAAAAATGAAATACATTGAACCCTATGGGACCTAATTTATCAAACATTTTTTAAGTAAATTTAAAATTCACGAATTGCTTCGAAATTTTTAGGAAATATTCACATTATCCCATAGAATATATAAAAAAAAATTCAGTAAAATATGTTAAGTAGTTTTTTAATTAAAAAAATTATTTAATATAGGGAAAAAAACAAATTCAATTAAATTCTGACTTTGGGATATCTTCCAGAAAGAAAAGAGAGAGATATTATATAATAAATATCTCTCCATTTGTTTAAACGTTTTGCATATGGGAGTGGCTTCATATTTTAAAATAAATTTGGTAGATAACAATTTTTCATTTTTTTTAAATTTTATATAACTCTTCATGATAAATTTAATTGATGGCATTTTAAATGCACTTTCCTACGTCCTAGAAAGTTAAAATTTGGTACACAGCTTAAATTTGTTGAACATTTTATTCGACAAAAATTTGATGGATCTTTAAATATAGATCATACATTTTTTTCGAAATGGCCTGAAAATAATCCCCGTTCACTTCTATAAATCATTGGTGTAATATTGTTAAAAATTCTGATGTGGACAGCACATGTCTTTCTCTGCAGACTCATATTCGTTCTCTTTATTTATTCAATGATAATTTGAGTTTATCTGCACAACATAAGTATTTTAAATGACATTGAATTTACACGTTAAACTTAAATTTGGTTCTCATTTGATAGCTGGACTTATTGTCAACTAGCCGCCTTTGGCGACCAGCCTGTTCGCTACCCTTGAAAATTCTGACCGTGGCAAACTCGTTGGCGCGACCTACCAGAAAGGTGTAAGGTAACTGCTTGGAAGGCCAGGAAGTGCCACCCAATTTAGACCGGAACCCAATGGGGGAGGCATCCAAAGAGACCGTACCCTCCTTCCCCTACCACAAACCTCTCGGAAGGACTTGCAGTCCCACATGTTTAACGTGATCGTACTCCGCGTGAACACGGCTGCAGTTTTGGCAATGGCGGGAATCGAACCCGGGCCTACCGAGTGAAATTCCCGCGCGCTAACCACTGGGCTACCGTGCCATCCGCCACAATCTCCATAACTTATTTTTATTCGGCCAATTTAGACTGAAACCCAGTGGGGGAGGCATCCACATGGACCGAACCCCCCTTCCCCTACCACCAACCTCTCGGAAGGACTTACCGACCCACATGTTTAACGTCATCGTACTCCGCGTGAACATGGCGGCAATTTTGGGAATCGAACCCGGGCCTACCAAGTGCAAATCCCGCGCACTAACCACTGGGGTACTTCACCCTCCGCGATATTCTTCATAACTTTCTTTTTATTCACCCAATTTAGACCGGAACCAAGTGGAAGAAGCATCCACAGGGACCGTACCTTTCTTCCCCTACCACTAACCTCTCGGAAGGCTTACAGACCCACATGTTTAACGTGATCGTTTACACGGCAATTTTGGGAATCGAACCCGGACATACCGAGTGCAATTTCCGCGCGCTAACCATTGGGCTACTTTGCCCTACGCGACAATCTCCATAACTTTCTTTTTATTCATCCACAGGGACCGTACCCTCCTTCCCCTACCACCAACCTCTCGGAAGTACTTCCGGACCCACATGTTTATTGTGATCGTACTCCGCGTGAACACGGCGGCAGTTTTGGAAGTGGCTGGAATCGAACCCGGGCCTACCGAGTGCAATTCCTGAGCGCTAACCACTGGGCTGCCTCGCCCTCCGCAACTTTCTTTATATTCACCCAATTTATACGGGAACTCTGTGAGGGAGGCATTCATAGGGACCGTACCCTCCTTCCCCTACCACCAACCTCTCGGAAGGACTCACGAACCCACATGTTTAACGTGATCGTACTCTGCGTGAACGTAGCGTAAGTTTTGGCAGTGGCGGGAATCGAACCCGGGCCTACTGAGTGAAATTCCCGCGCGCTAACCACTGGGCTGCCGCGCCCTCCGCGACAATCTCCATAACTTTCTATATATTCACCCAATTTAGACGGGAACCCAGTGGGGGAGGCATCCACAGGGGCCGTATCCTCCTTCCCCTACCACCAACCTCTCGGAAGAACTTACGGACCCACATATTTAACGTGATCGTATTCCACGTAAACACGGCGGCAGTTTTGGCAGTGGCGGGAATCGAACCCGGGCCTACCGCTAACTTCCCGCGCGCTAATTTGCAATTTAAAATGACCATATGCTTAATTCCGTCATCCTCATTCCATTGTTTCATTGTTCCATCATTTAAAATATCCATAAAATTAAAATATCCAAAAGTTAAAATATACATTTAAAAAATCCAGATCGTCCCATCATTTAAAATATAAATATAATAATTTATATAGAGCAAAGGCGCTCTATTCAGAACCGTGACGTCACCTCCACCTTGACGTCCCCACCCACCACCTTCCCTGCTTCAGCGGGGGAGAAACGAAGCGTCACGCCGAGCGGAACGGCGAGAAATTTAAAATCATGACGTCTTTAAAATTGCGATCCTGAAGGCAATTTTCATTATTTCTGGACCAGATTAGACTTGTAAGAATGCCAGATGTTTGACCTTTCTGAAAATGTAAATTATTAGTCGAAATTATGAGTACTTTTCACGATGCGAGAATTTAAAAACCAAAAATCGTTTTCTTGAGCAAAAAGTGACTTTTGTTTTAAAATCTTTAAAAAATATTAGAAATCGAAATTCAGATTTGAAATTGATATATTTTTACTCGAAATTCTCTGTTCTTTCCGATGGTGTAATTTGTTTTTTTCTACGATGTCTGGATCGTGGAGAAAAAAGGGCAAAAAACGGTCGAAATCGCATAAAACATTAAATAAATAAAAAAATAATTAAAATTTTAAAAATCGGTTTTCACGTGTCCCCTTCCCTCCCCCCCGGGTCTCCGATTGCCAAATTTCGTAGCTCTCCGACGCGCGGTCGCGAAACGTATAGTGTATAAGACAGACACACAGACATTGCCTTTTATTATATAGAAGGTGGCGTAGCGAAAACGCGAAAAAACTAGAATATCTCAAGAACGGCTAGTCCTAGAGTAATGGGGTTAGTCTTATTCTTTTTGTTGTCAAAAATCACATATAAAATAGGAATTTAATTGATATAATTGAGCACACGTAGTCTTTTATTTTTATATATAACGATTTTTGCTGGCCATTTCGCAAAAATAGCCCGTTCCTTTTTCCCGAATCTTAGTAGAATAACCTACAAATGATTTATATACAAAATTTTGTTAAATTTGGTATATAAATCACTTGTAGGTTATTGAAATATTATACACCAAATTTTGTTAAATTTGGTTCATTAGTTTTTAGCTAGAGTGGATAAAGGCAATTTCTGCGGCCATTTCGCAAAGAAGGCAGATTCTTTTATTACGAATCGTACTATAATCTAATGAACATCAGGATTTCCCACAAAAAACATACCTACCAAATTGTATGAAATTCGGTCCATTAGTTTTTCAATTAGAGTGGATGTAATATCCACACAGACACACAGAAACATACACAGATACACCCTTACACACACAGATACACCCTTACACACACAGACGTCTTCCTAAAAGTAGTTTTTTCGTGTTCTAGAAGTCCCAAAACGTGTAGATCCTTTGAAAATTCGAGTTCCGATCTTCGGCACGATTCCAATACTTTGAGTACATACACATACACATATATATTATCTGTGTATCTAAATTCCGTGCCTATGCAATTACAATAGTTGTGATTTTAAATGATCCCTAAACTTTTATTATTTCTTCAAGGAAGCCTAATTTTAACATATGCAGAATGCAAATATCTCAAGCGATTGTAAGATGAATTACATAAGAATTGCTGAATTTTTTTCACACAAAATTATTTAGCTCTGAAGTCTGGAATACAAGTTATATGAATGAAATATTCATTGATTTTGCATAAAGAATCAGATGATTTATATTTCGATACAGTTTTAAATATTTAAGTATAATAAATTACTGTAGTACTGTGATAATGTAAAAGATATTACCACTGAATGAATCACATTTTAGAAATTTTTAAATGAAATTACATTTCAGTTGGAAAGTGTTTCATAATCAATGCTTATGCATGATTGATCTTTCTTGTTTTGTTTTGTTTTGTTACAAGAGAGTACTGAAATGATGTTTGGGTAGCATTTATCTGTCAGACCAACCATCCTACTTAGTAATACATTTAGCGAATTTTTAAAATGTCACCAAATTGATAAAAATGTTTTCAAATCTATAAAAATATCTTGAAATTGATAAAATTGCGCTACATAAATGATATTAATTGTTTTTTGTTAGGGGATAGTATTGTGATGATATTTCGTCAATTTGTCGCAAAGTGGAACTGTCAGTTCTACAGTCCCACTTGGCGATAAATTTGGCGATTTTTTAAAATGTCGCTAATTTGACGAAACTGTCGCCAAATGTTTCATAGAAATATAACTATTTAGACGATATTTTTTCTACCAATTTATTTGAAGCAAATGATATCATGTCGTTTAGCAACGGATTTAAATCCAATGTGTTTATGCGGCAGACGATTTATATTAAATCCTTTTCGATTTGAATAATGAAGATATGTATATAAAATAAATTTCATTGCCATTTCATTTTGGACTGGATAATATCAATTATACTCTTCAGGTTTAAACATTATTATTATTGATATTTTCCGGAATTATTGATTCAGGGATTATTGATATTTTTAAGTTATTACGCCATTGTTTTATTGCGGCAAAAATTGCTGACACACGCATATTGTACGTTGTACGAGTAATCTTCTAGGAATGCACGGGTATATCTTCTAACCTACGAGAATATAAGTAGTACAGGTATATTGGCATATATTTTGACATATATTGGCATATATATTGGAATCAAGTACAGTCTTCTGGTATGAAGATTAAGGGGATTAATTATATATTCAATTTATTACGTCGTCTGTTGTATTTTACCAAAAAACATTTGAGACTCATATTGCAAAACGGGCAATCTTCTACTAATAATCGGACATTATAAGTAGTACGTGTATATCTTCCCATATAATTTTAGCACTTTAATTTTGACATATATTGGAATAAATGACTGTCTTCAGATTTAAAGATTACGGGTTTATTGGTATTTTCAATTTATACATGTAATCTACTAATACAGGTTATATTTTCTAATATTCGCGTATATAATTAGTACGGGTCCCATACAATTTTAACGCTTTTATTTTGCATATATTGATTCAATTCCATATTTTTTTTTTATATTTGCTTACATAAGGGGTCCAAGATGTTTTATTCTTCAGATATGTCCATGAAGATAATTTTCTATAGCGAGAACAGAGATTCTTAAACTTCTTTTTAGGAGCATTATATTAAATATTTTAACAGAATATTTTGATTAAACATGTCATTTAGTATACTATAAGAATTTGGGTATGATTATGATTTTCAAGTTTCTTTATATTATATACTCCGTACGAAGAACGGGTATGCTGCTAGTATTTAATATAATTATATTAATCATCATTAAAATTCGTCCCTGCAACTGTTTGTCAAAATTAATTTATGGCAATATTCATATGTAAATATAGAATAGTACGTGACTTTGCGCACAATTAATAATGAACTAGATCACAACCTAAAACGCAGTACATATGAAGTTACGTAAACAGGCGTACGTTTCAGAAATATTTAGATTTCCATCTTCAGTAGGAACAAGCCTGGATCTGATCGACTAAATAAATGGTAAACTAAGTCGGATACATAGAAAATGGCCCCATTTGATTAGCGCCACCTAGTGTCACAAAAGTTAAGTAAAATGAAAAAAATCAGAAAATGAAGGAAATATGAACTTGAAAAGCAAACAAAAAAAAACATATAGTCTGAACATTTACTCTGAATTTTCTTTCTTTCTTCATATTTGTTTCTCGATTTCATACTTCCTTCATTTTCTGTTTTTCTTCGTTTTACTTCCCTTTCGTCACATTTAGTTACGCTACTACACCGGACTTAGTCGTTCGCCATTTTTATTAACACTTTACAACAAAGTTGAAAAGTGTTTATGACTTTGTTCATTCTGTCTGTCTGTCCGTTAGCACGATAACTGCCGTAAAAATGACTTAATCAAAATGAAATTTTAGTATGTTGTTCAGACGGTCTGTAGAACCTATGGGAATATAAATGAATAATATCACCCAATTAGTTTTGGATTGAACCCGGGTCGAAAAAATGAAATAAATTGAGCCCTATGGGACCTAATTTTTCAAACATTTTTTAAGCGGATTTAAAATTCACAAATTGCTTCGAAAATTTTATGTAAAATTCAAATTGTTCCATAAAATATATAAAAAAAATTCAGCGAAATATATTCAGTAGTTTTTTAAATAAAAATTAAAATAATAATTACACCTCTTATATGAAACGATCACGTGACCATGATATGAAACGATCACGTGACCATGATATGAAACGATCCCATGACCCACTTCAAAATTGTATATGGCATCCATCTTGTTTCAAAATCGTGATTTTTTAAAGTTCTTTTTAATTCATATTGAGTGTTGTATCCGTCCTAAAACTACTTTATTTTTGCTTAAATTCTGTGCATCTACATACTGAAACAACGCAATGACAATATATTTGAGTTTAAATGCTCATCTAAATTTGATTATTTCTACAACTAAGCCTATTTTTCACCTATGTAAAATGTAAACAGCAAAATATATAGAATGAGTTGTATTAGAATTCCTGTATTTTTTTAACACAAAATAATTTAGTCCATGGAGTCTGCATGACTGATATGAATGAAATATTAATTGATTTCATAAAGAGAAGGACGATTTTTTTCGATGAAGTTTCAAGCATAGAGTTTAATTTTTTGTAGCTCCATGGTCTTAAATAAAATGTTTAAATAAAATAAATTATTATAGTATTGTGATGAATGAAATTAATGGGAGAAAGTTATGAATGAAATCCTGTTTTTATAGAGAGATCCAGGCGTGTTATTTTTTCTATGACGTCTTTTGAATTAATTTCACTTGTTTTCGATGAAGTTTTCAAATATAATAAATTATCGTAGTATTATGATAATTCTAAAACTATTACCGAGGAATGTATAACATTTTAGAGATGTTTAAACCAGGCAATTTATATTTCAATGCCGTCATTTGAATGAAGTTTATTTTTTTCGATGAAGATTTAAGTTTTCAAATATAATAAATTAATGCAGTATTGTGATAAGTTTCACAATATTACCGAGGAATGTATTGCATTTTAGACTTGTTTAAATAAAATTGCATTGAAATTGGAAAGTGTTTCATAATCAATGCTTTAAGCATGATTTATCTTTCTTGTTTATTTAATCGTCATAGTCTAGTGTTCAAATCTAAATTTATTCGCACTGAAGAAGAAAATTCAAAGATTTACGAAACGCACGTTTGCTTACTTCCCTTTATTTGCTCTGCATTTTACGTTCTGATCTAGTTAATTATTAATAAGCATATATCGTGCTGTAAAATATTCAAATATCTTATTTTTCCCCTTTCATCTAATTTTCATCAAAATCCAACAATCCACAGAAATAAATGATTCCCTATGTTTACAAAACTCAAACAAATTTCCAAATGTATCATTTCACCAAACTCTATTTATGTTCCTATCCGTCAGAATTATCTGAAACATGAAACAAAATTAGAAATGCAGTCGAATGTGAACAAACTTTTCAAGCTAATGCCTCCTTGCGTCTGATTCGTGCAGGATTTGTTTAACTTATTGAATAGCTCCAATCAAAATATTTCTGGAAATATGAAAATAATTCAACATTATATTCTATGTTCAATTAGTTTCTGTCTGTTCATTCTAAAGAGTGCCTGTTATTGAGATTCACATAAATAATTCAAAACGAACATATGTAATTCAAAACGAGCACTCTAGGTGTTTGTATTACAGATATTCAATTAAATAGAATGTCTGTAAAATGATCTGCCTGATCTGCAAAAATCGATACGTTTGGAAGGCCAGTTAAAAGACGTTTGCCGCAATTATAAGATAGCAGTCGCTAAAACAATATTGTGAACATCACATAAAAGGAGAGCTACAATCGCAATTTAACCGATTTCTTTTTAATTTAGTTATGTGTTTTAAGTAGAGATGTGGATTTTTCGGAAAATTTTGAAATAGAAAATTGTCCGCACGGAAAACGTTTCCGGAAATTTTTGGAACTATTCTCTATATAATATTTCAGCTGAAATACTACGTTCAATGACTTTTAAAAGTATTCATCCTTATATTACAGCTACACTCAAACGTATATTATATAACAAAGCAGAAAAAAAAGCTTAAATCAAGAAACATACAAAAAAAATTCTATGCATAAAATTTCCATATATATATGTATACTGCAGTTAGCAGCTACAATTTACTATTTTCCATTAATATGTTTGCTTTTGAATACTTATAGGAAAATTATATTTCATGTATAATAATGTTTTTTTTTCCTATCTTCAAAATTCCAAGTTTAAAGCATTGCACTAATGAAATAGAATGAGAAATAATTTAAAACTGTTAGACCTTATCAGAATCATAAATAATTCGCTGTTTATAATAGGTATAAGAAAGTTCACAAAATATAATATTCTAAAAAAAAATTAAAAGCTGATTATAATTGAAAAATACATTAAATATTATATTGCATTTCCTTCAATATCTATTGATAATTCAAAGGGAAACATTCTACCATCTTCTTCAAAAAAATAAAATAAATAAAAAAATAAACTACTAGTTTATTATGTATAAAAATAAATTATTAAGTTATTAACATATTATACGACAAAACAAAATGTAAAAAATCTTGTAATTATAGGCGCTTTAAGAGACAATTTGCAAGTTGAGTAAGCATATACTCGTATTTAGTGCTATTAGAGCACTTATCCTCAGCTGAACTTGCGAATACATTCCATTTTTACTTTCCTTATATACATAATGTATAAGGAAAGTATTGTGACGGGGTCGAAAATTCGAATTCAAGTTTTCGACGGGAGAGCACGTTTCAAGCATCCCTGATCACGAATCAAACATTTTGAGGTGATGTCTGTGTGTGTGTCAGTGAGTCTGTGGAGATGATATCTCACGAACGAATGGAGCAATTCAAATGAAATTTGGTATAAAAATTGCAATCCTGTAAGCTGGAAGCCTATTGTTTTTAAACATAGTCGAATGTTCAGAAGCCCCCTAAATTTTTGAGTGAAATTTTGAAAAAATCATAAAAAAAATCTAAACCTTTAATAAAGTTACGCAAATAGATATGTCTTATGTAATTTTTTCTTAGAAAACGATTGACAGAGACTTTAGAACGCTAGCATGAACCGTTCTCGAGATATTGCACATTTTTCTAATAAATGTATCAAAAAATCCCATAAATTAAAAAAAATATTAACTGTTGAGAAACATGTTCAATTTTCATATGTAATATCATACGATAAATTTGGTGACATCATTCTCGTGGATCTAGCTCGTTCCATTCATGACAAAAGATACTTTAAGTAATACTTTTGTATTTGAAAGTCAATAGTCATTTATCTGCTATAAGAATAACTTATTTCTCCATCCACAACCTTAGCGAGATTTTGGCGACGAATTTGGCGGAATGTCGCCAACTTGGCGACTTTTTATATTTTTGAAATGTTGTCAAATTAACGAAAATCTCGCCAAATGGAAAAAAATGACGCTAAATCAATAAAAATGACAACTAATTGTCGAAAATTCAATATCTTGGAAAGAGCACACGTATCTACGGGTCGCTTTCATTTCGTCGACACTCATTGCGTCGACAACTCATTTCGTCGACGCCACTTAGTCGACAACTCATTCCGTCGATAAGTACATTTCGACGACAAGTACATTTCGTCGACACTCATTTCGTCGACAAGTACATTTCGTTGACACTCATTTCGTCGACACTCATTTTTAACACTTTACAACAAAGTTGAAAAGTGTTTATGACTTTGTTCATTCTGTCTGTCTGTCTGTCTGTCTGTCTGTCTGTCTGTCCGTTAGCACGATAACTGCCGTAAAAATGAGTTTATCAAAATGAAATTTTAGTATGTTGTTCAGACGGTCTGTAGGACCTATGGGAATATAAATAAATAATATCACGCAATTAGTTTTTTATTGAACCCGGGTTGAAAAAATGAAATACATTGAACCCTATGGGACCTAATTTTTCAAACATTTTTTAAGTAAATTTAAAATTCACGAATTGCTTCGAAATTTTTAGGAAATATTCACATTATCCCATAGAATATATAAAAAAAAATTCAGTAAAATATGTTAAGTAGTTTTTTAATTAAAAAAATTATTTAATATAGGGAAAAAAACAAATTCAATTAAATTCTGACTTTGGGATATCTTCCAGAAAGAAAAGAGCGAGATATTATATAATAAATATCTCTCCATTTGTTTAAACGTTTTGCATATGGGAGTGGCTTCATATTTTAAAATAAATTTGGTAGATAACAATTTTTCATTTTTTTTAAATTTTATATAACTCTTCATGATAAATTTAATTGATGGCATTTTAAATGCACTTTCCTACGTCCTAGAGAGTTAAAATTTGGTACACAGCTTAAATTTGTTGAACATTTTATTCGACAAATATTTGATGGATCTTTAAATATAGATCATACATTTTTTTCGAAATGGCCTGAAAATAATCCCCGTTCACTTCTATAAATCATTGGTGTAATATTGTTAAAAATTCTGATGTGGACAGCACATGTCTTTCTCTGCAGACTCATATTCGTTCTCTTTATTTATTCAATGATAATTTGAGTTTATCTGCACAACATAAGTATTTTAAATGACATTGAATTTACACGTTAAACTTAAATTTGGTTCTCATTTGATAGCTGGACTTATTGTCAAAGGTGGCGTAGCGAAAACGCGAAAAAACTAGAATATCTCAAGAACGGCTAGTCCTAGAGTAATGGGGTTAGTCTTATTCTTTTTGTTGTCAAAAATCACATATAAAATAGGAATTTAATTGATATAATTGAGCACACGTAGTCTTTTATTTTTATATATAACGATTTTTGCTGGCCATTTCGCAAAAATAGCCCATTCCTCATTCCTTTTTCCCGAATCGTAGTAGAATAACCTACAAATAATTTATATACAAAATTTTGTTAAATTTGGTATATAAATCACTTGTAGGTTATTGAAATATTATACTCCAAATTTTGTTAAATTTGGTTCATTAGTTTTTAGCTAGAGTGGATAAAGGCAATTTCTGCGGCCATTTCGCAGAGAAGGCAGATTCTTTTATTACGAATCGTACTATAATCTAATGAACATCAGGATTTCCCACAAAAAACATACCTACCAAATTGTATGAAATTCGGTCCATTAATTTTTCAATTAGAGTGGATGTAATATCCACACAGACACACAGAAACATACACAGATACACCCTTACACACACAGACGTCTTCCTAAAAGTAGTTTTTTCGTGTTCTAGAAGTCCCAAAACGTGTAGATCCTTTGAAAATTCGAGTTCCGATCTTCGGCAGGATTCCAATACTTTGAGTACATACACATACACATATATATTATCTGTGTATTATCTGTGTATCTAAATTCCGTGCCTATGCAATTACAATAGTTGTGATTTTAAATGATCCCTAAACTTTTATTATTTCTTCAAGGAAGCCTAATTTTAACATATGCAGAATGCAAATATCTCAAGCGATTGTAAGATGAATTACATAAGAATTCCTGAATTTTTTTCACACAAAATTATTTAGCTCTGGAGTCTGGAATACAAGTTATATGAATGAAATATTCATTGATTTTGCATAAAGAATCAGATGATTTATATTTCGATACAGTTTTAAATATTTAAGTATAATAAATTACTGTAGTACTGTGATAATGTAAAAGATATTACCACTGAATGAATCACATTTTAGAAATTTTTAAATGAAATTACATTTCAGTTGGAAAGTGTTTCATAATCAATGCTTATGCATGATTGATCTTTCTTGTTTTATGTAACTTGGCTAATATTTTGTATATAAAAAATGCTTCCAATGGCAAAAAGTGACGCCAATGAGCCCCTTTTTCCGTATTTGGGCTGTTCCCTTTGATCCCCTTTCCGTATTTGGGCTGTTCCCTTTGATCCCCTTTCCGTATTTGGGCTGTTCCCTTTGATCCCCTTTCCGTATTTGGGCTGTTCCCTTTGATCCCCTTTCCGTATTTGGGCTGTTCCCTTTGATCCCCTTTCCGTATTTGGGCTGTACCCTTTGACCCCCGGCTCATTTTATCAAATAAGAAAGTAAAACGAGAGGGGGTAGCCTAGGGGGCTTGTCACGTGGTAGAGTCCAGTACAAAAGCATTGAAATGCATTGTTCTGTAGTCCCTCTTTTTAGCAAGTCACTTTGTCCCAAACCATTTAGTGCATGGGGACGTCGCTGATCAGATGCATACTACTGTCCGGCTAGCATGAGTTGGCAGATGACCTTGGATGAGTCCATTTCGCTATAGGGAAGAAGGGTGATAAACAGACGATTTGTGCATTACAGGGTTGCTGAACGCAGAAACCTGTTTGGCGAGCGTATTTCGCCTTCGCCAATAATTTGGAATTTAGAATTGTTGGAACGCATTTAGAATCATTGCGTTGAACTAGCATTGCGCTTGCGACTGAAAATCTGTCTACCTCTGTTCCAATGTCTAACATCTGTTTATTTAGTTAATCAGAATATAATATTTGTGATATAATATTCAGAATATATATATGGCTTGGGCTTCCATTAAGAGGTATGCCCGAGAAAGGAATGTTAATGCTGAACTTAACTTAACGACAATGAAAAATCTAACTTCTGAAGCCATTGCCAATATTACAAAGGAGCAGTGGAATAAATATTGTGAGCACGTAGTAATAGTTGAAAATAAATATTGGGTAATTGACAATGTAGTGGAAGAAACTACAGAGGAAATAAGTTTTGTGGTAGGAAACGATTCCTCTTCAGAACATGACCGAGAGTCAACTGAAAGTGCAGAATCAGATTTCGAGAATGGCGACAGTGACACAATTTTTTACATATTTTATATATAAAATAATATAATATATATATATATAAACTATATATATATATATAATATAAATATTTTATGTATTTTTAAAATGTTTTATATATTTTTATAATTTTCCAAATTTTGTATCTCTTAGGGGGGGGGGGGTCATAGATTCCTTAGATGACATGGCCATGCAATCTAAACTCTAATGCAGAATTGTCCAAATAGTGACACACAAACAAGGATAATGGTTCGATAACATATTTAAAATTAATTAAATTACTAAAATTTATTTTAAAATAAACAAATATTAATAATTCATGAAATATGTAACTGTATAAAATATGATGCATAGATATTACTGAAATGATTTTCAATGACAGCAAAAGTATTTGGATTTCTCTGAGATACATCATGAAACCTTTCTCCGGTCCTTCACACACGAAGGGGGGGGGGGGTTGCTGAGAATGATCGACGGCTATCATTCAGTTCGTCGACGATGTGGCTGTCGACGAAAAGTACTTATCGACGAAAGGAGTGTCAACGAAATGTACTTGTCGACGAAATGAGTGTCGACGAAATGTACTTGTCGACGAAATGAGTTGTCGACGAAGTAATTGTCGACTAAATGAACCACTTCCGTATCTACTATAAGAAAAACCTATTTTTTTACTGTAAAAGTAGTAAATTCATTGCGTTATATAAGGAAAGACATGTGTTGCCCACATCAGATTTGTTGTTATATTTCTATAAATTTTGGAGAACTTTATACTGAAAGAATAGGCTTCTTAAAACCTTATTTGTTTATTTTTTCTGATAATACGTAAAATGTCACTTGTCCTTTTGGTTGTCATCTATTATTTTTCTTTAAAATAAAGCGCGCATGCATACAATTTCCCCCCAGTCTCCTTCATTTTCCTTTTCAAAAATTAGAACACTCAATGATCAATAACTTCTTATAAATTTACTTGCTTTTCAGAAAAGCAGTTTAGAAAGAGGATTACATTCTATTTTAAAATTAATTAAAAAGAAAACAAAGAGTGGAAATTTTTTTTCAGAAAATCATAGTGGAAAATTTTGCGATCCGCAGTTTTAAGTTAATATTTTACAGATCGAGAACGTGATCGGATATATTTAATGTAAGCTGTGCTTCCATAACTGATATGTAATATCCGACGATAACTTCTCTAAAACTTCTCCAAATTCTTTCCATTTAGAGAAACAGCAAACTCCCTATTAGCGGGATACATTGGTTGCTCGAAAACGCCGCGCTAAGCAAAATCGCGCTAATCGAATTTAATAAGCATTGTAAAATATAATAATGCTTCCCAAGACGTAGAAAGCACCAACCCAATATTTTTCAATGCGTATTTATAACAATTTAACATACAATAGAATAAAAACAAAGGATAATAATTAATATTTGCAGTAGAAGCTTATTGAAATTAACAAAACACTTTCTTGGAAAATATGTATAGCTTACAGTAAGGTAAGATACTATATTTCAAAATATTTAACGTTTGGTCATCACTCGTAATTTATGAGTGGCGCATAATTATAATTGCGGTTGATGCAATTCTGCGTACATATTGCGTAATTTATCAAAATAGGGAAAAATGTGAAAAGGTTTTTATGAACTTCTGAAATGACGTTCAAGAGGACGGTGGACGTTGAAATTTTTTTATTTATTTATTGACTTAAAAACATGAAAATTTGTATACATATTCTTCTTAACATTACTTTATAAAATACCATTAACTTTTTTTCAATTTTGTTATAATTTTGTATTTATTTTTAATTCAATTTTTTTAAAGAAAATTTAAAAATGCTCCTTGCGTCCCATTTGTTCACATTCTTGATTAATTTTACATTATGATCACTCAAAAACACATTATGAACAAATTTGGGTATTCATTTTTTAATCCATTAGAAAGTTAAATTTTTAAAAATATTTTTCTGCATTAAAACTTAATTTTCATCATTTAATTGGATTATTATTCACTTTTAATTACCTTAATAAAGTTCAATTATAAAATGCATACCCAGTTTCATTAAAAAGTATAAAAGGTGTCTTCTTACCAAATTCCATGAATCTCAGACAAAAATTAAGACTCATGGAGCATTTCAAAAATGTAAAACCTTTGAAAATTCCGTTTCGAAAAAAATGTATTTAACCTTTTGCTTACGGGTGGGACAGTGCCCATCCCAAACGAAGAACCTCCCAAAAAGACATGTATTTTATCAAAATAGGGGAAAATGTGAAAAGGTATTTGACATGCCCTATCCCAAACTGTTCGACCCCCTTTGCAGACATTGGCGTCCATGGAAATCGCAAGCAAGAACATTGCACCTGCTACAGCAGGTGCAATATTTTTGGCGGTATGTTTTTGCCGGGTATGTCAAATACCTGTCGTTTTGGGAGGTTCTTCGTTTGGGATGGACGCTGTCTCACCCGTAAGCAAAAGGTTAAATGTGTAAAACAATGTTTTATATTTAAAAAAAAAACTTTTTTTTGTCGATTTTTGCTCATTTCAACGTCGACCGTCCACTTAACTTACTGTTGAATTGTACATAATTCTACTATTTTTTTTTCATAGATATTTTAACTTGTAAACCATTTTTGACAATTTATCATTAGATATAAGCAAATACACGAAAATATCCTAATGATTCTCAAGCCCTTTAAAGCACCAACAAATGTTTTTAAATGAATTTTTTATAGCAATTTGACTTGCAGTTGAATAAAAACAAAAGACAAGAATTAATATTTGCCTCAAAAATATATTGAAATTAACAAAACACTTTAGCATGTCCTTGAAAAATATGCATAGCTTACAGTACGACAAGGTACTCTACATTTCAAAAAATCAGATGTGGGCAGCACATGACTTTCCTTATATAACGCAATGAATTTACTACTTTTACTGCAAAAAAAAATAGGTTATTCTTATATTCCTAGTAAGATATTGAATTTCTTCCATTAGTCGTCCTTTTCATTGATTTAGCGTCATTTTTATCAATTTGGCGAGATTTTCGTTAATTTGGAAGCATTTAAAAAGTCGCCAAGTTGACGACATTCCGCCAAATTCGTCGCCAAAATCTCGCCAAGCGTTACGAACGGAGAAATAAGTTATTCTTATAGCAGATAAATGTCTATTGGCGTTCACATACAAAAGTATTACTCACAGTATCTTTTCTCATGAATGGAACGAGCTAGATCCACGAAAATGATGTCACCAAATTTATCACATGATATTACATATGAAAATTAACATCTTTCTCAACAGTTAATATGTGTTTTTTAATTTATGGGATTTTTTGATAAATTTATTTGAAAAATATGCAATATCTCGAGAACGGTTCATGCTAGTGTGGCGGAAAGTATGTTGCCAGGCCCAAATCAGGCACCTGATGCTTTCAAGACCGACGTTATAATCATAGAGGAAAAGATGACTTCTGCTCCGTTCTTATAAATCTGGTACAGGTTCCAAGCATCTTTTATCAGATGTCTAGTGTGCGGCAGCAAAGATATCTGATCAAAGATGCTTGGAACCTGTACCCGAATTACAAGAACGGAGCCGAAGCTAGCTTTTGCTCTATGATTATAATGTCGGTCTTGTAAGCACTAGGTTCCGAGTTCGGTCCTGGCTCGGGACTGGAGACGCTCAATTGCCACACTAGCTTTCTAAAGTTTATGCCATTCGTTTTCTAAAGAAAAATTACACAAGAAATGTCTATTTGCGTAATTTTATTAAGGGTTTTGATTTTTTGATGATTTTTTTAAAATTTCACTCGAAAATTTAGGGGAGTTCTTAACATTCGATTGCGTTCAAAAATAATAGGCTTCCAGTATTCACGGATTGCAGATTTTTGCATCAAATTTCATTGGAATCGCTCCATTCGTTCGTGAGATATCGTCTTTACAGACTCACTGACACACACACACACACACGCACACACACACACACACACACACACACGCGCGCGCGCACACACACACACATACTTTCACACACAGAGACAGAGACATCACCTCAAAAATATTCGATTCTTGATCAGGAATGCTTGAAACATGCTCCTCTGTCGAAAACTCGAATTCGAATTTTCGACCCCGTAACAATACTTTTCTTATGCATTATATATACTATAAGGAAAGTAATATTTAACGTATTAACATCACTCGTAATTTATGAGTAGCCATTAATATGACTGCGGGTGATACTGTTCTGCATACGCATATTGCGCAATTTATCGATGTATGAAAATTGTGAACATGTTTTTATGAACTTCTGAAATGACGTTTAACTTATTGTTGAATTGTATAATATTATATTATATTCATAAATACTATAACTTTTGCAAACCGTTTATTGACAATTGCCATTAGATATAAGCCAATGCACGATACAAATGAAAGTGGAACTGATATCAATCCCCATTAAAAAAATTTCTATCAATTCATTCTGATAATGGAGATACTAAATATCCACTGAAAATTTGCATAATTGTTATGTATGGCATTATTTGTCAAATTTCATCATCACACAGATAAATACCGCTTACAATACATTTCCACATTTCGAACTCTCATTTGAATGCATTCATGCGTGCACACACTTTCTATGAATGCAATATCCAGCTTATCCTCATATACTATCAACATTTATATGCTCGCTTGGGGAGATTTCGTAATATGGAACAGCACATTCAAATTTACTCTCTAATATCAGAATTCCGCTTCATTGCAGAAACAAATGTGAATATTGAGGTAATAACAGAGAAGCGATTTTAAAACGTTCTTTATTAAAAGAATAATGAAAGTAATCATCATAATTATTAAAATATCATTCAATTACTATTTCAATCAAATATTGCAGTAGCGTTCTATACTCATCAATGAATACATTTCAATAAATATTATTTTATCTTTTAGCATGTTTAATATAATCTCAATCATATGCTGCAAATTTTCTCTGTAAATAATACATACGAACATTACATTATTTAAATATGAGGCGTTCCACAGATCAATGGTGCACTTTATTATAATTGGAAAGTCTTTATAGTCAATCTGTAGAACATTACATAAATAGGATGCGTTAGTGACCTGTGGAGGTTAGGTTCACCCCTTAGCCTTGCTTTAAAGGATGAGAACATATGGAGATTCAAAGCCGGTTGACTTGAGCATTTTACGCAAAACTCAAGCTGAGAACTGTAACACCAAACATGACCAATTGGAAGATCAAAGTAATTCTTTGCAGGCAGAAAAGGTGCAACAAGTAGCATATTAAGGCTCGAACCAGACTGTTTGATCCTAACTCTGACCAAATTAGCTCTTGAGTTAAAAATTAATCTTTTATTCTACCCTATTTTGCACATGAATGAGTAATTTCTATTTAATATTGCATATTATATCTATTCTAATTAGCTCGAGTGTAGCTCAACTCGACTTTCTCATATCAAAATCCCTTATTTTTATTTATTTTTTTTTTTTTCCAAAAATTTTACAAGAAAAATTAGTATCATGGGTCCCAATGATTGCAATTATAGCGTGTAACCCATCATTCTAAAAGGCTTGAAAACATATATCGATTTATACCATACTTGACAATGTACCATCCAGCGGTGGGTAACTTCCTCCCCGAAGGGAGCTAATGACATCACGAACAAAAATAATTGCATGGCGACTATTTATCACAAAAATCTGATATGGGCAACACATGACTTTCCTTATATAATGCAATGAATTTACTACTTTTACAGTTAAAAAAAATGTTATTCTTATAGTAGATACTTATATTCTTTCCAAGATATTGAATTTGCTTCAATTTGTCGTCATTTTCATTGATTTAGCGTCATTTTTATATATTTGGCGAGATTTTCGTTAATTTGGCAACAATTAAATATGTCGCCAAGTTGGCGACATTCCGCCAAATTCATCACCAAAATCTCGCCAAACGTTGTGGACAGAAAAATAAGTTAGTCTTACAGCAAATAAATGACTATTGGCGTTCAAATACAAAAGTATTACTCAAAGTGCCTCTTTAATGAATGGAACGAGCTAGATCCACCAGAATTATGTCATCAAATTTATCGCATGATATTACATATGAAAAGTGAACATATTTCTCAATAGGAAATACTTTTTTTATTTTATATGATTTTTTGATAATTTTTTTGAAAAATGTGTAATATCTCGAGAACGGTTCATGTTAGAGTTCTAAAATTTATGTCAATCGTTTTCTAATGAAAAATTACATAAGAAATGTCTATTTGCATAACTTTATTAGAGGTTTTAATATTTTGAAGAAGTTTTAAAAATTTCACTCGAAAATTTAGGGGGTTCTGAACATTCGATTGCTTATAAACAACAATAGGCTTCTAGTGTTTACGGAATGTAATTTTTGTACCAAATTTCATTCAAATCGGACCATTCGTTCGTCAGTTATCGTCTCCACAGACTCTCTGACACACACACATACTTTCACACACACAAACATCACTTTAAAAATGTTCGATCCGTGATCAGGGATGCTTGAAATGTGCTCTCCCGTCGATAACTCGAATTCGAATTTTCGACCCCGTCACAATACTTTCCTTATACATTATGTATATAAGGAAAGTGATATATAATATTTCAAATAAACTTTTTTCTCGAAAATAAACTCTCGAATAAACTTTTACTCGAAAATAAACTCTCGAATTTAAAAAAATTCTATCTAGTTCTAGATTTTTACTTTCCTTATATACAATAATGTATAAAGAAAGTATTGTGACGGGGCTAGAAAAAAATATTTCCTATTGAAAAACATATTCACTTTTCATATATAATACCATGCGATAAATTTGGTGACATCATTCTCGTGGATCTAGCTCGTTCCATTCATAAAAAAAGATACTTTGAGTAATACTTTTGTATTTGAACGCCAATGGTCTTTTATCTGCTGTAAGAATAACTTATTTCTCCTGGCATAACGCTTGGCGAGATTTTGGCGACGAATTTGTTGGAATGTCGCCCACTTGGCGATTTTTTAAATGTTGCTAAATTAACGAAAAACTCGCCAAATGGATAAAAATAACGTTAAATCAATGAAAATGACGACTAATTGAAGAAAATTCAATATCTTGGAAAGAATATAAGTATCTACTATAAGAATAACATATTTTTTAACTATAAAAGTAGTAAGTTCATTGCATTATATAAGGAAAGTCATGTGCTGCCCACATCAGATTTTTTTAGTTTTATTTCAAAAATTCATTCAAAAATTGGGCAATATATCGAGAACAGTTCATGCTAGCACCCTAAAATTTGCCATTCGTTTCTTATAAAAAAATTGTGTCTAAAATAATTATTTACTTAACATTATTAAATGTGTTGATATTTTAATGATTTTTTCAAACATTCATTCGAAAATTGAGAGATCAACCGAACATTCGATTACGATTCAAATTAATAGGGTTCAAAAATTCGCTGATTGTAATAACAGTACCAAATTACGTTTGAAACGCTTCATTCTTTCGTGAAATATCGCGTGCACCGCCTCACGGTCGCTCAGACTTACGTACATACATACATAAATACTAACATATATACACAAACACTATCACACATACACAAACACTATCACACATGCACAAACACTAATATACATACACAAACACTAAGCTAAAAGTCCATACACATACACTAACGTAAAAACATATATCCATACACTAATATACATTATATAACACATGCGCGCACACAAAGACATCACTTCAAATATGTTCTATTCGAGTTCAGGGATACTTAAAACGTGCTCCTCCGTCGAAAACTCGAATTTTCGACCCCATCACAATTTCCCTATACATTATACCAATGTTTTTCAAACTTTTTGGGTCGAGGAACCCTTTTGAAATTCAATTCGATGGCGGAACCCCATAAAGAGAAAAATTCCAGGGTAGAATTTATTGAAGAGAGTATTTATTGAGGCGAGTTTCGAGCTCGGCTTCCTTAACACCGACTCGAATCTGATTATGTGCCATTGTTTAAAACCGATTGAAATAAAATGCTGTTCAAAGTTTTAATTAATCATGGTTTAGGCCATGTCAAATTTTAAATATCGACCCCAGATATCTATAGAGATACCTGGGATCAATGGCCAGATAATAGTAAATCTAATGAGAAAAGTTAATTAAAATATAAAACAATCTCGCACCAAATAGAATTTTATAATTGTTTGATATAAGTATGATATAAATTTGATATAAGTAGTTTGTAAGTATGATATAAATTTGATATAAGCAGTTTGTAAGTATGATATAAATTTGATATAAGTAGTTTGTAAGTATGATATAAATTTGATATAAGTAGTTTGTAAGTACGCCGACGCGGTGGCCGAACGGTCAAGGCAAGCGTTTCTTAGCGATCGCTCGGCCGCCGGGTTGTGGGTTCGAGTCCTACCTTCAGGCATGGATGTTGTGTCGTTGGGCGCGGTGTGATCCTACCCCCATTGGTGCACTGGGGCAACGTCATATGACGGCTAAAAGGTTCACGATTCTAGCCGGTGTATAGGCGAATGATGACAGAGTCAATTGCCTGACCGTTGGAAAAAAAAAAGTTTGTAAGTACTATTTAAATTTTTTTACCTTTTCGGGTGCAAAATATACTAATTAGCTCTGTTTTAATATCAAAATTAAGGCTCTTTAGGATCAAATAAACATTCAAAATTTAACGCGGTACTTTTTTTTTATTTTTAAAATTCTTTCTGTTAAATCATCACTGAACACACTTCGAAAAACGCTGCATTATACGATATATGTAGGGAAAGTAAAAAGGGTAAACAAAGATATAAGGCAAGCAACTCAGAATGTAATTTGTTTTAAATTAAAGCAACATCTACAAAACTCCGAAATTAACCGTCTGAAAATTCCGCTTATTAAGAAGTGGCGTGCGCCAACTGAGACGTTTTCCCTCTTAGCAAGCGAGGACAAAACGGGAGAACACAAATCGTGCTTTGAATTTTACTTTTATTTCTGTATTCGAAAACCTTCCTTTTCTTCTGAATTCATTAACCTACAGCAGGAATGTAAGCAGAGTTTTAAAAAAAATGTGACCATGATTTTACGAAGTGTGAAGAAGGAGCGCATTTAGAATGTGTTCCCGCTCTAAAAACTGTGGAAATTCAAGCAGCTGTTGTAGTTTTGAGTAATCGAATTTGATATTTTGGTTCTGCTTTTGGGAGAAAGAAAAAATTTACATGGGAAGTCAGACATTTGTAATTTTTTTTAAACACTGGTAAGTTTGGTAGAGTTTGCACAATTTCTCAAGCGTAATATGTTTTTAATACGTCTACGTTGGTGTGAGCTTTGAAATGTTTTGACTTTTTGAGAAGAATTCTCATAAACGGGAATGTGTTTCACACCTTTAGGCAGGTTGGAAATGAAAAGTGGAAAAATAATTTATAACAAACGTTTAAGAATGTTGCTAGCGCAATTTATAACGATACGCATTTCTTTTTCCATCAATCAGAATGTGTTATTTAAAATTAAACATTCTTTCAAAGCTATCTGATTAAGTACCATCCAGTGCGTAGGAGTTATTCTCCAATTCTGCATTAAATGGGATTGTGTGCATCAAATGGGCTATGTGTCGTTGTTTTGCTTCATCTTTGTCTTCCATATATCTTTCAGAATGGAATTAATTTGAGCTCAAAACAGCAATCAACTGGAACCGTCAAATAAACCTTGGCCCCAGTTCTTTATTGTTTACTCATTGCTTCCAACGGTGCTACAAGTTATACTACTCCAACCAAGTAAAGAAATTCGTGAAATTTCTTTACAGTGCTTAATAACAGTACAACGAATGAAACTGGGGGCGCGCTAGCCCAGTGGTTAGGACGCGGGAATTGCACTCGGTTGGCCCGGGTTCGATTCCCTCCGCTACCAAAACTGCTGCCGTGTTCACGCGGAGTACGATCAAGTTAAATATGTGGGTCCGTAAGTCCTTCCGAGAGGTTGGTGGTAGGTGGTAGGGGAAGGAGGGTACGGTCCCTGTGGATGCCTCCCCCACTGGGGTCCGGTCTGAATTGGGTGGTTCTTCCCGGCCGTCCAAACTGTTACTTTACACCTTTCTGGTAGGTCGGACGGTCTGGGTCTCAACAACAACAACAACGAATGAAACTGAAACTCCAAACTGGAGTTTTATATAGTTTGCCTATATTTATTCAATATCCTAAGCCGGGACTGTTCAACTGGGATCCTACGATCATTTTGGGTTAGTTATGTTCAAATTTTTGTGGTCCACGAATTTTAGCAATCTGAATAAAATATCATGCGAAAATATCTTATTACATTAATTCATTTTCTAAAGCATCTGCTATTGATATTGAATCGAAATAAAGAGCATAATATTAATAACATATTATTTTTAACCTGAAAAATAAAAAATTCGTTAGACACAGCATACAGGGTTAAATATTGCAGCTGTCATCATACAGATGCTTTCTTACTTTTATTGATACTAGTATTCTGTCTCATTTGTTTTAACGAAGAACGCTCTCTTTCGCCTTTAAAAGCTGTTTATTCCTTTATTTAACCTTGTATTCTGTGTCTATCACAAAGTTTTATTTTGCAGATTTAATCAAATAGCAGTCTGAGCTTATTTTTATATGACCCTTACCATAAATAAATATGACTCCTTGAGAAATATATAATACCCTATTATCTGCAAAAAAAAATTTTAGAAAAATATGGCCCGGAAAGATTTGAATGAAAATATTAATCTTTTGATGAAACAAATTGCACCTCGCTGTCCAAGATCATCATTTATTTTTATCAAAATAGTGTATGTGCCGGTGCAATTTAAACATACCCACTCCCGTTGTAAGACTATTTTTTTTTATTTTCATAAAATGTGATAGAAATATATTATGATGGCACCCAATGGATTGTTGAAAAATCAGAATAATTGGAAGTAGTGCTTTTTCTTGATTGGCTAAAAGCACTAAAATATAAATAATTTAATTATTTTACTAAATGGAAAATGTTATCGCGGAATTTTACAAAAAATGCAAACAACTTTTTTCAATGATTAGATTCTATCATTGATTGAATTCTGCTGCTAGTTGTTGCTATTTTTACAACCTTTTATTTAACTTGATATGGCGTTTGTCACTGTGATTTAAATCTTGGAGGCCCTAAATAATCAGGTTCCATTAATTGCGGCAACATGAAACTTTGCTGCGTTTTGTGGTACACTTTGGATTTTGAACCTTATCTGGTTTGCCTGCCCTAAACCCGGCATAAAACTGTACTCGTATTTGAAGAAGAATTTGAAAACGAAGCACCTAGGAAATCCAAATTTAGTAAGTAATTGTATTTTGTGGTATATTTTAATTATTTGGATTTTAATCCTTATTAGGTAAGCCCTTCTTGTACCCGCCATAGGAATGCACTACTTTTTAGAAATAATTTATGAATCAGAGCAGCAATATAGCAATTCAAATTCAGTATATAATTGTCTTTTGTAGTTTATTTTAATTCTTTAGATTTTGAACTTTATCAAGCTAGTTCACCTTGGACTAGTTGTAAGAATATATTCTTTTGGAGAAATAACGCGAAAACCGGAGCAGCTAAAAATCCAAATTTATTATGCTGCTGTCTTTTGTGGTTCATTCTAATTCTTTGGATTTTGAATTTTATCAGGCTAGTCCGTCTTAGGACCGCCATACGAATGCACTCGTTTTGGGGGAATCATTTTTTGATATTTTTTTTAAATGTGCAATATCTCGAGAACTGTTCATGAAAGCATTCTAAAATTTATGTTAATCGTTTTCTAATAAAAAACTAGAGAAGAAATGTCTATTTGTGTAACTTTATAAGAGGTTTTCATTTTTTGATGATGTTTTCAAAATTTCACTCGAAAATTTAGGGGGTTCTGAACATTCGATTGCGTATAAAGACAATAGGCTAACAGTATTAAGGGATTGTAATTTTTGTACCAAATTCCGTTCGAATAGGTCCATTCGTTCGTCAGTTATCGTCTCCATAGACTCACACACACACACACACACACACACACACACAGACAGACACACACACACACACACACATACTTTCACGCACACACAGACATCACCTCAAAAATGTTCAATTCGTGACCAAGGATGCTTGAAACGTTCTGTCCCGTCAAAAACTCGAATTCGAATTTCCGACCCCGTCACAATACTTTCCTTATACGTTATTATATATAAGGAAAGTAAAAAGTGGTAAATTAATACTTTAAGAGTGTTAGTTTTCCAGTCTTTAGCAGGTTTAAATTCAAGTATAAATATATAGTTTCATAATGCCGTTTATGATTTAAAACATATAGCCTAGACTGAAATTCAAAACGAATAACTCTAAGAGTAATTTCATTTAGAAAGGAACAACACTTCTTTCAGCGATCTGCTCTACAAACTACGAATGAATGTCACCACCCAATGTTTGATTGGTGATTTTTGCTTTATAGAAAAAATTTGCCTTGAAACATTTACTTCTCAGGATCTACAATAGATAGAGCTTACATGATGACTGATATGGGATTCATAATGACATTGTAGAGGGGGTAGGCGAATTTAGTAAGAATGTCTATCCCCCTTACGGTTAACTTTTGCTTTTCCAGTTCAATTTTTTGTTTTATATTTTTTAAAACATCTATTTGACACATTTTCAGATTGCCTATTGATAGAACTTAGATGATAACTGATATGAATTAAAATAAAGATGGATAGAGCTTAATTCCGAAGGAGGTTGGGTGGTTCACTAAGAATTATTCACTTCCAGTTTCTTTTCCACTTCCAGTTCAAAAACTTTCTTGAACCGTTTTTTATTGAAATATTGAAAGGGAAATTCATATTTTGCTCGCAACCAAATGTTTTAATGCTTACAAAACATAAATGGTTTGTATCTACATGTCAAAACTAAATTTATCTCTACAGTATTAACATCTATTTTTCAATTTAAAATAAACAACCTTAGATTAAATTCAAGATACATAATTCTAAACTTAATCTTGCTTATAAACGTAACACACCACGATCTCTTTTATATAATCTTTCTTTACAAAGCTCTAAAAGTCACCGCCTAAAATTCTCTTTTATTGAGAAATGGCGTGAGCTAAGTGGCACATTCTCCTCGCGTCAAGAGATGGCAAAAGATGAGAATACAAATCATGCTCTGATTTCTATCTTCATTTCTGTATTTAAAAACTCTATTTCTGTTAGATTTCATTTACCTGCAACAAAAATACATGCTTCCTTTTTAAAGAAAATGCAGCCTGCTTTTACAATGTGTGAACCTGCAGCGCAGTAAGAAATTATTTCTCGTTCTGAAAACTACGGAAATTTTAACAGCTGGTATAATTTGGGGTAATGGAATTTCTTATTTTGTATTAGCGTATTCCAGGCAAAAATATTTTCATCGTAAGTCCTAAAAACTAGATTTTTTTAAACACTTCTAACGTGCCAGAATTTACACAAATTTCTAAAACTTATATATATATATATATATATATATATATATGTGTGTGTGTGTATATATATATATTTACGTTGGCATAAGAATGCCAACTTTCGACGGGGATTATTATTCATGATAATGTATTTTATATATCGAATTATAAATGGAATGAGTAAAGTATTTATAGCATGCATTTCTAAATGGTATTATTGCAATTTACAACTACAAGTAATTTTAGTCTCTTGTTTTCATCAATATTATCACGTTCTTAATATGAATAATTCTTGCAAAATTATATATATATATCCATGCACAGTATAGCACAGTTATACTATAAAACATTTCACACACATTTATTAGTAAGAAATATTAAATAAACCTGATCTAATTGTTTAAAAAATTTATCGTGCATCTTAAATATTCATCCTTTTATTAATGTTGTAAAAAACTAATTTTCAACTGATAAATCCCTTTATCTAAAATGTTCATTATTTAGTCTTTTATATCCGATTACATTGAATTTTTCAAGAGGTATTTTTTTCATATACAATACATTAGAAACGTTATAATTAAAAATACCCTTTTCTGTCATAATTAAAATGAATCTTGTAAGCATGCTTTGAATTTCATACATTAATTACATCAATATTTTAATTGTAATACAACACATATGGATTGCATTTAAATAGCATAAGTTTCAACAGTTTCATAATTTTGTTTTCAATTTAAAAAAAACTGCCTAAGATTCAATTCAAGACGCTTTATACGTAATTTCGCTTGCAACAAAACAAAGATTGTTTATAAGCGATATACCTCTACAAGACTCCAAAAATCACCACCTAAAATTTTATTTTATTAAGAAATGGCGTACGTTAGCGAAGACATTTTCATCGAGGTAAGAGAAGACAAAACGAGAAAACACACATCGTGCTCTGATTTTCATGTTTATTGCTGTATTCGAAAATTTTCTCTTTCGATTTTAAATCCATTAACCAACAACAGTAAGCAGGCAATTACCCCAAGCGCTTCAAGAAGATTCGTCCATGTTCGCAGTGCGAACCTAAAAAGCATTTACAATGGTTTTCTTATCCATGAAAATTGTGGAAAATCGTACAGCTGTTATAGTTTTGAGTAAATTGAATTTATTTTTGTTGTTGTTGTTTATAACACTTTACAACATGGTTGAAAAGTGTTTATGACTTTGTTCGCTCTGTCTGTCTGTCTATCTGTCTATTCGCACGATAACTGCCGTAAAAATGATTTTATCAAAATGAAATTTTAGTATGTTGTTGAGACGGTTTGTGGGACATACGAAAATATAAATGAATAATATTACCCAATTAGTTTTGGATTGAACCTGGGTTTAAAATATTGAAATACATTGAACCCTATGGGACCTAATTTTTCAAACATTTTTTAAGCGAAGTTAGAATTCGCAAATTGCTTCAAAAATTTTAGAAAATATTCAAATTATCACATAAAATATATAAAAAAATTTCAGAAAAATATGTTCGGTAGTTTTTAAAATAAAAAATAAAATAATAATTACACCCATATTACATGAAGTGATGACGTGACTCACGTAAAAATAAATATGACATCCATCTTTTTTCCCAGTGTAAAAATCGTAATTTTTAAAGTTCTTTTAAATTTATATAGTGTTGCATTCGTCCTAATTTTAAAATTGCCTAATTTTAATGGATGCAGAATGTAAACAAGCGATTGTAAGATGAGTTGTATAAGAATTGCTGATTTTTTACGCAAAATTACTTAGCTGCTGCCTTTTTTGCTTGAGGACTGACACGCGTCTTGTTGTTCTGATTGGTCAACGTTAGGACAATGCCACCAGATATTCTGAACATTGGTTCACATCTTTAACCACTCTCGTGTCTTGACTTTGGCTTCCAACTTGTATTGCCTATTTTGACCTTTCGGGTCAGGGTGTCATAAAACTGGCGTCCTTAAGTCTGATGCTATTGTTAAACATTGCAGATATCGTAAATAGTCATCATAAAACTGTCTTCGCTAAACCTTAGCTAATATGGTCTCACATATACCATTCTCGAAGTATTGATCTTGTTCTAAATGGTAAAAATGATCTAAATGATTCTTGATCTAAATGGTAAAAATTACAAAAATGGAATATTCTTACTACTTTCAATTTATTTATTTACAATTCAGAAAAATAATAAACTCTTAGTAGTACGTATTAGCTAACACAAAATGTACTCTAGATATTAAAAATCCCTTGGTGAGCACAATATCTGGAGCTAATTGAGTGAATGTGATGAAATTTGATAATTACAGTACGCCAGCTGATATTTAATGAGATTGAATCATAAGAAGACTGACTTCAATTTGTATTGTTTTCAAAAAGCATCAAAATTTGTTAGTTTATATTAAAGTTCACGTTTTGGACATATCAAATCGATTACCCAGAATGTTTTATTGGAAAATTCTATATTCATTCTTATATTTAAGAAGACAGAAAACCGGAACATTTAAATCAAAGCGAATTCTTAAGCAAAATAAAACACCAAAACTACTATTAATAAGAAATTTATCTAAATTTTCGAAATCGTTTCTTAAGAGGAAAGTAAGAAAAATTCTCACCTTATTCCAATTTAAACACATGCTACTTTCTGTAGCACTAGTTACGTGTTGATGGATTTTTCACACGAAAGTTGTGTACGAGTTCAAGTCATCATTTTCTCATTTTCGCCTCATTTGAATTCAAGGGACAGAACGGTTGAAATTCTCACAATAAGCAATTGTACCGAAATTGTCGAATCACGTCACGATGGAAAAGAGAAATCTTTCAAATAAGTCTCACTCATTGATTAATCTTCGTAGTGAAATGTAAGATTCTTGAATCTTGCATCGGTTCACGAAGATTATGCAGCGACATGAAATTGCGAACATTTTATCCTTTCGTCTTGACAGGGGAATGTTCCATTTATACTTTCCATGCAATCCATGGTAAGGTATAGGGAAAGTATTGGAATCACGGCTAAAATGGCAACTCGAGTTTTCGACGGATCAACACGTTTTGGGATCTCTAGAACATGAAAATATATTTTTAGCATGACGTCTGTGTGTATGTGTCTGTCTGTGTAGAGTCTGTATCCATTCTAGCTCAGAAACTAATAGACCAAATTTTACAAAATTTAGCAGATAAGTCACATTTAGATTATACTGGTGCTGATTTAATTTTGCACGATTCGGAGAAAAAGAACTTGCCTTTTGTGCGAAATGTTCCGCAAAAATCGTCAAAATCTAAAATAAAAGACTACGTATGCTCGAATATATCAATTAAATGCTTGTTTTTTATGTAATTCTTGACGATGAAAAGAATTACACCAACCCAATTACTCTAAGACTAGAAATTTTTGAGACATTTTAGTGGTTTCGTATTTCCTCTACTACATCTTAGAAAATAACTCGAGTTACCAAATGAAAGCGAAAATTGAATTAAATTTGCAAATTCGGTGTAATTTAAAATAACCATGATGTTGTTTTGTGCAATTAAACTCAATTTAATGAATTATTGAAGAAACAAAAAGAGAACGTGATATGAGTCTTCAAGGAAATTCATGTGCTTTCGCGCCTCAGATTTTTTTTAAATTTAATTATTTGCTTTTCTTTTAATTCACTGTATTTAATATACCAACTAATGAAGCCATTTCGCATATATAACATGGTGTTTCCTAAAGTCGGAAATATAAATGAAGGGTGCAGGGTAAAATCCAAGAGTCCAAAAATTGTGAAGATTATGATGGTTTTGCATTGATTTTATAGGTAACTTAAGTATAACAAGTCGTAAAAAGTAATAGCCTACTGGACGAAAAGTTATTACAGATTTGAAAAACCGAGTACAAGGGAAAAACAAAGAGAATACGACTGAAACAGGGGAATAATTAAATAATCAAGTAAGCAAGTAAATTAAAATCTAGTGTTTTTATAGTTTCAGATGAAAACAGCATTAAAAATATCTTCACTGAGAAAAATAGTACCAAAGTTTCTAATTTTTAATCTTTCATAGTTTGTTTTCTTTCTCTTGACTAACTTTAGTTTTGGGACTTTATAAGTTTATTGGTTTTACCCTTCACTCTTCAAATGCTTGCTCCATTGGGGACTTTCCGCGAACTACAAGGTCCATCTACGGCTAAACAATTCACTTTCTGACTCAGACCCATAGGAACAGGATTAGAACTCCAGGTACGAGCAAAGGATAAATATAAAATGAACAGTAAATCGCCAAAATAATCCAATTAAATCAAATCTAAGGACTGTGAACATTTAAAGAAGAAAGTTTTCTTCTAAAACTCTTTGTGTAACAAAAAGTTTTTCTACTTCCTACCTGACAACTGGATTTCTTATTCCTACAGAACAGCTGAGTGCATATTTTTATAGTGTAAGGAAACTCTAGAGAGTGATGCTGAGTTAAAATGTTAAATACACAAAAACCGATTGGAGAAGTCCTACATTATACTGCAAAAATTATGATAACATATAGCATTGTGGCGTGAATCACGACTTACCTGCTGTCCGGTATAAGGTAATATACAATTAATTAATCAATGTAATAGAGGCGTGGAGGCTAACATGCACTAGATCCATTTGTATTTCTGAGATATGCATTCATTATTTATTTATATATTAAATATTTACACATATAATATTCACATTCTGTTCGTGATAACTGGCATTTTCTTTTGCCTTGGCAATTCAATCTGTTATCATATTTTTGTCAAGATTAATGAAAACACATTGTACGTTCATTAAATTTTCTCAAGAGTTAACAGGGAACATGTGCAAAGCTATAAGGAGATAAAGTAATGGGCTAACCATGAATTTTATTTTCTAGGCCTTTGTTGGCACAGCAACATCACATCTGTCACTAGTATTGCATCGAGTGACGCCGGCTATGGCTTCCATTAGCTCCACCTCAGTTCCTCATGTCCAAGCCAGAGCGAGTAGTTTTGGATTTTCAACCCCTACACATGTTGTAAATACGGTCACGAAGTGTTTAAGTTCCATTTCGAAATTTAATGACAAACCCCAAAGTACTCGCCCGACTTGGACATGACCAACTGAGGTGGGGCCAGAGAAAGTCAAAGGTGGCGTCACTCGATGCCATGCTAGAACGAGATGTGACGTTGCCGCGCCAACAAAGGCCTAGAAAAACAAAGAATAATTTCTCACTACGCCAACAAATACCTAGGTTATTCATGGTGATTCCATGACTTTTAGGCCAGTAAGAATTAGAAATCCAGCTGTTCGAAAGAAAGTAGAAAATTTCATTATTTAATAAAGAATTAAACAAGAAAATGCATTTCCATCAATGGTTCCAGCTCTTGGAATTGATTGATGTGGACAATTTAAGCGCTTTATAGTTCTTTTTATACACACTAGGACTACTTGACCGGAACTTGAAAACTAAAGAAATTCCAAACCATTAGTATGTATACATATACAAATCTCTCCATTCGAAACTGGAAATCAAATCCAGCTCTTATGTAATCTGCCAGCGAGTTAACCGTTTATCTGCATTTTAACACGTAGATCACGGACAGTCCCCTATTTGAAGAATTTCTTTGTTGGCGACTATATAGGCAATATCTTGTTAAGAGTTGGCGACTATATAGGCAATATCTTGTGTCGGAAGTCATTGTATCCTAAATGAAATCAACTGACTGTTTGAAATTTTCTCTATCAGTAACAATATCTCAAGGAAATGTTTTAAAATGTTTCACAGTTTATGTGAGCAAAGTATTAAACACAGGTATAGGTGGAGAGCCCTGTGCATAAATACAAGCTAATCGAAACCCACTTTAAATTGCAGCTCTCATGGTTATAAAAAGAACAATAAAGTGCGCCAAAATAATCGAATAAGTCAAATACGAGAGCTGCAGCATCGAACAAAGACATTTTCTTGTTAAATTCATGAAGAAATGTTTTCCTTCCTGAAGAGCAATTGAATTACTTCATCCTAATGAATAACTGAGTCCACATATTTAACCGTATGTGATTTTTTGTTTGTTTGTTTTTTTACCGCAAAAAAAAGTTTTACTTAAAAAAAATGAAATATATATTTCGTTCAAATATATTTGTAGTCACAGAACTCGCCTATAGGAGGCGTTCCCAAATATTACGAATACACTCTTATTGAATATAAAAGAATCCATGGCTTGTTTTTGCCCTTGTTATACACTTGTCAGCACGGAATAGTCAATAGCTGCAATGGCAGTAAAAACGGTTTTATATGCAGTAATTTCTCAAACCACAATGGGAACTGATAAATTTAGTCCTGCAACATAGCAGGCTTTAAATTTCTTATACCTTTTGCTCGGACTACACGAGACTACAATAGCCAAGCTTCTTCAGTTTTCTTGAAGAATTTTCGTATATTCTTACTTTTTAAGATACCAATTGAATTTTTCGAACCTGCTCTTTTCAGTTTACAAACCTCAAAGAAACTTTTTCAAAGTGCATTATACTATGTGGAGAAGGTAAAAATATATATCATATAATTTTGATACATTCCCTTTGTAAAATAAAGTTTCCCTAAATAACTTTTATGTTCAAACCTTGCTGGACTAAAACGCCTTCGCCATTTTGTCCTAATCAGCTTCGTAGGCACGAGAGATAAATCATGAGCATATCGATCAAGAACTCGCTAGCTTCCGTTCTGAAAAGTCGCTGAGATATCTCATCATTCACTTTTACTCCACTTCTTCTACTGAATCAGGTATTTGAAAAATACTCCAAAGTCATAAGGTTGGTCAATAAATCGTGAATCAATAAATATACTTCCGTAATGCCATTTTTGAACCTTTGAATAGTGTCTTTACTCTTTGACTAGTCAATATACGTTTATTCTCAAGCAAGAATTCAAATTGTTTCGAAATATTGTATTTCAATGTATTTAAATGTGAATTGTTTGTCTCACACATAAATTCATGTTCATGGTCACAGAATCCGTCAATAGGAAGCTTGCCTGAAAATAGGTCTAGCAATCGAAGTCCACGAAATTGCGTCACATGGCAAATATTCATACTGCTAGTGTAGTTATTGGTTATTCTGTGAGACTATTGACTATGCTGTGAAGCTATTGGTTATTTCGCAAGACTATTGGCTAAGCAATAAGGCTATTGGCTGTTCTATGAGACTATTGGCTATTTTGTGAGGTTATTGGCTATTCTGTTGGTTGCTAGGAGATCTAGTATTATGTTTTTCATCTTTGTTTGCAAAGATTATCATTGACATGTTTAATCAATTTATGCACTTTTTACAACGTTTTATTTAACTTCACACTTTTTATTTAACTTCATACGCATTTGGCGCATTTCAAATTTTTAAGAACCTAATTAACTAGGTTTCACTAATCATGCCAACATGAAATATGGTATGTCGTTGTCTTTTGTGGTACATTAAACTCTTTAGAAATTCAACCTGTTCAGGCCATCCTGTACAGGGTCTGCCATAGAATTTTAGTCTTTTAATTAGCCCTGCGAGTCCTTTTAGTTAGGTGGCAACTTGTTTATAACAATGGTGATATAAATAACCATTGTTGTAAGATAGTTAAAAGAGAATCCAATATTCAACTTCACTTATATATATATATATATATATATATATATATATATGTATGTATGTATGTATGTATGTATATACGCGTACCATGAATTGCAGGGAAAGTAAAAACCGTACAGTAAAATTACATCTATTGATTTTATCTGGTAATCAATAGAATTATTTTCTATGTTTTTTGTGCTGTACTAGGTCTCTTTTAGTTCTACTTTAAATTTAGCTATATATATATATATATATATATATATATATATAAAATTTCTTAAATTGAAGTTTAAACCAAAAATCGGTTTTTTTCAGCGTATTTCCTCAATATTTCTCTATAAATGTACCAAATTCCATAATTTTATTATGTATGCTGTAATTGTTTTCAGTACGAGACAGAGAAACTCAAGGAAACGAAATTTGTCAAATAGCGGCGGCAGTGTCAGCAACTGTGGATTCAACATAGGGGGGGATCATAATAAATTAATTTCCATGATGAATTTAGACACTCTTATATTTTAACATCCTTTGATTTTCTACATATATATATATATATATATATATATATATATATATATATATATATATATATATATATATATATATATATATATATATATATATATATATATATATATATATATATATATATATATATATATATATATATATATATATATATATATATATATATATAAGCCGTCCTTGTACTCCTTTTTTAGTTTCTGTCTTTAATAATGATTAATAATTCTGTCTTTAATATGATTTAATAATGTATATTATCTGTTTTGTTTGACATAAGATATCTCTTATAGTCAAATTTCTTTATTTGAAAATTTAATAGAATAAAGTTGATTTAAGAGGAAAACGTAAAATCTCGATTGAACGCGAAATTTAATTTTCTTCGAAATATTTTTATTCTCTTCTACATTTAAAAGTACCTGCACTAAAAATCCCTAATGGAACCCTCAGGGAGAGAAACGTAAGCCATATTTTCACATAATAGCTTGTCAAAATATTCTCCACGCTCTGAATCAATCAAAACGTCGTCATGTATCTCGTAAGAATTTCCTGCTAACCCATAATTCATCATTTTCGGCATTCTTGAAATTCGAATAAAATATTTCGACTCGTGATCCAATCTACTATATCTGTTTTGAGCCTTTGGACAGGTGATTTTTTTATTTTAACAATTTGATGTGGACATCACATGACTGTCACGACATAGTGCGATAAGTTTACTGATTTATTTTTGAGGAATTTATATTTGCTCTTTTGCATCTAAGTTGAAAATTCATGGTGCATTATTAAGAATTTTAAGTACTTTAAATTAACATAACGTGTATTAAAATTGCGGAATTTACTGAGGCACTTTTTGCTATTGAATGATTGAGTTATACGCCTGTAAAACCCCTATATTAAAATATCTTCAACATTTGTTCAGGCACATTTGAAGCTCTTTGTTTTGTCAGCATCCGCATGTAACTCTGTTACAATATGAGTTGTTTCTCATAAACGCAACGTGCTGGCTTTGAGGGAATTATTTTGATATATTTGTTCTGTAATATTACATACAAATTCTACTCTATTAATGGCGTTAAAAGAATTTTTAATTTGATGACAGTCTTGATAAATTAATTTGAAAAGCATACAATGCCTGCAGATTAGACTATACTAGCATTCTAAAAAAAGTTATTTTCTTTTTCCTTGTCAGATTGCATATAACGTGGTTGCTTATTTAAAGCAATTGGATGTTATTATTTGTTAAAACGCGTCAGAATCACCTATTGCTTTCCTTATATACATAATGTATAAGGAAAGTATTGTGACGGGGTCGAAAATTCGAATTCGAGTTTTCGACGGAAGAGCACGTTTCAAGCATCCCTGATCACGAATCAAACTTTTCTGAGGTGATGTCTGTGTGTGTGTGAAAGTATGTGTGTGGGTGTGGGTGTCAGTGAGACTGTGGAGACGATATCTCACGAACGAATGGGGCGATTCCAATGAAATTTAGTACAAAAATCACAATCCGTAAATGCTGGAAGCCTATTGTTTTTAAACACAATCGAATGCTCAGAACCCCCCTAAATTTTCGAGTGAAATTTTAAAAAAATCATCAAAAAATCCAAACTTTTAATAAAGTCACACGCAAATAGACATTTCTTATGTAATTTTTCCTTAGAAAATGATTGACATAAACTTTTGAACGCTAGCATAATCCGTTCTCGAGATATTGCACGGTTTTCCAGTAAATTTATCAAAACATCCCATAAATTAAAAAAATATATTAACTGTTGAGAAACATGTTCATTTTTCATATGTGATACCTTGCGATGCATTTGGTGACATCATTATCGTAGATCTAGCTCATTCCATTCATGAGAAAAGATACTTTGAGTAATGCTTTTGTATTTGAACTTCAATAGTCATTTATCTGGTATAAGAAAATGTAATTTCTCCGTCCATAACGCTTGGCGAGATTTTGGCGACAAATTTGACGCAATGTCGCCAACTTGGCGACTTTTTAAATGTTGCCAAATTAACGAGTAACTCGCCAAATAGATAAAATTGACTCTAAATCAATGAAAATGACGACTCATTGAAAAAAATTCAATATCTTGGAAAGAATATAAGTATCTACTATAAGAATATTTTTTTTTAACTGCAAAAGTACTAAATTCATTGCATTACATAAGGAAAGTCATGTGTTGCCCACATCAGATTTTTTTTGTTAGGTATTTATAGATTATAACAATTGTACAAAATTTTCTTCGAATCGTGTGATTTCTTCTAGAGCTATCAACCACTATCCACTATTATCTGTGTGTGTCTTCTTTCGCATAAAAGTACACATAAATAACTTTAGAACTTTCGTTTCAAAGTCAAGAAAGCACAAATTGCTTAAATCCGTTTAAAACTCAAATTCGAATTTTTCGGCTCCATCGCAACATTTTCCGCATGCATTCCTGCAATGACGTCACTAAGGGGAAGGTCATCTCCCCCTCCCCTCAGGAAACCATCAGAACCCATTGAAGTTCGTAGAAAGTATATTTAGAGAAATGAAAACAAGACACTTTGTTACCAACTTCCCTCACCCCCACCTTCCAAAATAAAATGAAACTTTTTTCCAGCGGCGCTACTGCATTCCTGTATATTTAAGTTAGGAAAAGTTAAAACTATTCTAAAACATTTCTGTATAAAAATTCATGATATGTAACTAAATGATTCGAAGAGATGAGATACAAATATATTCTAGATAATTACATAGTAGAAGAGAATATTGAATCCATGAATTATATAAAATAAGTGTACTCTTGTCTTATTCATATTTGAGTTAATCTTAAGACCTCAAGGGATACAATTTGAAAGACCTAGCAAACCCGAGGGGTGTGTTTTAAACTCCGATCAAAATAAATGTTTTGGGAAACCATAGTAACACCAAATTCATCGCTATATAGTGATACAAATCCTTGGAATTACGCGCCTAGTGTAGATACCGGTTTTTAAGCTTGTTAAAGCACTTCAGCTTTGAATTTTACATGAGTTTACATTACGACACTGAGCGAAGCCTAACAAGAGCAAAATCGGCCCGATCATCCTCCCTGATATCGATACTAAAAAGTGCTAAAATATCCGTGAATCCAGTACACCGATGCTAGTCGCTGCATTAGGGCTGTTATTCCAATATTTAAATTAGCACATTATTTTGTACAATCCTTCTTTTTTTACTAGTCCTCATATTTTGATAAACATTCATTTAATTGACTTGCAATCTTTAATAAATTGGAAAAGCTCCATCATACATATCAGTTTTGAAAATGTTGTTTTCATCATAGACGAAGGTCGTAAATATAAAACTAATACTTCTTGTATTAAAAGAATAATGAACTATCAGTGTCATGAATGAAGACATACTTTGATTCACAATAGATTTCTAAAGTAATTAATATTAAATGCTCTTAAAATTTATCAGTGAAAAAATTGTCATTAAAGTACCAGTTCTGTTGTCTTACTTTGAATTTAATATGACACTCACAGTAAAATAAGCATAGATTAAGAGTGTTACATATATTTCTTTATATAGTCTTAATTATCTTCCTTTGAATATCATTAAGCAGGGTAATTAAAAGTTTCTTAATATCTCGTTCTCCATTTATCATTTAACAGCAGTCGTCTCCCTGATGATTTAATAATGTTTATCACCTGAGTTTAGTTATTCTTGAACCTTTCTCATCATCATTTAACTTAACTCCCATTATTCTCCTACCTCAGCGAGCTCTTCAACCTGGGATACTCAGAGAAATCGTTAGGGGTAAGCGTAAACCGTCTCTAATGGCTGATATGTAAAATTAATAATGATTGTTTTAAATTTTTGTTTCATATTTTGAAACTGTTGTTAAAGGTAAATTAGATGCTGTATAAATATAAAATTTTTCTACAGTCCTTTGCCCAATGATGTCGCTGTGTCTGTCTGATTTGTATGTCTCTGTCTGTATATCATTGTATATCTCTGTCTGTATATATCTTCCTGTGCATCTCTTTCTGTATATCTCTGTCTGTATATCTCTATTTGTACATCTCTGTCTGTATATCTCTATTTGTATATCTCTATCTATTCGTACATTTTTGTCTGTATGCACACCTACCTCACTCGAAAGATTTCCTTTAAATTTCTTTACTGAAAGTAAAAGTTCCGAAAAGTCAGTTGCTCTCTTCTAGAAAATACTTTGATTAAGTAAGTCACAGTTAATGACAAATAGTCATTTTGAAAGCGCCCTTTGCGCATTCGAAATGACTAACAATTTTGTCTCTATGCATATCTAACTGCACTTGAAAGATTTCCTTCCAGTTTCTTTACTGAAAAGAAAAGTTCGAAAAAATCAGTTGCTCTCTTCTAGAAAACACTTTGCTCAAGTAAGTCAGATTTAATGACTAATAGTCATTTCGAAAGCACCCTTTGCGCATTCGAAATGACTAGCAATTTTGTATGTATGCATATCTAACTGCTCTCGAAAGATTTCTTCAAATTTCTTTACTGAAAGGAAAAGTTCGGAAAAGACAGTTGCTCTCTTCTAGAAAATACTTTGATTAAGTAAGTCACATTTAATGACTAATAGTCATTTTGAAAGCGCCCTTTGCGCATTCGAAATTACTAGCAATTTTGTCTGCATGCATATCTAACTGCACTCGAACGATTTCCTTCAAGTTTCTTTACTGAAAAGAAAAGTTCGAAAAAATCAGTTGCTCTCTTCGAGAAAACACTTTGCTCAAGTAAGTCACATTTAATAACTAATAGTCACTTTGAAAGTGCCCTTTGCGCATTCGAAATGACTAGCAATTTTGTCCGTATGCATATCTAACTGCACTCGAAATATTTCCTTCAAGTTTCTTTACTGAAAAGAAAAGTTCGAAAAAATCAGTTGCTCTCTTCTAGAAAACACTTTGCTCAAGTAAGTCACATTTAATGACTAATAGCCATTTTGAAAGCGCCCTTTGCGCATTCGAAATGACTAGCAATTTTGTCTGTATGCATATCTAACTGCACTCGAAAGATTTCCTTCAAGTTTCTTTACTGAAAAGAAAAGTTCGAAAAAATCAGTTGCTCTCTTCTAGAAAACACTTTGCTCAAGTAAGTCACATTTAATGACTAAAAGTCATTTGAAAGCGCCATTTGCGCATTCGAAATGACTAGCAATTTTGTCTGTATGCATATCTAATTGCACTCGAAAGATTTCCTTCAAGTTTCTGTACTGAAATGAAAAGTTAAAAAAAAATCAGTTGCTCTCTTCTAGAAAACACTTTGTTCAAGTAAGTCACATTTGATGACTAATAGTCATTTCGAAAGCGCTCTTTGCGCATTTGAAATGACTAGCAATTTCGTCTGTATTCATATCTAACTGCACTCGAAAGATTTCCTTCAAGTTTCTTTACTGAAAAGAAAAGTTCGAAAAAATCAGTTGCTCTCTTCTAGAAAACACTTTGCTCAAGTAAGTCACATTTAATGACTAATAGTCATTTGAAAGCGCCATTTGCGCATTCGAAATGACTAGCAATTTTGTCTGTATGCATATCTAATTGCACTCGAAAGATTTCCTTCAAGTTTCTTTACTGAAAAGAAAAGTTCGAAAAAATCAGTTGCTCTCTTCTAGAAAAACACTTTGCTCAAGTAAGTCACATTTAATGACTAATAGTCATTTCGAAAGCACCCTTTGCGCGCTCGAAATGACAAGCAATTTTGTATGTATGCATATCTAACTGCACTCGAAAGATTTCCTTCAAATTTATTTACTGAAAGGAAAAGTTCGGAAAAGTCAGTTGCTCTCTTCTAGAAAATACTTTGTTTAAGTAAGTCACATTTAATGACTAATAGTCATTTCGAAAGCGCCCTTTGAGCATTCGAAATGACTAGCAATTTTGTCTGTATGCATATCTATCTGCACTCGAAAGATTTCCTTCAAGTTTCTTTACTGAATATAAAATTTCGAAAAAATCAGTTGCTCTCTTCTAGAAAACACGTTGCTCAAGTAAGTCACATTCAATGACTAATAGTCATTTCGAAAGCGCCCTTTACGCATTCGAAATGACTAGCAATTTTGTCTGTATGCATATCTACCTGCACTCGAAAGATTTCCTTCAAATTTCTTTACTGAAAGGAAAAGTTCGGAAAAGTCAGTTGCTCTCTTCTAGAAAACACTTTGCTCAAGTAAGTCACATTTGATGACTAATAGTCATTTCGAAAGCACCCTTTGCGCGCTCGAAATGACAAAAAATTTGCAATTTTGTATGTATGCATATCTAACTGCACTCGAAAGATTTCCTTCAAATTTCTTTACTGAAAAGAAAAGTTCGAAAAAATCAGTTGCTCTCTTCTAGAAAAACACTTTGCTCAAGTAAGTCACATTTAATGACTAATAGTCATTTCGAAAGCACCCTTTGCGCGCTCGAAATGACAAGCAATTTTGTATGTATGCATATCTAACTGCACTCGAAAGATTTCCTTCAAATTTATTTACTGAAAGGAAAAGTTCGGAAAAGTCAGTTGCTCTCTTCTAGAAAATACTTTGTTTAAGTAAGTCACATTTAATGACTAATAGTCATTTCGAAAGCGCCCTTTGAGCATTCGAAATGACTAGCAATTTTGTCTGTATGCATATCTATCTGCACTCGAAAGATTTCCTTCAAGTTTCTTTACTGAATATAAAATTTCGAAAAAATCAGTTGCTCTCTTCTAGAAAACACTTTGCTCAAGTAAGTCACATTTAATGACTAATAGCCATTTTGAAAGCGCCCTTTGCGCATTCGAAATGACTAGCAATTTTGTCTGTATGCATATCTAACTGCACTCGAAAGATTTCCTTCAAGTTTCTTTACTGAAAAGAAAAGTTCGAAAAAATCAGTTGCTCTCTTCTAGAAAACACTTTGCTCAAGTAAGTCACATTTAATGACTAATAGTCATTTGAAAGCGCCATTTGCGCATTCGAAATGACTAGCAATTTTGTCTGTATGCATATCTAATTGCACTCGAAAGATTTCCTTCAAGTTTCTGTACTGAAATGAAAAGTTAAAAAAAAATCAGTTGCTCTCTTCTAGAAAACACTTTGTTCAAGTAAGTCACATTTGATGACTAATAGTCATTTCGAAAGCGCTCTTTGCGCATTTGAAATGACTAGCAATTTCGTCTGTATTCATATCTAACTGCACTCGAAAGATTTCCTTCAAGTTTCTTTACTGAAAAGAAAAGTTCGAAAAAATCAGTTGCTCTCTTCTAGAAAAACACTTTGCTCAAGTAAGTCACATTTAATGACTAATAGTCATTTCGAAAGCACCCTTTGCGCGCTCGAAATGACAAGCAATTTTGTATGTATGCATATCTAACTGCACTCGAAAGATTTCCTTCAAATTTATTTACTGAAAGGAAAAGTTCGGAAAAGTCAGTTGCTCTCTTCTAGAAAATACTTTGTTTAAGTAAGTCACATTTAATGACTAATAGTCATTTCGAAAGCGCCCTTTGAGCATTCGAAATGACTAGCAATTTTGTCTGTATGCATATCTATCTGCACTCGAAAGATTTCCTTCAAGTTTCTTTACTGAATATAAAATTTCGAAAAAATCAGTTGCTCTCTTCTAGAAAACACGTTGCTCAAGTAAGTCACATTCAATGACTAATAGTCATTTCGAAAGCGCCCTTTACGCATTCGAAATGACTAGCAATTTTGTCTGTATGCATATCTACCTGCACTCGAAAGATTTCCTTCAAATTTCTTTACTGAAAGGAAAAGTTCGGAAAAGTCAGTTGCTCTCTTCTAGAAAACACTTTGCTCAAGTAAGTCACATTTGATGACTAATAGTCATTTCGAAAGCACCCTTTGCGCGCTCGAAATGACAAGCAATTTGCAATTTTGTATGTATGCATATCTAACTGCACTCGAAAGATTTCCTTCAAATTTATTTACTGAAAGGAAAAGTTCGGAAAAGTCAGTTGCTCTCTTCTAGAAAATACTTTGTTTGAGTAAGTCACATTTAATGACTAATAGTCATTTCGAAAGCGCCCTTTGCGCATTCGAAGTGACTAGCAATTTTGTCTGTATGCATATCTAACTGCACTCGAAAAATTTCCTTCAAGTTTCTTTACTGAAAAGAAAAGTTCGAAAAAATCAGTTGCTCTCTTCTAGAAAACACTTTGCTCAAGTAAGTCACATTTAATGACTAATAGTCATTTCGAAAGCACCCTTTGCGCTTTCGAAATGACTAGCAATTTTGTATGTATGCATATTTAACTGCACTCGAAAGATTTCCTTCAAATTTATTTACTGAAAGGAAAAGTTCGGAAAAGTCAGTTGCTCTCTTCTAGAAAATACTTTGTTTAAGTAAGTCACATTTAATGACTAATAGTCATTTCGAAAGCGCCCTTTGCGCATTCGAAATGACTAGCAATTTTGTCTGTATGCATATCTATCTGCACTCGAAAGATTTCCTTCAAGTTTCTTTACTGAATATAAAATTTCGAAAAAATCAGTTGCTCTCTTCTAGAAAACACGTTGCTCAAGTAAGTCACATTCAATGACTAATAGTCATTTCGAAAGCGCCCTTTACGCATTCGAAATGACTAGCAATTTTGTCTGTATGCATATCTACCTGCACTCGAAAGATTTCCTTCAAATTTCTTTACTGAAAGGAAAAGTTCGGAAAAGTCAGTTGTTCTCTTCTAGAAAACGCTTTGTTTTTTTTACCTAATTATGATCAAGATATGTTTCTTGAGAAAACAATAGGTAAAATAATTTCATTACTATGTATACTTTTTATATTATCATGGGCTTTATGAAAGGAAAATATTTTTTTTTAATGAAAAAATTGCTACCGGTACATTTTACAAAAAAACTTTCTACCACAATCTTATGAAACTTTCAAAATATACTAATTTTTGTTTAGTGTCACTATTATACCTACAATTTGCATTATAGGAGTGATAATTTTTAAATTATCCAAAAAATTATCTATTGTACTATGGAAATTCTTAAAATTTTGTTAGTTAAAATCAGCATAAATTATAATTTTTTGACAACATGAATATAATTATAAGTACAAAACATAATATACTATGTGCTAATAATTCATATGAAATTTCACATCTGTATCTCTCATAGTTTTTTTAATAATTGTACCGGAATCTAAAAAAAACTACATTTTGAGAAAATTGCTTTTAAAAAGTGAGTGTGGCCAGCATATGAAGCAGAGTGAGCTCTGTTTAAATGCAAGTTTTGCTTTTTCTAATCACGGTAAATAATTAAAACTATATATCATTCTGTTCAGAATGAAATAAGCTATAAAATGACAGTAAAATTAAAAAATCAATTTTGAGATTTTCCTTGCCAGGGTGTCCTTAAATATGTAACTTCCTTCTATAAACTACCAAAACACGATTACTTATCCATACCTTCATATCCATGTCATCTTTTGGAATTTTCTTAACTCTTATGGAGCTTATGGACACCACGTCCTATTCTAAAAATGGCCGAATCGCTCTTTAAATATTTAAAATAATCTTGCAAACTTGAATATTTAAAATATTTTCGATGTCTTGACGCGATAAATAAATTTTCAATACCATATTTTTTGCGGATGCAATAATGCCTTAAAAGCTCTTACGCATGAATTGCTTAAATTGTCTTCCAAACTTTGGATGCAAAAAGCACATCATTCTTTTTAATCAATGTTTCTTCTGGCGTGTCCATGCTTCTTCTTCCACGTTATCGTCGATAAATTTGACATCAGACGAATCTTCCGAAGATCAATAACGACTTTTATTATGTGGAATGTTTCAATGTTAAATCGATAAGATATGCTTACTAGAATATATCTCAGATGATGATATACATATGCCTTCTATATGCCTAGTATAAATATTATTGATTTTTAATATATTTACATATTTTTGGTTATTCTAATTATTTTAACTTGTATTAGAATGTATTTATTATTCGTCTTCTTTTTAAAAATTAAAAATCGTCCAATGCTTTATTTTCTCAAACAAGATACAACCGCAACCATCATCATCTGCCCGTAAATAATATCCCGACTAGGGTCATATGAGTCTTGCTCAGTGTAATATCATTTAACACTACAAGTATAATTTTTCACCATCAGCTATCCTGATATTTTTCTGTTTACCTTCCTTGATGTCAGGCTTTTCTCCCTTTTTGAATAGGTAGTCCTTTTTAGTCACAGTCATATTTTTTTTAATTGACTACGGCTAAGGAGAGCCACGTGTAATTTGAAAGAGGGTCAGGATCCTTCAGCAGAATGCCCTAGACCTAAAAATACTGCTTCGATCCTGTTGAAACTTGATAGAAACCATTTTGAAATTTCATAACATTTTTTTGAAGGAAGTTTTTGCTTTTTAAACTTTTAGAGAGTTTTTACCATGAAGTGGTGTTTTTGCAAGATTTCTATACTTTTTGTAGAAGTATTTCTCAACATAATAATGCAGCATTAATATAGCAGACATTGCAAATTGTACTTTACCACCAAGAACCATTTATTTACATTTTTTTAATTTTCTTAAATTCTAAATCAATGTTTTTACAAGTTTTCATAGGGAGTATACGCTTCCTACCAAAACACAGAAAACCATTATTGATTTAAATCGATTCAGTTAGGCAACAGATCTGCCAAAAATTTAAAAAATGGCAAAAATCATGGTTTTTCAATTTTTAAAATTCTAAATCAAATTTTTATCTTCACGTATAAGTAACCAGTATGTACCTCCTGTCAAAATACACAAATTGTACCATTCGTTATTAAAATTTCTCAGTTGTTAAGACTGTAGGTCCGTTAACACTAAATAAATGCCGGAACTACAATTGTAAAGACTTTCTGGCCTTTGTTGTTAATAAATAATTGTCTTTTTTCTCGGGTGCTACCGCACCGATAGTAACTTTTTGTCACCTTTGTGAACTTATTACAGAAAGAAGTTTTGAACTATCTTGAGGGCTAAGCTAAAGGATTCGTTTTAGGCCTACATACTGCTCGCTGGTCGTACAGGCGCATCGCCAATGAAACACGCGTAGATGCGTCCACTATGAAATAGATTTGGAGAAGATGGATTGAAGAAGAGCATGTGAATCATCGACGTGGTGCAGGTCCATCCAGACGTACGTCAGCAAACGTTAATCGACACATATGAAGGCATACGGTGGCAACTCCACAAATGACGACTGTCGAAATTCTGCAGAATTTTCAGGGTACATTGGATGTTCCAATATCAGCGAGAACAGTTTTTCGACGATTGGCCGAAAGCGGCTTGCACTTAAACCGTCCTTTACAAAAACTGCCATTTACACAAAACACCAACGTGTGGGATTGCAATGGTGTCGGATTCGAGTCCCTTGGACAACTGAGTGGGACACGGTAGTGTTCAGCGACGAGTTTCTGTTCTATTTGTCGAATGGCACTCGCTGTGTGAGAGTCTGGAGGCGGCGTGGAAACAGATCCAATCCTGCTGCGACTGTTGAACGCCATACTGCTTGACAACGCGGTATCATGGTTTGGGGGTACCATCGGCATCGATAGCCGGTCACCTCTGGTTCGTAGCAGAGCCATAATGACGGCACGATGATATGTAGATGAGGTGCTGCAGCCGGTTGCACTGCCCTACCTTCATGGGTTACAAAATGCTGTTTCCAGCAAGACAACACGTGATCGCACACGGCAACCATCAGCAGACAAACCTTAAAAGGTATCCAGGTGCTTCTTTGACCTCCACTGTCTCCAGATCTCTCACCCATCGAGCACGTATGGGACATGATTGGCCGTCGTCGTTTGACTGCCCAGCCCCTTCCTCAAACAGAGGACGGCCTGTGGAGAATGGTCGAAGGCATATAGTCATCCATCCCTCAGGAAAATGTCCACATGCTCATTGCATCTGTTCCTCGAAGGGTTGCTGCTTGTGTAGCCGATCCTACTGCCTACTGATCACCCTGTCTAAGCCATCATTCTATTGCATAATCCTTCTGGAATTAACTTCACTTCTTTATATATGCCATTTCTGCCTGTGTGTCCTTTATCATCACACTGTATTCGCTCTTTAATGGCGTAGCATTTTCTGTGTGTCGGGTAATGTATTTTAACATTACTCTGGACACTAAACATCTTTTTACAATCCCTTGAGCAAATTATTTACTGCATTATATGAAATATAATTAACTTTTATATTTTGGCTATTTTAAGAGCAAATTCTTCATTTGTAATCACTAGTCGTCATCTTATAATACGGTTCTATATAAAGTATAATGACTGAGAAGCAGAAACTTTGTTAATAACACAACATCTAACAATTAAATAATTTTATCAACTAGTTGCGGAGACAAAAATGGCTTCCTTCTCGATAAAAAATGCAGGGCTACCGCATCAACAAAAGCTAGAAGGAGTCCATGAATTAGATACGGTTGCTCTTAGTTACTGAATTTTACGTTTCTAGAGTTACTATTTTTCCTTTTGCAAGAACTAATATGTTTCAGACTGTTTGCGAGTCTTGTCCGAATATCTGTCGAACGAATTTAACGATCCAAATTTGTCGCCAAGTAGGACAGGCTGGCAGAGAGAGTTCAGGATTTTTCTTACATTGTATTTGCACACGCATATGAATGAAAACACCACAAAATCGACAACCAATTTGAAACTTTTCTACATATTCAATTACCAAATTATTTAATGTTTCTAACACTTTACAACATAGTCGAAAAGTGTTTATGACTTTGTTCATTCTGTCTGTCTGTCTGTCCGTTAGCATGATAGCTGCCGTAAAAATGACTTTATCAAAATGAAATTTTAGTATGTTGTTCAGACGGTCTGTGGGACCTATGGGAATATAAATAAATAATATCACTCAACGAGTTTTGGATTGAACAACCCGGGTTGAAAAAATGAAGTACATTGAACCCTATGGGACCTAATTTTTCCAAAATTTTTTAAGCGAATTTAAAATACATAAATTGCTTTGAAAGTGTTTTAGGAAATATTCAATTTATTCCATAAAAAATATAAAAAAAATTCAGCAAAATATATTCGGTTGTTTTTTAAATAAAAAGTAAAATAATAATTACACTCATATCATATGAAGAGATCACGTGACCCACTTCAAAATAAAATATGGCATCCATCTTGTGTCAAAATCGTGATTTTTAAAGTTCTTTTTAATTTATATTAAGTGTTGCATCCTTCCTAAAACCGCTTTATTTTTGCTCATTTGTGCGCACCTATATTCTGAAAGAGCGCAATTACAATATATTTGAGTTTAAAGGATCAATACCATCCATCTTGTGTCAAAATCGTGATTTTTAACGCTCTTTTTAATTTATATTTAGTGTTGCATCCGTTCTAAAACTGCTTTATTTTTGTTTAATTTCTGTGCAGTTATTACTTTGAAACAACGCAATTACAATATATTTGAGTTTAAATGATCATCAAACTTTGATTATTTCTACAACTGAGCCTAATTTTCACTTATGGAAAATATAAGCACGCCGATCTGTAAGGATAAGTTGTATAAGAATTACTGAATTTCTTTAACACAAAATTATTTAGCTCTGGAGTCTGCAATATAGTTGATATGGATGAAACATTCATTTATTTTACATAGAGAAGCAGACGATTTTTAGCAGACTTTTTCGATGAAGTTTTAAGATAAATTACTTTTACCTCCATGGTTTCAAGTTTTAAGTAAAATAAATTATTGTAGCATTGTGATGAATGAAAGGAATAGAGTAAAAGTGTATAAATGAAATACTGTATTTACTGCTTTTTCATGGCGATTTATATTTCAATGACGTCATTTGAATAAAGTTCATTTTTTTTCAAGGAAGTTTTAAATTTTCAAATATAATAAATTATTGTAGTTTGTGATAGTTTTAAAATTATTACGGCTGAATGTATCGCATTTTAAAAATGCTTAAATAAAATTGCATTGCAGTTGGAAAGTGTTTCATAATCAATGCCTTATACGTGATTGATCTTTCTTGTTTAATATGTGTCCGTAGAAATTTCTTCCGCTATCTCCATGTCAAAAATGCGTCGGTAAGTCTGAAATCATTAATATAATCATCTCTCCTATCAAACACAGATTCCAGCTCAATATATGATGTAATACTTCTTTTCTAACTCAAAAGGTAACAAGAAACTTTGAATCGATAGGTAACAAGTAACTGAATGGTTAAAAATACTACTTGTTTACGAATACTCAATCCAGTTACCTTATGAAAACTTTTAATGAAATAAAGTTGAAAAGTTGTTTATAAAGTTAACTATTTTTTGATATACAGTAGCATTACTTTAAAAAAAAATCTGATGTGGGCAACACATGACGTTCCTTATATAATGCAATGAGTTTACTACTTCTACAGTAAAAAAATAGGTTTTTCTAATAGTAAATACTTATATTCTTTAAAAGATATTGAATTTTCGATGATTAGTCGTCCTTTTCATTGATTTAGTGTCATTTTTATCCATTTGGCGAGATTTTCGTTAATTTGGCAACATTTTTAAAAAAGTCGCCAAGTTAGCGACATGCCGCCAATTTCGTCGCCAAAATCTTGCCAAGCGTTATGGATGGAAAAATAAGTTATTCTTACAGCAGATAAATGACTATTGGCTTTCAAATACAAAAGTATTACTCAAAGTATCTTTTCTCATGAATGGAACGAGCTAGATCCACGAGAGTGATGTCACCTAATTTATCGCATGATATTACATATGAAAAGTGAACATGTATCTCAACAGTTAATATTTTTAATTTTATATGACTTTTCAATAATTTTTTTAAAAAATGTGCAATATCTCGAGAACGGTTCATGTTAGCGTTCTAAAATTTTTATCAATCGCTTTGTAATGAAAAATTAGATAAGAAATGTCTATTTGCGTAACTTTATTAGAGGTTTTGATTTTTTGACGATTTTTCAAAATTTCACTCGAAAATTTAGGGGAGTTCTGAACATTCGATTGCGTATAAAAACAATAGGCTTCCAGTGTTTATGGATTGTGATTTTTGTACAAAATTTCGTTCGAATCGCCCCATTCGTTCGTCAGTTATCGTCTCCACAGGCTCGCTGACACACACACACACACACACGCACACACATACTTTCACACACACACACATACTTTCACACACACACATGCTTTCACACACACACACATACAGACATCACTTAAAATGTTTGATTCGTGATCAGGGATGCTTGAAACGTGCTCTCCCGTCGAAAACTCGAATTCGAGTTTTCGAACCCCGTCACAATACTTTCCTTATACATTATTGTATATAAGGAAAGTAAAAATCTGATGTGGGCAGCACATGACTTTCCTTATATAATTCAATGAATTTACTACTGTTACAGTAAAAAAATTGGTTATTCTTATAGTAGATACTTTTTTCCAAGACATTAAATTTTCGTCAATGTCGTCATTTTCATTGATTTAGCGTCATTTTTATCCATTTGGCGAGATTTTCGTTAATTTGGCAACATTTAAAAAAGTCGCCAAGTTGGCGACATTCCGCCAATTCGTCGCCAAAATCTCGCCAAGCGTTATGAACGGAGAAATAAGTTATTCTTATAGCAGGAAAATGACTATTGGCGTTCAAATACAAATGTATTACTCAAAGTACCTTTTCTCATGAATGGAACGAGCTAGATCCACGACAGTGGTGTCACTAAATTTATCGCATGATATTACATTTGAAAAGTGAACATGTTTCTCAACAGTTAATATTTTTTTTTAATTTAGGGGATTTTTGGTAAATTTATTTGAAAAATGTGCAATATCTCGAGAACGGTTCATGCTAGTGTTCTAAAATTTATGGCAATCGTTTTCTAATGAAACATTACATAAGGAATGACTATTTACGTAACTACGTAACTTTATGAAAGGTTTTAATTTTTTTATGATTTTTTCAAAATTTCACTCGAAAATTTAGGGGGGTTCTGAACATCCCATTGCAAATAAAACAATTGGCTTCCAGTATTCATAAATAGTAATTTTTGCACCACATTTTGTTCAAATCGCTCCATTCGTTCGCCAGTTATCGTCTCTACAGACTCACTGACATACACACACACATACTTTCACACACACACACACATACTTTCACACACACACACACACATACTTTCACACACACACACACAGACATCATCTCAAAAACGCCTGATTCGTGTTCAGGGATGTTTGAAACGTGATCTCCCGTTGAAAACTCGAATTCGAATTTTCGACCCCGTCACAATACTTTCCTTATACATTATATGTATATAAGGAAAGTAAAAAGGATTTGCAATTTTGTAGAGATTATTAGATTTCTCTGCATGTTATGTGCCCTGTATTTATTTAACATACCCAACACAAGACTTTCTCTACTAACTACCAATTAATTTTCCTATGATAGGATCTTGCAGGTAATCAGTAGGAGCTTTGCAACTGCCTATTTACATTGCCACAGCAAATTTCACCCCAATCATTTAATTATTTCGTTATAGACATAAATGTGGAAAATATAAAATACCAATACTTTAGAAACTGGTCATTATAACTTCTATGTAATCACGCCAAAACTTTTATAGCTGAAAATACCTACTCACTTGAATATAACAACAATATTTATTTTTTATGATTTCCAGCAATTTAGATCAGAAACGTAAAATAAGGGGTGTGATAGCTCAGCGGTTAAGATACGGGAATCACAGTCGGAGAACCTGAGTTCAATTTCTGTCTCTGATCAAACTATCCCAATGTTAACGCGGAGCACTGGCACGTTAAATCTGTGGTTCCGAAAGTCCTTCCGAGGGTTTGGTTGTAGGGGAAGGAAGGTGCGTTCCCTGTCGATGCCACCCTCACTGGGTTCCGGTCTAAATTGGGTAACACTGTCACGGACGTCCATACACTTTGGGGTAGGTCAAATGGTCTGGGTCGAAAGAAATAAAGAAACGTTAAACAAGCAGAAGTAAGTAAACAGAAATAAGTGAACAGAATTATTATTATTTTTTTTTTTTGTAATTTTTTCTACTTTCGAAAAAATATAACAATTATTGAAGCATTTTTCTTTGTCCAAAATCGCTGGAAATTTATGGTCTGTATTTTTTTTTTCGTTTGAAATAATACCTAATTTTATTTGACTCATTCAATGTGTTCGAGTGATATCATGTACGTAAACACACAGATATTTTAGCACTTGATTCGCAGGGGCAAAGTTCCCAATACGCACACAATGCCCATCCTTAGGTTGACAGATTTTAATGGGCAACAAATTTTAGGATGAGTAAACTTTTGAAATTATAAATTGCAGTATAAAGTTTGTAAATTATGAACTACAGTAGAGTTTTAAATTATAAACTACAGTAGAGATTTAAATTATAAGTTGCAATTTAGAATAATAAACTAAAGTTTTAAATTACAATGTATAGCACAGTTTGCAATTATAAATTACAAACTATAATTATAAATTAGAAATTATAGTTCTGTTTGAAATTATAAACTATTTTGAATATAGAGTCTACAGTACTTTTAAGTGAAATGTGTAACACACCAGATAAGATTCCAAAAACAAGCAAAAAGAGGATGGTATTTTAAATGTTTCAAAGAAAATATAAAATCACATGAGGTCTTGTGGAAAAATAAAGTCATACTGACATACATAAATGTGTTATGTACATATGTTTATATAATCAAAACCCAAAATACTAATCCAAATTATTTTTCCGGGCACTGTTGACACAGAGCTCCAACTTGATTTTTCAAAAGTAACTTCTCTAAACGTTCAACCAATACACTCTACTCAAAGGACAATAAATTAGAATATAAGGTGAGAAATCGTTGTATGATGTGGAAAACATATTGACATATTCTGTAAAACAGTTTCTTGATATCCTTTTACTCAAGTTCGAAAATGTCAGATGGCCAAACTAAGAAGACTCTTAACAAGAGATTTCCTAAAATTGGAAACACAGAAATTCTACCTAAAGGGACATTTCCACTCCGAATTCGGTATGCACACCTGCCCATAATTGTTTGGAATCTACTTTAAACTTTAGTTCCTGGTCAAAGTTATTCTTTGTGACCATAGAAATAACAGTAGAGTTTCGAAATAATGCAATCTAATCAAATCTAAGAGCTGAAGGCATTGACGGAAGGAATTTTTCTGTAGAATTATTTATGTAACAAAATAACCTTACGCTTCATACCGTAACTGGATTTCTGTTTCGTACATGATAGGTGAGTTCATGTTTTTTACAGTATATGGTGTATATGGTGCTGTCAACATATTAGTAAAAAGTAATAAGTATTAACATTTAGAAAGAACATATGCAGGGTATGATAATGGTTATGTCTCTAAGTGGCATAAATATTAGCAATAAAAGCAGCATAAATACTGTAGATTTAGATTGGCATAAGTATTAGTGCTGGGAGAAGCAAATGTACAAGTGATAAGGAGCCCATAACTATTTGTGTTATGAGCAGCATAAATACTAGTGATTAAGAGCGGTGTAAATATTACTGCTAGAAATAGCATAAATGCTAGTAATTTAGGGAGACATAAATATTAGTGTTAGGAATTATCATAAATACTGATGATTAAAAACACAATAAATATTTGTGTTAGAAACACCATAAATACTCGTAATTTAGGGCGGCATAACTATTAGTGCCAGGAGCAGCATAAATATTTGTGATTAAGGATGGCGTAAATATTAGTGCTATTAGAAACAGCATACATACTAGTGCTTAAAGACACAAAAATACTAGTCCCTATATAGGGCCATTTTTAGCCATAGACAAATTGACAAATGTTGGGGGCCCAGTAAAATGTGAGAGCCCATCTTCCGTGCTCAATTCACATATTTTACTATAAACGTTTCATGGGAGGGGGGGGGGGCCTAGAAGAATTTACATTTGCGTAAAACCATGTCAAAGGTTAAAACGTCCTTGTCCATATATATATATATATATATATATATATATATATATATATATATATATATATATATATATATATGTAGCTGCAGTGTCATAAATCACTTTATTCAAATCACTGTTTATTCAAATTTGGGGGATGCTCAAAACGTATGAAATCGTTAAATCCAAGAGTCATATTCTTGATCCTACCGCAATTTTCCCCTGTATGTATGCTATGTATTATAGGGGAAGTAAAATATCACATTGGATTTGAACATCCTCAAAGAGATTTAAACTCGTTGAAAACACTTAGTTCCCCAGTTAGTTACGATTTTGACTTGAAAAACAAAATAAGCATATGCAAGCATCCCCAGATCCCAGCTATTTGTCTGTCTAAGGAAAACCTGTATATATATATACATTCACTCTTTTGTCTTTCACACTCTAATTTGTCGTCAAGTAAGATTTCATGATCGGTCTTTGCATATTTATTTTTGTAATGCACTCCTGGGGTAAGATACAATTTTATGCAATTCGTTTTAATTAAATTCCATTGATCTGTTTTGATCCCACGCATTCTACGTCTTCTTAAGTGCGTTCAAGTGTTTTTATTGAAGACAAATTAACATAGTTAAAAGCAATTACCCTCCTAGGTAATTATAAAGAAGAGACGCGGAAGACTTACAAATGATTGGTCTTCCATTGTGTTTAGAGAATTCCTGTGTGTAATTTATCTTTCCTGATTTGTAAATTTTCTAATTATGATGACTAAATTGATAATTAGTGAGCGCGAATGCGTTAATCATTCTGATACCATAAAATAGGAATCTTTTAGAATTAAAGAAATAACCTAATTTATTTGCGCTACTTGACCTACAAATAATGTATAGGGGAAGTATTGTTAAAGTATAGACTATTTTATTTGACTAAGAAAGTTCTAAATTTTTATTTCGTGTTGTAAGTTCTTTAACTTGGATATAAATAAGAGTGAAGATAAATATTTTCTAAATGTATCAAAATAATTAAGAGGTGCAGGGAAAGATTCATATTCTCCCACATCAGATTTTTTTCTGGATGTATCAATTTTTCTGTCTAATTTCATCAATTCAATCCTCTTTCTCTTCCTTTCATCTAGACGACCAGCACCACCGCTTATGTTTCTTTTAATAAGAAAACACTTCACATGTTTTCAAAACGACCGTATGCTCTATATATTTTATTTACGTAGCATTTTACCTTAGAATCTAGTTGTGCCATGGTCAAAGTGACATATAGTGTAAATTACTTATAAAGATTTCTCTCAAATGCAAGTGTTTGAATTTATGTATTACAACTGCGTTTTTATTACTTGCGATATCCTTGTAAGCGTGCTTGAAAAATTATAAAAAAATAAGTATTTTTAAGTCACAAAAAACAATTAAACTGTTATAAATGTTTAAATCAACTACCATTTTCTTATCGTTTTTGCCAACACTGCGTATAGATAGATGGCGCTGCTCCTTTTTTCCTTCGGCCATGCTGTAGCAGTTGTCACATGCATGATTTTATTTTTATTTCTAGCAATAGCACTAAATACAATGATCATTCGTCAATCAATCTACCTGCAGGATCGTGAACCATTTAGCAGTCACATGACCTTGCCCCGGCGCACCAGTGAGGGTGGAATACACTACAACCAATAACACAACATCCATACCTGCAGGTGGGACTTGAACCCACAACCCGGCAGCCGAGCGAGCGCGAGGGAACGTTTGCCTTGATCGCTTAGTAGGTGTTAATGTTATGCAATGTGCTGTAGGTGTTATTAAAAATGTGTGTAGAGTAGCTCCTCGTCATGCTTTACTTCCTAGCTCAATCTATACCCGAACTTTAAATCAAATCATAAACGGTGTGTGTGTGTTTCTTCGGTGATGCGAGCACAATTTCTTATATCCCCCTCAGTGAAACCTTTTAGATTCGTAACTAGTGCCTCTCCCCACAATGGAAACGCCTGGCTTCGTTTCTGATTTGATGTAATTTTCTTGATACTTTTTTTCGAAAAATGTACACTATTTGGGCGCCATTTGTTGTCTAATGATAAATTATGGATCATTTAATATTGAAATCGCTTATTTAATATGGACAGCCTTAACTTTTATGGCTGTTTCAAACATCATCCAAAATTTTTGGAGAATTCCGAATGGTCTATTACATTTAAAATCAATAAGGTTCCAGCACTGACATTTGTGATAATATCGAATTTCATTTGAATTCCCCAACTTGAATTTGAGATATCATATCTACAGATTTGGATTGGGCATACACATACATACATACATAGAGATATCACCTCAAAACATTCGATTTCAGTTTGTTCCAAACTATCACACTCACAAAAGCACAGACAAACACAAAGACAATCAAACATTATTGCGAAACACTGACAGACACAAAGACACAGACGTCATTTCAGAAATTGCTGGTTCGCATTCAAGGATGATCAAAACTGGTCCATCGAAAACTCGAATTCTAGTTTTCTACACTGTTTTAAGACTTTCCTTATGCATTATACTACATTGCTAGGAAATCCAATATGTCTTTATAGCCCCACTACACCTCAAAATTATTTTCTTTAAGATTATTTTGATACCAATTGCTATCTTGAAATATTCACTATATTTGTATAAGAGGAATTCAAACGTTCTTCTTTCACAAATATCCCAAGCGAAATACGCTCTACCACAATAAAAAGTATTTGGAACGATTTTCAGAAAAGGTATATCGTACTCCGCCCCTCAGAAACTCTATAATTCACTGAAGTGATTCCTGTTTTCGTAATGCAGATGCTTTATCTGTTTATTTTACAGATGAAAAGCACTTCGGATTGCATTATCAAGTATTCAGTGCGGTTGTATGAATTGCGGCACTTATTTTTCTATTTATTCATAATATCGAAGATTGTCAAAGAATATAGATTTCTCAGCTTTCAGAAAACGAAATTCGAATAAATATCATTTGTTACCAATGGAAATTTTTATGCAAGTGAATGGATACCGAGACATTATTCAAGAGCTTTTCATCATCTAAAATAGTAATAAATAACATTAAAAGTTAGATGACATTAGTATCACTCTAAAAATTTTGATGTGGGCAACAGATGGCTATTTCTACAAATTCATTTTTTTTGCCTTTATTTCTTTATTTTGCACTTTAAAGTAAGTTTTATCACACAAAATTTAATGTAGCATAAATGCTTCAAATTTCATCAAATTTGCAAGTTCTAAGTATTTGTCTAGTTTGGCAATTTGGTTCATTTTAAAATGACACCAAGTCCCCACAATTTCACTTTTCTTGAATTTACTTCTTATCGAAATGCAATTTCTGATACGTATCTCTCCTTATCTTCTATGTTACTTAATACTCATCCTCTGATTTACTGTACCCTCATCCTTCTGATTTGATGTATTCCCATCCCTCTACTTTACTGTACCTTCATCTTTCTTATTTACTTTATACTCATCCCTCTGATTTACTACACTTTCATTTCTCTGATTAACTGTATCCTCATCCCTGTGATTTACTATCATCGTCTCTCTGATTTACTATCCGTATCTCTCTGGTTTACTTTATTTCATCCCTATAATTTACCGAATCTTCGTCCCTCTTATTTACTTCATCCTCATCCCTCTGATTTACTTTATCCTCATCCATTTGATTTAATATATCTTCATTTATCTGATTTACCTTACCCTCATTCCTCTGATTTACTGTGTCCTCATCCCTCTGATTTACATTATCCTCATCCCTCTGATTTATTGTATTTCCATCCCTGCGGTTTCTTTTATCTTCATCCCTCTAATTCACAGTATTATCATCCCTACGAAGAACCTCCTTCTCAACGTAACTCTCCAATAATTTTGATTGAAATCATAAATTGTAGAGTTAAAGTGAAAACGAGGTAAGAGTGCGCACATAACTGATGTTTAAGTACTGTAATTGAATTGCAGATCTAAATTGGATGAAAATAACACATAATGTTAATAGTCTTTTTTCGCAGTTACAAGAATGTGTGTTACATGACAAAGAAGCGCAATGGAAAATCGAAAATAACTGAAATGCACACTCTTAGAGTCTATGTCGTGTAAGAATACGCAACTTCCGGTCTAAGAGTACGCAGTGCATTCGCTTGTTTAGTATTCGTATTTTCCCAAAATATGTATAGGCTGAGTGTCGTACATGATAGCTTAAAAGCTATTCTACGTTTGATTTTTCAATTTTAGTTTTCGAGATTTAAGCGTTACAAATTGTAAACACGGAAAATTTTTAATCTTCTTCAACTTGACAAGCCAATTCCTCGAAAACTGTAAAAATGTTGTAAAAAAAAATTAATAAAGAAACTGGATTTCCCAGTGAACAATTTTATCCCTTACTGTTTATATATTTATCTTTAATAATTTAGAAGATATATAGAGTGAAAGTAAGCAAAGAGAAGCAAAATCTCACTCGAACAAAAAAATTTTTAAATTTCCGAGAAAGAAGTTTAAAATATTAAAATATTGAGAAATTATTTTTGTATATTCATAAATGGTACCTATTTCCGACAAAATAAGTAAATATTGTTTAAGTTTTTGCCCATTAGGTTCTGAGATATAAGAGTCCAAAGTGTTTATATTTATCGTGATGCTCCGATTCTAACCAGAGATTCCCCGACTATAGATATTATTCATATCAAAATATACAATAACCCTAATATTTCTCGAGTTATTGGCCTTCTCCATGACTTTCCTTAGCACTCTGTATATTATAGAGAAACTCGTAATTTAAACAACGCCATGAATCCCAATGGATTTGAAATGAGCCAAATACATACAATTCGTCGACTTCAGTAAGCCATTGAGAACTTAAAAGAATAAATATAGAACATATATATAATCTTTTATAGAAATTTTACAAAATATTTATAAAGAAAACATAGGTTCGAAATCTTAAAATAATATATCCAGTGGTGCCGCCAGAGAATGGTGTCATCACACACACACACACACATCAGGAGCCCATTGGAAGCCATTGAAGAGCGGTGCAATGATATTTAGAGAAATGATAAAAAATATTTGGATACCAACCTCCCACTCCATCCCACACTACCAATTTTTTCTGACGATGCTACTGGATTACATCGTTACCTTAGTAGCAGTCCAATATTGGCAGCTAATGTTGGAAATATTGGACCAATATGAAAAAGTGGACATTTTGACGGAATTGGTCCAATATTGACTTAAAATATTGGGACAATATTAAGCCAATATTGGCGTTTCATTAGAAATATTTCCAATGTAACACCAATATTGGCATAATATTGTGATGAAAATATTTAGCCAATAGTGGAGGCCAATGTCACCCCAATATTGTCCCATTTTGGCATTACTTTGGAAATATTTCCGATGTAATGCCAAGATATACAATATTCTACCAATATTAAATGCTACTTGGGTATTATTCATTCTGATTGTGATACTGTGAGACCCGATTTAGGGAAAGATTTGGTGAGACAGTTTTATGTTCTTTATGTATTAAGGCTGTAATGTTGGACAAAAGCAACAGGCGTAACGACGCCAGATTTTACAACACTTTGACCCGAGAGGTAAATTAGGCCATAAACCTAAGATGCTACATATAGCCACGAGAATGGTTAAAAACGTTGACCAATTATGCAAGATGTCTGAGCGCTTTGCCCTAAGGCCAACATATCAGAGCGACAAGGGGCGTTACATACCGCAGGCAAAAGAGGTAGCAACAAAATGTTCTAGGTAATATTCAGAACTACTACTACAACAGATTTTAGAACTTCTACGACAGTTTTCACAATTACTACGACAGATTTCACAATGACTTCAACGGCAATAACGATTTTTCATAGAGAGATGCAGTAGAGAAGTATTCCGCAAGTTTTGCAAACAGGGTGTTCCGTTGAAATCCCACAGAAATGCCCAATGTCTTGATGTAGAACGTCAACGGCAGATGCCAGATCAACTGCGGTATAATTAGCAGTACCATACCCTGAGTTGGTACGTGTACAACATACTCTGATGCAAGTTGAGAGTTGAGATCAATGTCCAAAGACAGACTTGAAGGTTCCTCAATTATTGCTGAAGGTCACCAATGCATTTTAGACATTTTTAATTAACTGCTCTCACATTTGCTCTCTCCGCCGCAATTAATGAGCATAATTGTTCTAATTAATTTAATAAGTAATCTATGTTGTTAAAATAAATGGTTTTATTTTAAAGTTAAAATGGTGTAATTAATTGTAGTATTATGTTAATAAATATTCTATTCCAGGACTCGCACTAAAGATTAATAAGATAGGTTTAAGCTGCACACAACGCAATGTGTTTAATGTTTAATGTTATAAGGGTTCACTATTTACGATTCGGCCATTTGTAAGAGAATTTGATTTAATATATGCTTTACATATAAGTTTTGTGCATCACAGATACAAGTAGTCATTTTGATTGTGATACAAGTAAAAATAAACGCTACAGAATGTGAATGTATGAGGAATTCGAGTGGCGACTCAGACCACAAATATTTTATTTTAAAGAAGTGTTGTTGCCTCTTACAATTTGAGTTAAAGAATAATGTCATGTAAAGGCGAACCGCAGCTCGGTAAATAATGCCCAAAATTAAAACGCATATCTGTAGCTCACGAGAAATCATTTTTAACACTTTTCAACATAGTTGAAAAGTGTTTATGACTTTGTTCACTCTCTCTGTAAGTCTGTATGTCCGTTCGCACGATAACTGCCGTAAAAATGACTTTATCAAATTGAAATTTTAGTACGTTGTTGAGACTGTCGGTGGAACATATGGAAATGGAAATGAATAATATCATCCAATTAGTTTTGGATTGAACCAGGGTTGAACAGAGTGAAATACATTGAACCCTATGGGACCTAATTTTTCAAACATTTTTTAAGCAAAGTTAATTCACAAATTGCTTCGAAAATTTCAGGAAAAATTCAAATTATCCCTTAAAATGTATAAAAGAAATTTCAGCAAAATATGTTCGGTAGTTTTTTAGATAAAAATTAAAATAATAATGACACCCATATTACATGAATAGATCACGTGACCCACTTCAAAATAAAATATGGCGTCCATCTTTTTTTCCCAGTGCAAATATCGTGATTTTTAAAGTTCTTTTACATTTATATTTAGTATTGCATCCGTCCTAAAACTGCTTAATTTTTGTGCATCTATATTCTGTGCCAACGCAATTACAATATTTTAAGTTTAAATGGTCATCAAACTGTGATTATTTCTACAACGAAGCCTAATTTTAATGGATGCAAAATGTAAACACATGATTGTAAGATGAGTTGTATAAGAATTGCTGAATTTTTTCAAGTAAAATTATTTAGCTGGAGTCTGGAATAAAAGTGATATGAATGAAATATTCATAGCTTTTACATAAAGAGCCAGACGATTTATATTTCGATGACGTCATTTGAATAAAGTTCATTTTTTTTCAATGAAGTTTTATGTTTTCAAATATAATAAATTATTGTAATACTGCGATAATTTAAAATATATCAACGCTGAATGTATTGCATTTAAGAGATGTTTAAATAAAATTGTATTTCAGTTGGAAAGTGTTTCATAATCAATGCTTTATGCATGATTGATCTTTCTAGTTTCAATAGTACATTTGACGTTTTATGCAATCAAAAAATATTCACTGCATTCCCATTCTTTCCAAATTCACCTCATACAAATAAAGTAAGCGAAATACATCTCACCCTAACAAAAAGTGTTTGAAAATGTTTCCAGGAAAGTTGTGTCATGCAATGACGTAAGAAAATATTCTGCTATTCATTAAAGTTACTTCTATTTTCAGAATATGGATATTAAAACAGTTTATCATGAATATTGATAGCATTCGCAATAAGTGATATATTGTCCATATATTGAAGTATTTTAATAATTAATTCATCAATTTGGCGTCGCTATCGTTAATTTAGCGTCAGTTTTGCAATTTTAACAATGTTTTTGTCAATCTGGGAAGATAGACATTTTGCTTAATTAGTCATCAAGTTCGCTAAATTTATCGCCAAGCCAAATGCAACAGTCAGGCGGAGAGAAGTGCATTTCTTATACATAAATGACTATAGGCGAATTGATGGGTGTTAAAATACAAAACGATTACCCAAAGTATCTTCTCTTATGAATAAAGCGAACTAGATCTTCGAGAATGATGTCAACAGATTTTTACATGATATTACATTTAAAAAGTAAACATATTTCATAATAGCTAATACTTTTTTTTATTTTATGTAATATTTTTATTTTATGTGATATTTATTAGACGAACGGACAATATCTCGAGAACGGTTCATGCTAGCGTCCTAAAGTTTGTCATTTATTGTCTAATGAAAAATTACATAATAAATGATAATTTATACAACATCATTGAAAGTTCTGATTTCTTCAAAATTTCATTCAAAAATTTAGGATCTCCCAAACATTTGATTGCTTTTGAAACCAAAAGGGCCCCAGTATCCACTAACTGTAATATTTGTAACAAAGTTCGTTTAAAAAGCCCCATTCGTTCGTAAGATATCGCATCCACAGACTCACGAACACGCATACATACACATACAAATACACAACACACATGCCCACACACATCACTTCAAAAACTTTCGATTCCAATTCAGAAGTGCTTGAAAGGTGCTCAAAAACCATAATTTGAATATTCGTACCAGTCTCAATACTTACATACTATGTATATAGGGAAAGCAAAAACTATAACTACAGCCGCTGACAAAAGCCTTTTAAAATTTCTATCGAAGCTAGCGCAAGTTCTATGGCATATTTTTACTTTCTCTATATACATGATACAGGAAAGTATTGCGACGGGGTCGAAAATTCGAAATCGAATTTTAGATTTAAGAACAGTTTTCAAGCATCACTGAATTCGAATCAATCGTTTTTAACACTTTACAACATAGTTGAAAAGTTTTTATGACTTTGTTCATTCTGTCTGTCGGTCTGTCTGTCTGTTTGTCTGTCGGTCTGTCTGTCTGTCTGTCCGTTAGCACGATAACTGCCGTAAAAATGACTTTATCAAAATGAAATTTTAGTATGTTTTTCAGACGGTCCGTGGGACCTATGGGAATATAAATAAATAATATCACCCAAATAGTTTTTTATTGAGCCCGGGTTGAAAAAATGAAATACATTGAACCCTATGGGACCTAATTTTTCAAACATTTTTTAAGTAAATTTAAAATTCACAAATTGCTTCGAAATCTTTAGGAAATATTCACATTATCCCATAAAATATATATAAAAAATTTCAGTAAAATATGTTAAGTAGTTTTTTAATTAAAAATTATTTAATATAGGGAAAAAAACAAATTCAATTACATTCTGACTTTTCGGATATCCTCCAGAAATAAAAAAAAGATATATTGTATAATAAATATCTTTCCAAGAATTTAATCATTTTGTATATGAGAGAGGCTTCACATTTTAAAATAAGTTTGGTAGATAACAATTCTTCAATTTTTTTTTTATTTTATATAACTCTTCATGATATACTTATTTGATGGCATTTTTAATGCACTTTCCTACGTCCTAAAGAGTTAAAATTTGGTACACAGCTTAAATTTGTTGAACATTTTATTCTACAAAAATTTAGTGGATCTTTAAATATAGATCATACATTTTTTTCGAAATAGCCCGCAAATAATCCCCGTTCACTTCTATAAATCATTGTTGTAATATTGTTAAAAATTCTGATGTGGACAGCACATGTCTTTCCCTGCAGACTCACATTCATGTTCTCCTTATTTCTTCAATAATAATTTGAGTTTATCTGCACAAAATAACAGCCATAAGTATTTTAAATGACATTGAATTTGCAGGTTAAACTTAAATTTGGTTCTCATTTGAGAGCTGGACTTATTGTCAAAGGTGGCGTAGCGAAAACGCGAAAAAACTAGAATATCTAAAGAACGGCTAGTCTTAGAGTAATGGGGTTAGTCTTATTCATTTTGTTGTCAAAAATCACGTATAAAATAGGAATTTAATTGATATAATTGAGCACACGTAGTCTTTTATTTTTATATTTAACGATTTTTGTGGACCATTTCGCAAAAATAGCCCGTTCCTTTTTCCCGAATCGTACTAGAATAACCAACAAATGATTGATATACCAAATTTTGTTAAATTTGGTATATAAATCACTTGTAGGTTATTGAAATATCATACAACAAATTTTGTTAAATTTGTTCCACTAGCTTTTAGCTAGAGTGGATAAAGCCAATTTCTGCCGGCCATTTCGCAAAGAAGGCAGATTCTTTTCTTACGAATCGTACTATAATCTAATGAACATCAGGATTTCCCTCAAAAAACATACCAACCGAATTTTATGAAATTCGGTCCATTAGTTTTTCTATTAGAGTGGATGTAATATCCTCACAGACACACAGAAACATACACAGATACACCCTTACACACACAGACGTCTTCCTAAAAATAGTTTTTTTCGTGTTTTAGAAGTCCCAAAACGTGTAGATCCTTTGAAAATTCGAGTTCCGATCTTCGGCACGATTCCAATACTTTGAGTACATACACACACACATATATTATCTGTGTATCTAAATTCCGTGCCTATGCAATTGCAATAGTTGTGATTTTAAATGATCCCTAAACTTTTATTATTTCTTCAACGAAGCCTAATTTTAACTTATGCAGAATGCAAATATCTGAAGCTGTTGTAAGGTGAGTTACATAAGAATTGCTGAATTTTTTTCACACAAAATTATTTAGCTCTGGAGTCTGGAATACAAGTTATATGAATGAAATATTCATTGATTTTGCATAGAGAATCAGGTGATTTCTATTTCGATACAGTTTTAAATATTTAAGTATAATAAATTATTGTAGTACTGTGATAATGTAAAAGATATTACCATTGAATGTATCACATTTTAAAAATTTTTAAATGAAATTGCATTTCAGTTGGAAAATGTTTCATAATCAATGCTTATACATGATTGATCTTTCTTGTTTATGTCTGTGTGTCCGTAAGTTTGTGGAAACGATATCTCACGAACGAATGTCGCATTTCAAACGAAATTTGGTACGAAAATTACAATCGGTAAATACTGGAAGTATTTTAAATGCAATTGTATGTTTCAAATACCCTCCCCAAATTTTCGATTGAAATTTTGAAAAAATCCTCAAAAAATCAGAATCTGCATTAAAGTTGCTTAAATAATCATATCTCGTGTAATTTTTCGTTATAAAACGATTGAAATAAATTTTAGATTCCTTTAGAGATCAAATTAATTCATTTTTAAGTTGTTAATAATTGACTTTATATGCTTGGATATTATTTCAGTTTTCCGTTAATGGGATTTTTGTTGTATTAATTTCCAAGACAATAAATAAGTTTAAAAAATATTGGCTTCATTTTTAAGGAAGAGTGATTTTTAATGTTATCATTTTAATTTAGAATATTTTTTGCCAGAATGTTTTTTTTAATAATTAATTTCAATTTTTCCAAATCGAAATTAGGTTTGTATAATTTTTAATTTGTTTCAAGGCCTGTGAATATTTTAATTAAAAGCGCTGAATTATGTATACCAAAGCCAAGAGGTCCCAAATGGTTTGAACTCCAGTATATTTCCGCTCAATATTTATTTCCCACAGCCTCCAAATATTTAATCCGGCACTGTGCTTATCCTGGAGGAAAATGTATATTTGTAGCTAAAATAAATTATTTCCTTCTCAGGTATTTTTGATACATTGCGTCTCAAAATATTCACTGCATTCCAAATCCAAAATAACCCTATACAAATAAAGCGAGCGAAATACACCTTACTACAAAAAAGTATTTGAAAATGTTTTCAGGAAAGCCATGTCGCACAATGGCAAGGAGAAATACTCTGTTATTCACTGCAGTTATTTCTGCTTTCGCAGTACAGATATTTCAACTGTTTATTTTTCGATGCAGAGTATGTTTTGAAATATTCAGTGCGGTTTTATGTGAAACAGTTGCTGGTTGTATACGTTGTTATTTTTTTCATAATCTGAAATATTTACTGAAAGTATACTCATACCAGTTTTCATTTCTCGAAATGAATTTCAAGATTATTTATTACTAAAAGAAATGATGTATGAATTATATTTTAGATATACCGGGTGATTCAAAAGTTCGGAGCAAAAGTAAAACGCTATAAAAAAAAATATCTATGGATCGGAGAGACATGCGGTTTGTCAATTAATATTCACCGTGGTGGGGGATTTTGTGTGGCAGGAAAAAAAATAAGTTCAAACTCTCGACACTCGGGGGGGCTGCGGCAGATAAAGCCGTGGAGATGACTTATGCATGGAGGTGATTGCACACATGACTGGCCTGCGAGATCCCCAGATCACACACCCTGTGATTTCTCGTTGTGGGGATACCTAAAATCACAGGTGTGAGATCTGGGGATCTAGCAGACCAGTCATGTGTATAATCACCTCCATGCATAAGTCATCTCCATGGCTTCATCTGCCGCAGTCCCCCGAGTGTCGAGAGTTTGAACTAATTTTTTTTCATGCCACACAAAATCCCCCACCACGGTGAATATTAATCTGCAAACCTCATGTCTCTCCGACCCATAGATATTTTTATACCGTTTTACTTTTGCTCCGAACTTTTGAATCACCCGGTATGTTGTTTAGAAAATATTTATTTGTCAAAGATGTTAATGTTGACATTAATTGTTATGTTCATCAACGTGATTTGTTCATGTAAAACAAAATTTCAGTCGTAATTAAAGCCCTTTTCTTATTGACACATATTTATTTTAATGAAAGGTTAATTGCGAAAATTTGTGTTAATTCCTTAATTAATAAATTGTTATGACTCTTGACCTTGACATTTAAATTTTGTAAAAAACAAAAGGAATTGATAAAACATTGCGATTTTAACGACTTCATTTTAATTTTTAGGTCTTCATAAGTTTGTTTTCTTTCAAATGCCGCTTTATAAAGGTTTTCTGAAAGTCAAATTATTACCAATAGTCTCTTGACCTTGAGACAAATACTCTGTCAACTGAGCTGTTCAAATAATTCCCATACTTTCACTTTTTGAACTAAAACCAAGGCTTCTATGAACTTACGTTTTGTCTCTGCCTCCCTATTTTTTTTATCGACATAATCTACTTCACCTTGTATACCAAAGTCAAGAATGATTGTGTAGAATGATCTTCAGTAGTATTCGTATTATCTACCACTTTATTTCGAGACAATTGCTTTATCGACTGAGTTATCCAACTTATGAAAATATCTCATCAATGTGCTAATTGCCTCGTTTTGTACGTGCGATGTTTAATTCTCACTTCGCATTTTAACATATATATTTTCATATTTTTTCCAATGTCAAGAAGGTCTGACCAATGTAATATAAATAAGCAATATCAAATTAACAACGGCATGATTGAGCTCAAGAAGCGTAATCCGAACTTATGTTCTGCTTTTCGTTCTGAACTGTTTGTTATTGACAAAACATTGAAATATATGTTATCCCACAACAGCTACAAAGACATTTGGATATTCTCAGACAGTCGAAGCTCTATTCAATACTTGAGCAACGGAAGGAAAATTGGAGGCATGGTCGGATCCGACATTGTTCTCAAACTGAAAGCTCTGTCTTCATATAATAAAATACACATGCACTGAATTCCTTCTCATGTGGATCTCCAATATAACAGAACTGCGGATAGATTAGTTAAGGATCTAATAATTTACTAATTCATTGATTTCTCCTGGTTTACTAACTTATCAAGAACTCGTCTCAAAACATAAAAAATCGAACAATTCTACCTGGAAATGTCATCCTGCTCATAACTAGTACCTCAGGTACCATCCCGGTGCTACACTTGAGTAAATGGGCGATATGGAGACTCGAACAACCATCTCAAGGTTTGTTAGCTGACATACAGGAGCACTTTAATTTATCCATGGACCAAGAAATTTCCCAACGTGTCTTAAATGTAACTTTGAACTTCCTCTCCTGGCCATCTCCTGCCTTACATTGGTTTGACCAGAGAGGATCTTCTTCGGTCTCCTGTTCTGGTGATCGACTTCCTAAGGGTGTGTGGACTCATGAACTCGGTATAGCTATTGCCAGTCCATAAGTAATTAGTGACAATAACAACAACAACAACAATATCATTAAGAGAAAGGCATTGCCTCAATCGGATTCTCACTTTCCAATACCGCTCCTCCACGGTTTAAGGAATGCTTTTCAATGGAGAATGTGGTCACTATTCATAAGGCTATTTTTCTACAAAAACGACAGTAAATATCAGAATGAACGCCAATACGAAAAAGATGCTCTGCAAGAGAATCATCTCCTGTAAGAAACGAAAGATCGCAACAGCTTCACGGCAAGGCCAATCAGGCACAATATTTTGCTCCAATGTCTTCTAATCATTGACGCGTTGGAAATTTTCAATTCCGGACCATCCCAGTGCTACACTTGAGTAAATGGACGATATGGAAACCTAAGCAACCATCTCAAGGTTTGTTAGTAGACATACAAGATTACTTTAATTTGTCCATGGACCAGGAAATTTCCCAAGGTGTCTTAAATGTAACTTTGAACGTCCTCTCCTGGCCATTTCTTGTCTTGCATTGATTTGACCAGCGAGGATCTTCTTCGGTCTCCTGTTCTGGTGATCGACTTCCTAAGGGTGTGTGGATTTATGAACTCAGTATATCTATTGCCAGTCCATGAGTAATTAGTGATAGTAACAACAACAACAATATAATTAAGAGAAAAGCATTGCCTCAATCAGATTCTCACTTTCTAATACCGCTCCACCACGGTTCAAGGTAGTGTTTTGCAATGGAGAATGTAGGCACTATTCATAAGCTATTTTGTCTACAAAAACGACAGTAAGTATGTGGATGAACACCAATACGGAAAAGATGCTCTGCAATACAATCATCTCCGGTAAGAAACGGAAGATCGCAACAGCTTCACTACGAGGCCAATCAGGCACAATGTTTTGCTCCAAGGGCTCCTAGTTATTGACGTGTTGAAAATCTTCAATTCTGGATGTTTCGCGGAAATAGTCCTTTTTATAAGAGGTTTCATCATCAGACTAGATTTGGCTAAAAATAAACGATAGGCGAAATTTACAAAATACGCCTGTCTTAAATATGTTATTTAAACTGTTGATAAAATTTGATTCATTCAATGTTGTCATCCTTTATACAAATATGCTTTAGGTCATCTACAACCTTATTAAATGTTGCTTCAAGCATATATTTTGACTCTAAATTTTATGTTAGAGTACTTTACAAATATAATAATATACTACGAATATGATTATTAACTAAAACACCTATCTATAATTAAACAATTTATGAATATGTATTTTATCACAGAATTTGCAATTAGAGAGGATTTAACAATTTGGTGTCGGTCACTGAGTATTTAAAATCAATATTTCTATTTAACAAATGAACTACATACAGAAATAAGCAGTTTATTGAGATTACATTTTTTTTACATATTTCAATCCAATAATTTTCCTAACCTTTCTTCATTCCCGTCGTTTAAGTACTTTATTGAAAACAAATTAGTACAGATAAAAGCAATTATCTCCCATGCAATTATTTACAAGACACAAAAAAATGCGTACAAAATGATGGGTCCCTCTTTATCTTTTTGCCTCATTTATCTTTCCCGATTTGTAAAATTTATAATTACGAAGGATAATATAGTAATTAGTAACTAGTTGAAAAAAAATGAAAAGAAAACTATTATATTTTTATGGTGTTGAATAATTTCAAAGAAAGAAAAAAAGGACGTTAATTTAGCATTTGTTCCTGCATTTTGTATCGCAATTATCAGAATCGCGATACAAAATAAATGACTGAATGAATTACTTTGTAAAGTAAATGAAATACTGAATTTTATTCACATTGCAATTTTTTGTTACTTTATCTTCTATAACAGATTTTCCATACCCTTCCTTCTAGCTCCGCCCATTTTTCATTACGTGCAATACATTCTACATATTAGACTTAACTGCACAAAGCACTTAAACAATTGTAAATCGGGATAATACTGGTTATGGCATTTATATCATGCAGATAATCAGAACATTTTAGTGCAATTGTGCTGCATTCAATTACGTTGGTATAATTTTATGCCTCTGTGGCTGTCTAATCAGTGTGTAATTGTATCCATAGGTACGAAGTTCGAATTGCGTATGCAACAGGGTCATTTATGTATGCATGGATGATCATAGTGGTTCAAAACCTAACTGTGCAATGTAAAATGTCTTCTCTAGTGTAAGGACCATCGTTTTGTTATTAGTCTATTGTTATATTCATTAGTTCGTACCAGTAAGGCCGATGGGCATTCTGCCCATAAGTGATTTAAATAACATGTTTATTCATGGGATATCTATATATATAGAGAAGAAAAGTGTGTATGTATGTATGGTCCACCATAACTGGAGAACGGCTGAACCGAATTTCATGAAATTTGCCTTGGTAGTCTTGAAATCGCCCCACTTAAAACATAGACCATGTTTCGAGTTTCTATGACCAGTGGTTCTCGAGATATTAGTGAAAAACGACACTTTTTCCTAGGAGTTCTACTCTCTAACTCCATGATTCACTACGGAAAAGGTTGGACATCTTTAAAACGTGAAAGTCAACTAAATATCTGAGTTTGTGGGAGTTTATTGAACGTATTACACACTTTTGAAAATCGCAGGTTTGAGATATGAGTCCTACTCCCTAACTCCATGATTCACAACGAAAAAGGTTGGACACTGTTGGTTTAAAACGTGAAAGTCAATTAAATCTCTGAGTTTTGTGGGATTTTATTGAACTTACTAGACACTTTTAAAAATCGCAGGTTTGAGATATGAATTTAAATGGAAACTATCACCATGGTTTATTTCTCACAGGCTTATTCAACAACGAAAAGTATTAAGAAATCACAAGAAAGATCACTCATACATAAAGCAATGATTATGAAACACTTTCCAACTTTAATTTTATTTAAACATCTCTAAAATGCAATACATTCAGCTGTAATATATCACAATCGGCCCTATATTTTTGATTGTAATTTTTATCATAGTTTTGCATGGTAAATCCCGAGCAACGCCGGGTAATCTCTGCTAGTCCTACTATAATAAAAAACAACACTCAATTACTGTCTGCTTAGCGATAACACAACAGAAGTTATTATTATATCCATTGTTGTAAATAAATTAAAAATGAGTCCAATGTCCGTCTTTGTTTTCAGTATGTGATGTCATATGCAACGTAAAACTCAATTCTCCATTGTTGTAAATAAGTTAAAAATGAGTCCAATATCTGGCTTCGTGTTCAGTATTTGAAGTCACTCAACCTAGAACACCAGAATACTGCTATTTATATATAGATTAGTGCAATATTATTTGTTTTCCCTCTAACTGGATTCAGACGCACTTGCCCAATATTGCTCTTTAGCTATTAGGATTAGTATAGTATCTGGTTACTGAAGACCTTATATATAAGAACAAGCGCGAATCGAGGACTCGAGTGTCTCGTTTTCATTATTTTAATTTATATTTTCAACACATTATGCTATCTAGCTGCATTAGCGCTAATTTTATAATGATCTTCGTACTCCATTTTACTTTACAATTATTAGTCTTTTGTGCATTTTAATGCACGTCTACTTAACTACGCATTTTACATTACTAGTAACTTAACAAAGCTGCACATGCGCTTTATAAGTTATATAGGAATTATAAATTTCTCATTATTTTTCTATTTCTGTAGTGTCAGAATTAAGTCTGTAATATGCAGTGTCCACTATTTTTATTTTTTTCTCAATTTCATTTCCTAATCAGTTTGATAAATACACGTTATTATATTGCCCGCGGTTCGATACTGTGTTTACGGATTTGCACCCCTGCACTTTCGTTTTTATTATTTTAATTTATATATATATATATATATATATATATATATATATATATACAAAAAAACTTGAGCATGAATACGATTTTTGTGGAGGTGAACAATTCATGATGTAGGCTTACAGCCTTGTCCACGTGTATAGCGTTTGTGCTTGATTTCGTTTGTTATACTTTTTTCGATTCCATACCTTTGTATTTTGATACTTTTCATTGACTTGTTGATTCGATATTTATTTTATTTATTTTTTTTTTATTTTTTTCCATTTGCTTTAGGATTTGTTGATTTATACTTTTATTTCGTAAGCCTGTTAGATTTTTGAATTTTCGTGAACCGTTATTTGCACAATGGACAAAATTGTTTTATTCACCCACCAAATTGTACTAAATGGTATATTTTTGCTATGTATACATCGTAAAATATATGACTTTTTGAAGACGGGTCATTTGACCAGCTGTTTTAGAAATAGGTATACATTAAATATCGGTAGGTTTAGTATTAATTGCTCGCATATGTTATATATATATATATATATATATATATATATATATATATATATATATATATATATATATATATTTATATATATATATATATATATATATATATATATATATATATTTATATATATATATATATATATATATATATATATATATATATATATATATTTATATATATATATATTTATATATGTATAACATAATACAAACATAACCTGTGACTCATCCTTTATTGAAAGTTGTATGAAGAGCACATTTAAAAATAAAAATAAAAATACATTAAAATAGACCCTACGTTTGGCTTGAGGATAAATCCTTTATAAATAAAAGTAATAAAGATGAATTAAAATAGAATGATTAATGAGGAGTAGTAAAGCATCCATAACAAGCCAAAAGCATTCAAATACCAACCAGAAAAAACTCAAGAGAATGTCAATCATAAACATGAAAAACCGTAAAACTACTCATTAAATTTAAAACAAACATATCAAAGAAAAATGGAATATTAATCAATAGAATGAAGGTGATGCAATAGTAAAATCTTCAGGAAGCTACTACTATACATCAGCTTCAATTAGCACATTTCATTTATTGCCCAAAAGGTCAATAGAAGCCCCAATGTACAATAAATGTAAAATAATTAAAAAATTTGAAAAACTGAAAAGAATTGAATAAATTGAAAAAATAGAATTGACTTGAGGCCAGTGTCGCCCTTCTTTTCGAAAGTTTATGTCATATTTTTACTTAATTAACGGAAAGCATGTGCTCAAAATAAACTTTTGGCAAATTTTCTGATAAAATACACAAAATCTACTACGGTCGCTTTTCTTACCAAAGCCAGTCTTTTCTTCTGCTTGATCAAGGTAACGTTGTTCAGGAGGTGATTTTAGAAATTTTAAATTCCCCTCCCAGAGGGCCTTTTGTCAGATTTATTTAAGTATTTCGTAACTAGATTCTATACTAATTCCATCGCTACATAAAGATATACGAAAGTTTCTATCCTATTCGCCTTACCGCAACTCTTCGTTCCTCAAATCCTAAAAAACACACCAGACCCCACACTTATTCCGATCAAAGTTAATAATTGTTAAATTTCAGGCAAAATTCCATTTTTGCCTTATTTTGCCTATTTTTATGTTATTTTGGAAAATGTTTTTTCAGGAAGGAGGGAGCTGCCACAAATGCCTATTTTTGAATGTCTTGTATTTATTTTGTTTTCTTTGCGCTTCATTTTTAACCAGAATTTTTTTTCCTTTAGTTAAGAAATCTCTCGTTTCTTCAGACTCAAAGAAACATGACGCATACCCAATCCCCACCACCCTCTCTCTCTCGCTCTCTCTTTCGAGAACGTTGTTATTTGGAAAAATTATTACGCGATAAAGGACAACGATATTAGTAGTTATTTACCAATGCACAAATTTTGATCAAATTTCCAAAATTGTAAACAAATTTTAGGCAAAAAAGAAAAAGGCGTACCTGTTAAATATGCCAAACAAATGCTCGGCAGCTCCAAAGAATAGAATGAATTGTCTTTATTTCAACATGTTTTTTTTTAAAGAACTTCCCAAGTCGATTAAATTTCTTGGAAAAAAAAGAAACATTCCGTTGATGGAATCATTGCAAGTTGCAACCGATATTGTGAAGAACTTTAATCAAATTTCTGGTACAGCAGGTGGCATTATCAGTAAAATGTAAGGAAGTTCTTTGGGCAAATCAAGATTTCGAACATATTAAGGACAAAGTGAAAAGTTATTGGTAGTGATAAACTTTAGAATCACCCGCAATAACGGGTTACTTAAGGTATGGCTCCATAACTTCAGTGGCAAGATCATTTTCGCTATTTAAAGCAATATTGCAATATTAACAGATAAATGCCCGAGCAAATCAAAATTTCGAACATATTAAGGACAAAGTGAAAAGTTACTAGTTATAAACTCTTATAATCACACGCAATAACGAGTTACTTAAGGTATGGCTCCATAACTTCAGTGGCAAGATCATTTTCGCTATTTAAAGCAATATTGCAATATTAACTGATAGATGCCCGAGCAAATAAAAATTTCGAACATATTAAGGACAAAGTGAAAAGTTACTGCTAGTTATGAACTTTTACAATCACCTGCAATAACGGGTTACTTAAGGTATGGCTCCATAACTTCAGTGGCAAGATCATTTTCGCTATTTAAAGCAATATTGCAATATTAACAGATAGATGCCCGAGCAAAACAAATTTCGAACATATTAAGGACAAAGTGAAAAGTTACTGCTAGTTATGAACTTTTATAATCACCCGCAATAACGGGTTACTTAAGGAATGGCTCCATAACTTCAGTGGCAAGATCATTTTTGCTATTTAAAGCAATATTGCAATATTAACAGATAGATGCCCGAGCAAATAAAAATTTCGAACATATTAAGGACAAAGTGAAAAGTTACTGCTAGTTATGAACTTTTACAATCACCCGCAATAACGGGTTACTTAAGGTATGGCTCCATAACTTCAGTGGCAAGATCGTTTTCGCTATTTAAAGCAATATTGCAATATTAACAGATAGATGCCCAAGCAAAACAAATTTCGAGCATATTAAGGACAAAGTGAAAAGTTACTGCTAGTTATGAACTTTTATAATCACCCGCATTAACGGGTTACTTAAGGTATGCCTCCATAACTTCAGTGGCAAGATCATTTTCGCTATTTAAAGCAATATTGAAATATTAACAGATAGATGCCCGAGCAAATCAAAATTTCGAAAATATTAAGGACAAAGTGAAAAGTTACTGCTAGTTATGAACTTTTATAATCACCCGCAATAACGGGTTACTTAAGGTATGGCTCCATAACTTCAGTGGCAAGATCATTTTCGCTATTTAAAGCAATATTGCAATATTAACAGATAGATGCCCGAGCAAATCAAATTTCGAAAATATTAAGGACAAAGTGAAAAGTTACTGCTAGTTATGAACTTTTATAATCACCCGCAATAACGGTTTACTTAAGGTATGGCTCCATAACTTCAGTGGCAAGATCATTTTTGCCATTTAAAGCAATATTGCAATATTAACAGGTAGATGCCCGAGTAAATCAAAATTTCGAACATATTAAGGACAAAGTGAAAAGTTACTGCTAGTTATGAACTTTTATAATCACCCGCAATAACGGGTTACTTAAGGTATGGCTCCATAACTTCAGTGGCAAGATCATTTTTGCCATTTAAAGCAATATTGCAATATTAACAGGTAGATGCCCGAGCAAATCAAAATTTCGAACATATTAAGAACAAAGTGAAAAGTTACTGCTAGTTATGAACTTTTACAATCACCCGCAATAACGGGTTACTTAAGGTATGGCTCCATAACTTCAGTGGCAAAATCATTTTCGCTATTTAAAGCAATATTGCAATATTAACTGATAGATGCCCGAGCAAATCAAAATTTCGAACATATTAAGGACAAAGTGAAAAGTTACTGCTAGTTATGAACTTTTATAATCACCCGCAATAACGGGTTACTTAAGGTATGGCTCCATAACTTCAATGGCAAGATCATTTTCGCTATTTAAAGCAATATTGCAATATTAACAGATAGATGCCCGAGCAAATCAAAATTTCGAACATATTAAGAACAAAGTGAAAAGTTACTGATGTTATGAACTTTTATAATCACCCGCAATAACGGGTTACTTAAGGTATGGCTCCATAACTTCAGTGGCAAGATCATTTTCGCTATTTAAAGCAATATTGCAATATTAACAGATAGATGCCCGAGCAAATCAAAATTTCGAACATATTAAGAACAAAGTGAAAAGTTACTGCTGTTATGAACTTTTATAATCACCCGCAATAACGGGTTGCTTAAGGTATGGCTCCATAACTTCAGTGGCAAGATCATTTTCGCTATTTAAAGCAATATTGCAATATTAACAGATAGATGCCCGAGCAAATCAAAATTTCGAACATATTAAGAACAAAGTGAAAAGTTACTGCTAGTTATGAACTTTTATAATCACCCGCAATAACGGGTTACTTAAGGTATGGCTCCATAACTTCAGTGGCAAGAACATTTTCGCTATTTAAAGCAATATTGCAATATTAACAGATAGATGCCCGAGCAAATCAAAATTTCGAACATATTAAGAACAAAGTGAAAAGTTACTGCTGTTATGAACTTTTATAATCACCCGCAATAACGGGTTGCTTAAGGTATGGCTCCATAACTTCAGTGGCAAGAGCATTTTCGCTATTTAAAGCAATATTGCAATATTAACAGATAGATGCCCGAGTAAATCAAAATTTCGAACATATTAATGACAAAGTGAAAAGTGACTGCTAGTTATGAACTTTTATAATCACCTGCAATAACGGGTTACTTAAGGTATGGCTCCATAACTTCAATGGCAAGAGCATTTTCGCTATTTAAAGCAAAATAACAGATAGATGCCCGAGTTTGCAAATTGAAATTTTAAAGAAAATCATGTAGCTGTGATGTTTAATAGGAATTGTTTATTCCGATAATTACCTTCTCACTATTCCTTTATGGCTTTAGATTTCAAACATTAAATAAATATATTGATGCTACTACCTGTATAATCTCATAAGCAGAGAATGTTCTACTGACAAAATATTTTAACACTTTTTACGGTTGATTAACGCTATATTTTCGTGTATTTCGCATGTATATCAGACTTTTAGTTCCTATTTGCAGATTTTGGTACCCTTTGAATGCTAATTTTGTTAATTTTTGTGGATAATCTTCCGAGCTCTGTTAAATATTATACGATCTCCTAACAAAGCGCAAATACTATACATTCCTTTTATGAGATCAAATTTCATTTTCAGATATATTGAATTATCGCCAACTTGGCGGCATTCACAAAACTTCGTCAATTCTTATTTTTGAAAATGTCAATAAACTGTTATCACATTATAATGCCAAGTGCACAGACCGACAGACAGATAAGCAGGGGCTCAACAGTCCAGTGGTTAACGCGCGGGAATTGCACTTGGTCGTCCCTGGTTCGATTCCCGCCTCTGCCAAAACTGCCACCGTGTTCACGCAGAGTACGATCACGTTAAACATGTGGGTCCGTAAGTCCTTCCTAGTGATTGGTGTTGGGGGAAAGAGGGTATGGTCCCTGTGGATGCCTCCCCCACTGGGTTCCGGTCTAAATTGGGTGGCACTTCCCGGCCGTCCAAACAGATACCTTATGCCTTTCTGGTAGGTCGGACGGTCTGGGTCGAAGAAGAAGACATTAAAGCACGGAGGGGAGAGGGGGACAGCCCAGTGGTTAAGGCACGCGAATTGCACTCGGAGGACATGAGTTCAATTCCCGGTCCCGCCCAGACTATCCCGGTGTTCAGGTAGAGTACGGGCACGTTAAATAGGTGAGTCTGAAAATGCTTCTGAGAGGTTGGTGATAATGGAAGGAGTTAATGATCCATGTGGATGTCGCCCGCACTGAGTTTCGGTCTAAATTGAGTGGCAGTGTCCCGGCCGACCAAATATATACTTTATACCTTCGGATGGATCGGACGGTTTGGGTCAAAAGAAACAAAGGCAGATATTATCTTACACTTTCGTCTAAGTCGGACAGTCAGCGTCGACAGAAAAAATAGGTTAGCAGACTGACTGAAAAATAGACAGAGAGAAGGATTTTTCTTATATTGTATTTTGATATAATTTATATCCATAGCATAGTTCAAATTGTTAATTCAGTCATATATTGTGTATTATCCTCATAGTTCAGGGACTTATTGTTGTTTTCCATAGGATATAATGCAATCAAAATCTTGCAATTCAAATAATCCGAGTTCTAATCAAGAAAGTTGCTAAAAAATTCGATCCAGTTCTCGGTTCTCATATAATGAAGTTAGACATAACATTTTATGACAATAAATGGTAGAATTTTTTATTTTTATTTATTTATTTATTTATTTTTTTTTTTTAGTTATTATTTTCAAACACGCAAGTAGGCATTGTTCCTAAGACGTTCGAAAAGGGTTCAATAGGTTATAACAAAATATCAAATTCCTAAATTTTAGGGGAAACAATAGTTTCTGTATACAATAGTATGAAAAAGTGAAAATATGTCAGCCAGACCCTAATATGTGTCAGCCCGGAAGGGGTTTTCCCCGAAAGTTTGCAAAATACTTCAAGAGGTACCCCAAGCTAAAAAAGTTGAAAATTACTGAGTTAGTCATCATACTAGTATCTCGTATATTTTTTTATCGGTCTTTCATTCGGGGTGTCATTCGTATGAAAATTAAACTGGTCGGTCGTTGACTGGAACGGCTGATGGATCGATCACGTAATTATTAGGTAGTTAAAGAAGAAAATTCGTAGTGCGTATAAACGTCATGTGCTACTCTTATCAAATTGTTATATATATATATATATATATATATATATATATATATATATATATATATATATATATATATATATATATATATATATATATATATATATATAGTAAATTTCAATAATTCTCGTATATCTCGAGTATCTCGTATATTTTTTTATCGGTCTTTCATTCGGGGTGTCATTCGTATGAAAATTAAACTGGTCGGTCGTTGACTGGAACGGCTGATGGATCGATCACGTGATTATTAGGTAGTTAAAGAAGAAAATTCGTAGTGCGTATAAACGTCATGTGCTACTCTTATCAAATTGTTATATATATATATATATATATATATATATATATATATATATATATATATATATATATATATAGTAAATTTCAATAATTTCTACTTAAGTTCCAGCCCAATTTTTCCTTGAAAAGAAATTAATTTATGAAAAACGTTATTTTATAACAAAATAAGAGATTTTATAACAAAACAATCTGATGTGGACAGCACATGACTTTCCCTGCTGACTTATATCCACGTTCTCTTTATTTTAATTAAATTTAATTCACTTTTAATTCAATTTTCGTTCTCATTTGGTAACTGGACTTATTTTCAGAGGTAACGTAGAGAAAATACAAAAAACCTAAAATATCTACTGCTAGCCCTAGTGTAATGGGGTTGATCTTATTCTTTTCTTCGTTAAAAATTACGTATAAAACATGCATTTGATGGATATATTTGAGCATACGTAGTTTTTTATTTTAGATTTTGACGATTTTTGCTGGCCATTTTGCAAAAAAAAACACAGGTTATTTTTTTTTTTAATTATACCAAAATCTAATCAGCACCAGGGTGACCCACAAGTGACTTATCTACCGAATTTTGTGTAATTCGGTCCATTCGTTTTTCTGCTAGAGTGGATACAGACAATTGTTGCGGTCCATTTCGCAAAAAACGGCGGGTTCTTTTATCCCAAATCGTACCCAAAACTAATCAGCACCAGATTCGCCCACACGTGACTTACCTACCAAATTTTATGAAATTCAGTCAATTAGTTTTTTAGATAAAGTGGATACAAAATCTGCACAGACAGACAGACACACACACAGACATCACGCTAAAAATAGTTTTTTCGTATTCCAGAGGTTTCGAAACGTATAGATCCGTCGAAAATTCGAGTTGCGATTTTCGACGTAATTCCAATACTTTCCCTATACATTATTGCAGGGATATGTTTCGGAATACATGTATTGCAGGGAAAGTTAAAATATAATCATATAACAAACAAATTAATTTATAGCATTTATTACATTCTGCTCGCAATGGCATAGTGTGAATTTCATAACAGAAAATTTTCACAATAATAATATTTTGGTATATATTTATTATTGCAGTATTTTATAAAACATTTGTTATTCCCGCTAAGAATTTTATTTTCAAAATGAAAAAGGATACAATGCATACTTATACCAGAATTGTTCGGTAATATCATCGACAAAATATATTGTGCTCTGAAAGGTACTTCTCGTTACAAAGAGGTGATTTTGGATTTTTATTATAAATATCCGTATTTTGTTCATATTTTCGAATACAAAGCAGTTTTGAATTTATTCTGAAATATTCAATGTGTTTTCATGCAGTGAAGTGGTTGAATTCCGATTTATTCAAAACCTTAAGATTTATCCAAGAAAATAAACAGCTCAGTATTTTAAATTCTCGCTATGAAATCATTTATTTTTCAAGCTTTGAAGGTTTGATTATATTTAAATAAAAATAGTCCAAAATATTTTCCTTGTTCTTTAAGCAAAAGTTTTTAGAAAGCCCACGTGGGGGTTGATATTTTCTTTCTTTAAACGCTGCTGTCAAGAAGTTTATATTTAAAAATATTAAAATATATTCTATGAGAGTCTGAACTTGATAAAATGGATTTAAAAAATCTAATGTGGGCAGCACATGACTTTCCCTGCAGACTTATATCCACGTTCTCTTCATTATAATTAAATTTACTTACTTTTAATTCGATTTCCGTTCTCATTTGATGAACGGACTTATTTTCAAAGGTGGCGTAGAGAAAATACGAAAAAACTAAAATATCTCGAGAACGGCTAGTGAAATGGGGTTGATCTTATTCTTTTCTTCTTTAAAAATTACGTATTAAACAAGCATTTAATAGATATATTTGAGCATACGCAGTTTTTTATTTTAAATTTTGGCGATTTTTACCGGTCATTTTTCAAAAACAGGCAGGTTATTTTTTTTTCTGAATGGTACCAAAATCTAATCAGCACCAGGGTGACCCACAAGTGACTTATCTACCAAATTTTGTGAAATTCGGTCCATTAGTTTTTCAGCTAAAGTGGATACAAGCTTTTGCGGGCCATTTCGCAAAAAAATGCGGGTTCTTTTATCTCGAGTCTTACCCAAAACTAATCAACACCAGATTCGTCCACAAGTGACTTACCTACCAAATTTTATGAAATTCGGTCAATTGGTTTTTTAGTTAATATGGATACGAAATCTGCACAAACAGACACACAGACACACACACAGACGTCACTCTAAAAATGGTTTTTTTTCGTATTCTAGAGGTCTTGAAACGTGTAGAACCGTTGAAAACTCGAGTTGCGATTTTCGACATGATTCCAATACTTTCCCTATACATTACCATATATTGCAGGGAAAGTAAAATACGCTATTTTGTATTTAAAAACAGTCTATCAAACTTTTTACATGAATAACGTCTACGGTAGGGGTTTGAAATCGGAGCGTTACAAAAAATGTAAACAATTTAGGTGCATAAAGGTGCGAAATTTCATATTTAGGTTCATATTTAGGTGCGAAACTAATAACTTATTAACTGAAGTGCAGCTCAACTCGACTTATTCCAAAGTTCATTTTTTTTTCAAATTTTAAAATAAAGAATTTGAAATATGGGTATCATGGGTCAAAATGATTGCAACTATAGAGTGTTACACTTCACTTTAAAGGATTTGAAAACATATTTCGATTGATACCATACTTGACAATGCACCCCCCGGGGGATAACCTGCCCCCAATGGGGCTACTGACGTCACTAACAAATAAAATGTGTATCACGGCTATTTTTCACAACAATGATTAAAACTATAAAGTCTCTTAATCTCAAATCTCCACAAATGAACCTTTTTATGCATAATTATATCAAATTTTGTCTTATATTGCCATGTTAAAAAAATATAAAATTTCTAAGTTTTAGCTCGAATTTGAAAAAATTCTATCTAGTTCTAGATATAATTTTATAACAAAAAGTCAGATATAAAATTTCGTTAAAATCCATTAATATTTGTGTCTGCTATGATCTACACAAGAAATCGACCGCAGACATCAGACAGGCAGAGTGACAGATAGACTGACATCACTCCAGAAATAGTTAAAACGGGTTTGGAAGTACCTAAAACATATTTTGGCATCAAAATCTCGAATTCGAACATTTTCGTGAAAACAGTACTTTCTCTATTCTATACTACATAATAAGATAAAGTAAACAAGAAAGATCATTCATGCTTAAAGCATTGATTATGAAACACTTTCCAACTGAAATGCAATTTCATTTAAAAATTTTTAAAATGTGATACATTCAGTGGTGATATCTTTTACATTATCACAGTACTATAGTAATTTATTATACTTAAATATTTAAAAACTGTGTCGAAATATAAATCATCTGATTCTCTATGCAAAATCAATTAATATTTCATTCATATAACTTGTATTCCAGACTCCAAAGCTAAATAATTTTGTGTGAAAAAAATTCAGCAATTCTTATGTAACTCACCTTACCATCGCTTGAGATATTTGCATTCTGCATAAGTTAAAATTAGGCTTCGTTGAAGAAATAATAAAAGTTTAGGGATCATTTTGAAATCACAACTATTGTAATTGCATAGGCACGGAATTTAGATACACAGATAATACACAGATACACAGATAATATGTGTGTGTGTATGTGTGTGTATGTATTCTAAGTATTGGAATCGTGCCGAAGATCGGAACACTCTAATTTTCGAAGGATCTACACGTTTTGGGACTTCTAGAACACGAAAAAACTATTTTTAGGAAAACGTCTGTGTGTGTAAGGGTGTATCTGTGTATGTTTCTGTGTGTCTGTGAGGATATTGCATCCACTCTAATTGAAAACCTAATGGACCGAATTTCATAAAATTTGGTAGGTATGTTTTTTGTGGGAAATCCTGATGTTCATTAGATTATAGTACGATTCGTCATAAAAGAATCTGCCTTCTTTGCGAAATGGCCGGCAGAAATTGCCGTTATCCACTCTCACTAAAAACTTATGGAAAAAATTTAACAAAATTTTGTGTATAATATTTCAATAACCTATAAGTGATTTATATACCAAATTTAACAAAATTTGGTATATAAATCACTTGTAGCTTATTGTAGTACGATTCGGGAAAAAGGTACGGACTATTTTTGCGAAATGGCCCGCAAAAATCGTTAAATATAAAAATAAAAGACTACGTGTGCTCAATTATAGCAATTAAATTCCTATTTTATACGTGATTTTTTGGCAACAAAAAGAATAAGACTAACCCCATTACTCTAGGACTAGCCGTTCTTGAGATATTCTAGATTTTTCGCTACGCCACCTTTGACAATAAGTCCAGCTATCAAATGAGAACCAAATTTAAGTTTAACGTGCAAATTCAATGTCATTTAAAATACTTATGGCTGTTATTTTGTGCAGATAAACTCAAATTATTATTGAAGAAATAAAGAGAACGTGAATATGAGTCTGCAGGGAAAGACATGTGCTGCCGGCATCAGAATTTTTAACAATATTACAACAATGATTTATAGAAGTGAACGGGGACCAGTGGCGCACCCAGAATATTCCTAAGGGGGGGGCCATTGGTGCACAAAATTTTTATGAAGGAGGATGACTCCTCGATAAATTTTCCGAGAAAAAATGATCAGAGGCCATATCAATTAACAAGGCGGTTGTCTTTTTTTGTACATTTATTTTTATCAAATTACTAACAATTCTTTAGTGCAGTGCAAGAGAATTGAATGATTAGAAGAAGTAGTAGTAGATATTTATACAAAACAACACAAATTAAGAAATAGATGAAGATAAAATTATTTGTTCTGGTCTGCTTATACTGTATACTTGTTTTCAACCACTCTCTCATGATTACATATTGTTATATTATTCAATTATGATCTATACATATTCATAAAACGAAGTCCAGCCTCCTGTTTTTCTTTGTAGCCAGAGCATTAATTATCTGGTCTGGATCAATTTCCACTTCACGGTGAATGTTCATTGACGCCAGTCCATTCAGTCTGGTTTCACTCATACTGTTTCTCAAGTAAGTTTTCAACCTCTTCATTGTGGAGAATGACCTCTCAGCACTGCTTGTTGATACTGGGAGGGTGGCATACACTTTTAAAAGTTCAAACACAGTTGGAAAAGTCCTTTGGTCACAAAAGTTAAGCAGTTCGATTGGGCTTTTAGTTTTCTTGTTCAATGCAAAGACCTTCATGTACCACAGATGTAGTTCAGCTTTTAGAGTATTATCTGATCTGGGTCCTAAATCATCTGCAAATTTCCTTGATAAGGCAACAAATCTCTCGTTTTCTTCCAGTGTCGGCTGCCTTCCATTCGGAATGACAGATGCAAAACTTTGTAGAAATTCCTTATGTTTGAGAAATTTTTCATGGAGGTGAGTGATGAAATTATCAATCCATGGAATGAAAATAGAAAGTCTGTAGTATTCTTCAGGAGTCTGTACGTTGAAATTTGATCTATAAATTTGTCTGGTGGCACGGCGTGGTAGAGTAATGTTTTCTCCATGCTGTTCCAGCTTCTTAACAGCTTGTTCAAACAGATGGTGAAACTCGTTCTCTGCGTTCTCTCGAATTATAGATATAGCTTTCAAAACGTCTTCTACGTCACTCACAGCAGTTGCCAGATCAAGGTTAACTTCCTGCAGCTTTTCACTCAGACGAACACTGTAGCTGAGTAATCTGTCAGCTGAAACAAGTGCTATGACAAACTGTGATGTTAACATTGAACATAACAAGGTATGAGCCTCTGTTGATGTCTCCTTGTCATTCCAGGTAGTAATCTCCTCCAGAGCGTCGATTACTTGATCAAACAATGAAACCATAACTGTGACGGCATCATGTCTCTCCACCCAACGAGTAGGGCATAATTTCTTCAGTTTTTTGGCACTGATTTCTGTCTCTTCCTGATTAGCTGCATTAATTTTGCTGGTGAGAACAAGGTTTCGTTTTGGTGTGTTGAAAAAACTAGAGATTTTCCCTATTATTCCAAAGCTGTTTCGGATATCCGGAACTCTAGATGAATAAGTTATGGCTAAGTTCAAACAGTGTGATGCACAATGAACGTAGGGGGCTTTGGGGTGTTGCTCATATATAATTGCTTGGGCGCCATTGTACTCTCCACTCATTGCAGAAGCTCCATCGAACCCTTGTCCACGGAGGAAAGACGTATCAATGTTGCAGTCTGCAAGGCCTTTAAGAATAGCATCTGCAATTGCTCGACCTGTAGTTTCAGTCAGGGGCACAAACTTAAGGAAGTTCTCCACTATCTTAAATTCAATTTTATACTTATCATTTGTTTCAAACCGTTTCAAATAACGAACGCAAAGTGTCATTTGCTCTACCGTTGCAATATCTGTGGTTTCGTCACATAAAACCGCAAAACATTTGGCCTCATTCACCTCAGTTGCTATGTGCTTCACAATGGAATCATTGCATGCTGAAATAATCTCATTTTGTATATTCCAACTTATGTAAGTTGCATTTTTTGCACAACCTTGTAGATGAGTTTTCAGTATTTCTTCTCCTGCATCAACTCGGAGTCGCAAAAGGGCTCTAAAATTTCCTTCGCCTTGGCATGGTTCTGACAATACGTCCAAATCCCCACAGTCTCTATGCCCTCTCATGGCCAGCCCTTGCCTTCCACAAAAAATCACTGTTTTGATAATAGGTTTAAGAATAGCCCTATTCTGCAAAACTTGTTTTTGCTTTCCTCTGTCCATTACTTGATCCACAGGAACCGTTTTTCCTTCCGTGACCCTTAAGAACTCATCGGCTTTGAGAACTGAATCCTTATGATAGAAAAATTTTTCATGTTGACTGAACTTCTCCAAGGCCTTCTTCCAATTATTAAATCCTTTTGAAACAAGTTGACCTGTAGCTTGTGTGGATCTTAAACCGACTTCATGGGGTGCAAAGAGAACACAAAATTTGCAATAGGCACTGTCCTCTGCCTTTGAGTAAGCTAGCCAGTTATGCTTACTCAGCCAAGATGAGCAGAACTTCCGAGTGTGGTGAGGTTTTCCTTGACTTGATACAGCACTAGTGACAGTAGCAGGAAAACTGTAATTTGCATATGGTTCCCAAAGATTTTTTAGCGCTGTTATCCTATCTTCATCTGTGAGGTTAGATTTCTTGACATAATTAGAAATATCTGCAGCCAGAATTTCTATTTCAACTGTGTTTGGTATTGTGTTTTGTCCTACCTTTACCTCCTCACAAGCGTTTGAAGACAGCCCGGGGTCACGGCTGTTGCTTGCTTCGACTGCAGCCTCATCAATGTAACAAGAGCTCAGGGAAACGTCGTTGGGAACGTCACTATTTTCAATCTTACTTTTTTTTTTTAAATAATTTCCCAGTGTCTGTTGGCCTAGCCCTTTTCGTTTTTCACTCATTGTCTTTTTTTTTACCTTGCTCCTCAGTTATTCAAGAACAAAATTTGCTATATAGCCGAAATACGCACATAAACACACACACTGATCGTTAAAGATGCATTTCACTGTAAGATCAGTTGAAAGTTCAGGACCATTATTAAATTCAGCTATTCACCACGCAGGCCCTCGTTCCGAAACTACCAATTCACTGTTATCACCTTGTGTCGTAACGTCGCACTTTATTTCAACTCACAGCAACACTTAATTCGCGAAGCGTTGGCACGATCTATTTATTCACTTCCACAATTTTCTCACTGGGTAAACGAAATCCTCGAGTTTTCGAGCGAACAGCCGCTTCCCCGCCGTTCACTCTTTATATAGGGCCACGGAGGCGCCTGTGACGTCACTCTACACAGCACTGGTATAGTACGACTATAGCGAGAAGGCATTTGGGTCACGTGATTTTGGACGAGTCCATTAGTTAAATTCAATCACAGGTAGAAACGTCTTAAGAAGAACGGGTTTCCAGAATTGGCGCCTTTAGTGCGAATTAATTTATAATTTGTACAGTACGATAAAGAGCTTTATATGTATAATTACATTCAGTGTAAGTGTTGGGATATGCTGGAATTGTTTTCTTCACAATGATTAAAATTATTTATTACAATAATGGTTGTAAATGTTTTTTTTTTATACTTTCTCGAAGGCAGACCTAGTTCTCCCTTGTGCTGACAGCGCCCTTCGCGTTTTGCTTTGTCAGCCCAAGGGGGGGGCCAGGGCCCCCTCGGCCCCCCCCGTGGGTGCGCCACTGACGGGGACTATTTGCAGGCCATTTCGAAAAAAATGTATGATCTATATTTAAAGATCCACTAAATTTTTGTAGAATAATATGTTCAACAAATTTAAGCTGTGTACCAAATTTTAACTCTCTAGGACGTAGGAAAGTGCATTAAAAATGCCATCAAATAAGTATATCACGAAGAGTTATATAAAATTAAAAGAAATTTTGAAAAATTGTTATCTACCAAATTTATTTTAAAATGTGAAGCCTCTCTCATATACAAAATGATTAAAGTCTTGGAAAGATATTTATTATATAATATATCTCTTTTTTCTTTCTGAAGGATGTCCCAAAAGTCAGAATTTATTTGAATTTATTTTTTTCTCTATATTAAATAATTTTTAATTAAAAAACTACTGAATATATTCCGCTGAATTTTTTTTTATATATTTCATGGAACAATTTGAATATTACCTAAAATTTTCGAAGCAATTTGTGAATTTTAAATTTGCTTAAAAAATGTTTGAAAAATTAGATCCCATAAGGTATTTCATTTTTTCAACCCGGGTTCAATAAAAAACTAATTTAGTGATATTATTTATTTATATTCCCATAGGTCCCGCAGACCATCTGAAAAACGTACTAAAATTTCATTTTGATAAAGTAATTTTTACGGCAGTTATCGTGCTAACGGACAGACAGACAGACAGACAGAATGAACACAGTCATAAACACTTTTCAACTATGTTGTAAAGTGTTAGAAAAGGTTAATTTAGAACAAAATATTTAACAATAAATGCGATATTATTTTTCTAAAGTATTACACAAACTGGATTACACTACGTGCAGTACGTGAAAAAACTGAATTACATTACGTGCAGTACGTGAAAAAATACTTAAATTAATTTATATTATGAGGTGAACTCCAATGAGCAGAAGTCTGCATACAAATGCATTTAGCCTATTTTAATAAATGTACCGATGAATGGACCCGAACATAGCCATCGACAGAAATTTTGGGCCCCCTATGCAACAAATATGTCCTCCACTTCCGTTGTGGTGCTGTTGTGGTAACCTATCATTGTGTGTCATCCGGTGTTATCTGAAAGTAAATTGATTAACATAATTATTTACACTTTGCACAATGAGGAGACCTTTTCAGCCAAATTTAAATTTTGTTATAAATAGTACTTATGTTTAAAGTTTTCTCATGATCCAATCCACAATTAATATTCGACATCGTACATATAATCAATTACTATATGGCGACACTTCTCCAGCGATTTGCATAAAACCTTCAGATCAAGTGATTAGCATAAAATTCTCCACAGTTTCTTAATCTCCAGAGACGCTCTGCTTTTCATGTGATGCATGCGCAACGCCTCTGCACTGGCTCATAAAAGCCATCCCCAGAACAGTCTCAAGGCAGATACACACGAATCTCGAATGACTACGTTTACGAGCGCTTTGATATAACACTACGCTAATTTATAGTTATTTCTCTAATGATTCAGATACGACATTGCACCTTCGCCATAAAGTGGTGACCTGGAGACGTGATGTTCCAACTTGCCTGAGGCGTGATGCTCCAACTTTCCTGAGACTTGATGGCTCCAATTCACCGGAGACGTGATGCTTCAATTTATGTGAGTATCTACTTCAATTTACGCGAGTTCTGAAAAAAAATGTACGTGTTCAGTTCCTAGTCCAATATGTCTACAATTGAGACTACCTATACTCTTTTGATCTCAGTCAACGATGCAAAAAATGTTTCAGCTTCAAATGAAGATTTTAGTTCTGCTAAACTCTCAGAAGTAGCTTTCAAAGCACCTTCGTTCCGGAAAACAAAACCCAGATTTATGATTTTGTACCTGGACTCTCAATTCACGATTTTCGGAATTGTAAATGAAAAGAAAAAATTTCATTACTTAATTGCAGCACTAGATTGTGATATCTTGACATATGTCATAGATCTGATTCGCACACCTCCTAAAAATGAACCTTATTCAGCGTTGATAAAACGGATCATTTTGCACTTTGCAGATTCTGAAGTTACAAAACTTCGCACCCTTTTGCAGGAATTGCAGTTAGGAGATAGAAAATCAAGTCAGCTACTTCGCGAAATGCAAGATCTCGCCGGAACAAAAATGCACGAAGACGTACTTCGCACGTCGTTTTTTCAACGACCACCTGTACATATACAACAAATTTTATCGTTAAGTTCAGAACCACCGAAAACAAAATGGCGAACAAAATCTGCGATGTTTCAACATCACTTTCAGTATAAGTTGTAGCAGAGAATAGTCATATTTTGCGCTTAGAAGTTCAAATTACAAACCTGTCGAAAACCTTAGAACAACTTTAAAAAAAAACTGCAAACGACTGAGCGATCCAGACAACGAACTCAATCTCGATCACGAACTCGATCAAAATCAAGATACCAACCGCAAACAAGATATCGATCTCAATCTAGAAAAGATTATGTTTGTTGATATCACACAAAATTTTAAGAACAAGCACTCAAATGTGTAAAACCGTGCAAATTTCAAACGGAAAACTAGGTGGCTCTATCATTTCTTTGACGATGCATAGAAGCCTTGAAAACAGTCGCTTATTCCTATATAACACGCTATCTCACATAAAATTTCTAGTCGACAACGACGCCATGATATCAGTTCTTCCAAGCAACAGGCATACTGCCACAGTAAAAAATGACTTCCCGTTATACGCAGCACACGGAACCAAAATAAAAACCTTTGGAACGAAACAACAGATTTTAAAATTTGGATTTCAAAGAAAATTCATTTGGAATTTTAATTGCCGATATTTTTCGAGCAATTTTACGTGCAGACTTCCTAGCAAAATTCGGATTGCTTGTCAACATAAAAAATCAAAGACTAATCGACAGCTGTACAAAAATCAGTATAAAAGGAAGTACAACGCAGATACCTTCACTTGGACTGACAACAGTGAGTAACGATTCTCCCTATACTCGTTTACTAAGTGAATTTCCACGTTTAACGCAAACCAATTCCCTGAAATCTGCAAAACACAATACAACCCACTGCATTCACACTCGAGGACCTCCAGTTCATGCAAAAGCAAGACATTTAGCTCCAAGATAAAAATTGTCAAAACAGATTTCGAATTTCTACAACGACAAGGCATTTGTAGACGATCAAAAAGCTCATAAGCAAGTACCATACATGTCGTAACGAAAAAAGACTACTGATTCCGAGTATTCGGAGGATACAAAAACTAAACAATTCCAGATAGATATCCCATATCTCACATACACGATTTTGAACAGAACCTAGAAAATAAAAAGATATTTTCTACGCTCGCTTTGGTACGAGCATACTATTAGATTCCTGTGGAACAAGGTGATGTCCCGAAAACAGCGATTGTAACGCCGTTCGGACTATTTGAATTTGACTCTTTTTCTGTTCATGCCATTCGATTTATGCAACGCAGCTTTAACCATTCATAGATTCATGCACGAAGTCTTACATGATTTCGATTTTTGTTTTGTATATATCGACGATTGCTTAATCGCTTCAGAAAACGAAGCCAAACACTAAAAGCACTTACGCATGGTATTTGAGCGTTTTTCGTGATATGAAGCAGTAATAAATATTCCAAATGCGATTTTGGCTAATATCAAGTAAAATTCCTAACACATGGTTACGGCAGAAGGCATTTCTCTTTTACCAGACAGAGTATCTACCATACAAAAATTTCCACTACGAAAAACTGCGAAGGATTTAAGAATATTTTTAGCTATTTAAATTTTTATCGTAGATTTTTTCCCCAAGCTGCAAGTACACAAGCTGCAAGTTCTGTACTACTTAATACTAGGAAGCAGAAACGCGACAGTTTGCAAGTACAATGAACCGAAAGCACGAAAACTGCTTTGCAAGACTGTAAAAACTTACTTTCAAATGCATCACTATTAACTTATCCTACATCAAATGGTGAATTATCACTTTCGGTAGACGCATCTTTAGTAGCGATCGGATCGGAATTGCAACAAAAACAAAATGGAAAATTATGCCCATTAGCATTATTTTCACGCAAACTAAATGCCGTAGAATGGAAGTACAGAGCTTAGGACCGTGAACTTCCCGCAGCATATTTTGCCGTAAATCATTTTCGGCTCATGCTAGAAAGAAGAGATTTTATCCTATACACCGATCACAAATTTCTTACATTCGCGTTTCAACAATAAATCGAAAAGATAACTCCACGTCAATTAAGACACCTGAAATATATTAGTCAATTACAACTAATATCCAATACATTCCCGGTGCAACAAATTTAGTAGCTGAGGCACTTTCTCGCATAGAAGAGATACATACACCAAATGTGCTGGATTACGAAGCAATAGCAAAAGCGCAAACTGATTACGAACTAAACGATCTCAAAAATCTTATCCTTCGTTACGACTAAAAGGTATTGCTATTCATCCATCAGGTTCCAAATTCCAATGTGACACCTCAACAGACGAAATTCGGCCGTACATACAGCAGAGTTTTTAAAAGCAAGTGTTTCACAACATCCACGACCTCGCTCATTCAAGAGTTCGAAGAACAGTTAGCATGGTTCAAAAACGATTCATTTGGAATTCACTCCGAAAGAACTGCACCGAATGGAGTCGAATGTGTTGAAGGCCCAGACCACACGACTGGTGCAAAGGCGTACAGTCGAACGTGTATCTCATGCCAAAAATCCAAGATACACAGACACACAAAATCACCTTTAGGAAATTTTAATACACTTAATGGTAGATTTCAACATGTCCACATCAACATTGTCGGACCTTTACCGGTATCGAAGGGGTTTCGATATCTACTCACTTGTGTCAACCGATTCAAGTAATGGTCAGAAGTCATTTCATTAGAGGATTAAACTACAGCCACAGTATCAGAAGCATTTTATTCTGGTTGGATTGCCCGATTTAGCGCACCCGAGGTCATAAGTACTGACCAGGGGCGACAAATCGAAAGTGATTTATTTCATCACCTAATGAAATTTTTAGGAAGCCAAAAAACAGAACAACAGCATATCATCCTGCCTCCAATTCCGTAGTAGCACTTTTTCACCGCCTATTCCCGCTTCGCGTCACTACAAAAAGGATGTTTTTATTCACAAGGAACTTCCCAAGTCAACCCATGTTTTTGGTACGGAACAACTTCGTACGACAACCGTTGCAGATCCTATACGATGAACGTTTCCCAGTATGCTCACGCGCAGATTAATTTCACATAGTGGATATTTGCAGCATCTGCATGGATCGTTTAGAACCCGCATTTCTACTAAAACCTTTAGAAGACGAAAAAGGAACATCTACACCGGTTTCTAACCAATCGACGCCTTTCACCTCTGCCTTTACAGTAACCAGGTATGGAAGACATGTTCGTTTGAGATTCCCAGTTCTTTCACGATGAGGGGGCGGTGTACTATGGCGACAGTCCTCCAGCAATTTACATAAACGCCTCCAGATCAAGTGATTGGCATAAAACTCTCCACAGCTTCTTGATCTCCAAAGACTCCCTGCTTTGCACGTGATGCATGCGCAGCGCCTCTGCACTGACTCATAAAAGCCATCCCTAGAACATTATGAGCGATACGGACATTCATATTTGGATGACTACGTTCACGCGCGCTATGATATAGCGCTGTGCTATGTAAATTCTTATAAATAGTTTACGTTATGTTCCTGTAAATAAACTTCTCTTTTATGATTATTTCTACAATGATTAAGATACGGCATCGCTCTTCGCCATAACTACTACTAGTTACAGGGTATTCTGTTGAAGTGCTATATATGTGATATAGGGTCCTTTTTTACTTGTGTTGGGGTCAGATTTATGCTATTTCCTCAGATAAGATAATAAATATGTAATCTAGTGGTTCTTGTATTCACATCCTTCGGCGTATACTGGTAAGGTATTTTTATTTTGAAACTTCTTTCACAATCTTATCACTTCTCCATAACGTACGAAGTCTAACTCTTCTTCACGTACTTGTCCAGACTCTTACTCACACGATCGACAATATCTCCATAACGTAATTTGTTAAATTGAATGAATCTTTCATCCATTGCATGGGGGTTATTTGCGAGCTCTCCCAGTTCCATTGGCTCGTAGGCATTTTTCTGCCCATAGGCTCACTGGCATCTGAGGAGGGCCTGGTTCGGGTTTCTATTGGAGAGTCTCTTATATAGCCCGCTGAATCGACAGAGTCCGCGAACCTCACCTGCCGCGATGTGATCAATTATTTACCGTGATTATAAATTAGTGTCCGCCCATATAATGAATTTTGATGCCTTCTTGTCTAGGTCTTGTGCATCTTGAGCCATTTTGTCTCTTTTGTATTTATTAACAACCTGTTAACACTTTTCAGACCACTGTATCACATATTTTATAAATGTTTACAAAATGAAAAGCTCTATAATGCCTAACTTTTGAAAAATAGGTAAAGGCCAATATAAATATCCAATAATTTTGAAAAAAGGATTTCATTAAAAATAAACTTTAGTTAAATTTTTATGTCGCTTATGAGATATCTTCAGTTACGCCGATGCCAGCCCATTATGTGACGGTGTCGTGAACCGCCCTAACGGAACCGTTAGTCATCGCCGATGCAAAACCAGAGGCTCAAGCACTGGCAAGTGATACTCTTCCATCGACGACCCAAAGTGTCTGCGTTTAGCGACTGCGTTACGATTTGAAAAACCTCAGCCCCCCCCCCATCAGAATTAAACTTTAGTTCAGGGACTGTAGCACTCAGCTTCTGTATACTGCCTACTTCACCTCGTGCTCTTCAGCTCTTCCCAGCAAGTGCCATTGCACGACCTTCTGCCACCACAGGCCCTTTTCTGGACCCAACTGACGCCCCGCTCACTCTGGGCAGTTTCTACAGTATTTGTAGGTTCTGCTGCCATCCGCATTAATTTTCATACCACTTAGGTGTCTAGTTCTTAGTCTAGCAATTGTCTTGGTGATCTCCCTATTCGCATTTATTACACAGACCTGGTGGTCCAATCCTATAGGTTTCACTCTAAGTCTGTATCTAGTGATAGCATTAGCATCGTCAAGAGTGAGGGTGCCTGAGGTGTCTTTATTTAAGTTCCTTGCCTCCTTGGCCAATTCATCGGCCGCCTCATTGCCGTCAATTCCTACATGTGCAGGCATCCACTGTAGAATACAACGCTTTCCCATTTTATTAATTGTATCCATGTGTTTGTGAATGCATTGCGAGAGCCCTGAGCGTCCATGTTGTATTGTCTGAAGGGCAGCTCTAGAGTCGCAGAAAATTACAAGTCCGCTAGCTCTGTCTACATCTTCGAAAGAAATATAAATGCCCAAGGCCTCATGAATTGCTCTTAGTTCGCATGTAAAGTTGAAAGCAATATTACTTGCTCCAAAGCTCTGGAGTCTTTTAGTACCATTTGGCAAAATAATGTGAATGCCAGCTCCTCCCCTGAGGATAGTTTCGTCTGAGGATCCATCGGTGTACCTCTGTACTAAATCACACCCCAGATAGGTCTTAATTGTTTCTATTCCTTTAGCCTTGGCAATAGTTTCATTTTCCTTTTTTGAACAAGTTCTACGAGATCCAAATTAATAGTGGTGTTTTGGGGGATGCAGGATGGTAAAATAGGCTCTTGATCTATATCATATATTTCGTGCTCAAGGCCAAGACTTTATCTGATTTCCTTGTCATATTTCATAGTTGATGACCTTTTGAGTCTTGACTTCCCATTCCAGTTCAAAAAGGTCCTGAAGGAGATGTGTTCAGTGTCTCGACTATTAGCCTTGTTTGTGAACTTAATTGTATGATATCTCCTTCTTTGATCAAGTGTCTGAAGGCTACACTTCCGCACTGCTTTTGTATTGGTGGACGAGACAGCACCGATAATTAATTTGGCAGCTCTTGCCTGAATTTTATCCAGTTTTCCTAGTGCGGACTCGGAAGCATGAGCCCATATTGGCGTTGCATATTCTAGACTGGGTCTAACAAGTGTAGTGTAGGTTGTTCTTAAAGTTTTCGGGTTTTCACCCCAGTTTGTGCCCCATAAGCTTTTTAAAATGCTTAATTTTTTAAGTGCTCTATCGGAACAGTTTTCTATATGTTTGGTAAAGCGCAGTTCCGCATCTAGATTCACACCCAAATATTTTGGGTTATCCATTTTGATAATTGGCAAGCCGCTCATAGTTATGGATGGATTAAAGGATTTTCTTCTGTTTCTGTCTGTAGTGAAGACAGTATAGTTAGTTTTATGTGGATTTATCTGTAGTTTCAGTTCTCTCGACCAATCCAGAATACCTTTTAGTGATCGATTAATGGAGATTTCCGACTTTTCGATATCTTCACAAGTGTGCCAGACTGCTATATTATCTGCATAGCATACAATTCTGGTATTTCCGTCTATGTGCTGATGGATGTTGTTGACGTATATCAGGAACAGCAGGGGGCTGAGGACCGAACCCTGAGGGACTCCTGCCCATGTTCTTCTGTTTTTGGAGTAGGCCCCATTATATCTTACTCTGAACTTTCTATCTTTCAAAAAATCTGCTATCCATATTAGGGCATTACCCCTTATACCATGCCTATATGCTATTTCAATTAGTTTTTGTTTTTGTAGGTCTTTCTTGTAATCCATCTATGACCAATTGACATAGATAGAAAAGCTGGTCTTCTGTGGCATGTTGTTTCCTGTATGCTGTTTGGTAGAAATTGAGTTTTTTTGTTTTTATAAGTTCACCCATGATTCTCGAGTGTATGATGCGTTCAGTAATTTTACAGAGAATACTAGTGAGTGCTATCGGCTGTAATGTTTACACTCGGTGGCCAATTTCCCAGGCTTAAGTATGGGGACAATGATCGAAGTTTTCCATGCCTTGGGAAGTTTTCCAGTTTTCCATGCTGTGTTTATAAGTTCCAGTAAGCATTCAGTAGCGATTGTTCCCAGATGTTTAACCATCTCTCCAAAAACAAGATCATTATCTGGAGATTTCTTTATATCAGTATTCTTAATCGCTATAGTAATAGCCTGAGAAAAGATATCGTCGTTTTTGTAGCTTCTTGCCTCTAAGAGTAGTCTTCTAACTGATCTGTTTATTATTTTGTCTTCCTTTTGAAAACTCAATTTACTAATGTTTGAGTAATGTGTTGCTAACATATTTGTTGCCGCCTTGTCTGTATCTGCATCAGAACCGGAAGAGCTGATAATGTTTGAATTCTGGATTGTTGGACTGGAGGAACATTTGTTTAGGGCTCCGACGACCTTCCAATGTTTTGCATCTTTCCTTGGGTCTAAACTGTTACATAATTCAGCCCCTTTTGCGATTTCTTCCTCAACCTTTCTCGTGGCTTCGGCAAGTTTGTTTCTGTTCAAACTTGTGTTATTCGTCTTTAATTGCTCATTTAGTTTATCCCTTTCCTTAATCAAGGAGTCAATATTGAGATATTTACAGTATGGGACCCATTGTCTTTTCCGTTTACCTCTAGGGATAAACCTTTTGGCAGCGGTTGTGATGTTTTTTGAAAAATTCATTGTTTTTGCCTCGAGGCTTTCAGTTCGAGGCTCTTCCTTACATAATTTGTCTAGTAGCTCTGTGAAACCTGTCGAGTTCGTCTTTCTGAAATTCCACGATCTCTTTTTCTGGTCAGCAGCCTCCACCTGAAATTTCAGAGTGGTAATAATAGGGCGGTGACACAAAGGCTGGAGATATGATAACTGACTTATGGACTTATTATGGACTATGCAGATAATGTCAAAGACTCAAATATCTTAAAGAGGAAATAGAGGATAAAGACGCCTTCAGCGTCAGGTGCCTCAAATATCCAGAGATTTCAATTATTAAAGCTGGACAACTCTCTCTGAACTCCGGAATCCACTCAGTCCACTGTCAAATTTGTGTGCTTAGTCCATAAAAAATTCTCAGATGGAAAATATTGCTTAACAAGGCTTTTTAAAATAAGTTTTACGAATTCAAGTTGCAAAATATTGATATCGTAAACAATTTCGTCAGAAATTTAAAAAATATGATCCCCAATGGTCTGTGAAAACGTTCTGTGAAAATGTTTCAGTTCAATCTGTAACAGTTAAACAACTAAACTCTCCTCGTTCTTTTTTTTCCATTATTTACATCTGGCTGAAAGTGTGTGTGTGGTTTGTAATTTTAAAATTATAGTATGGAGGAAGATAATGAAAATTCCAATGAAGATAATTTTATTATTCCAGGTTATAACGATGCAAACGCATATTGCCAGGTACAGCATATATTGTTATCATTCACCAGTGTTGCTATACTAAACTTAGTTTTCTGAAATCAATCAGCACATGAGTAGCAGAAAAAAAAAAAAAAATAATTATTTGCAGTTCCATAAACATTACTTGTTATTTGTATGTATCAGTTTTACTTTGCGTATAATTACGTATTTTCTACCGTTTTGTAAATAATACTAATAATCTGTTTTGAAAATGTAAATGAAATCAAATTTCTTTAATTTACCAATTCAATACGTGAAGTATCAAACGAGGTTTAAATGATTAAACTTTTTTTTTTATTTTGATATCTAAAATGTTATTCAAAATTTTGTTTATTTGCCAATTTCGCAAACCATTTTCAGGAGTTGAAGTGTCCATCTTGTTAGCTCTATTAATTTCCATCTGTGCCAGCCTGGCACGCATCAGATTTCTCTGCTCGGGATTTAGGTCCTCAGGATTCTCGCTGAGATCCAGGAGTTCCGAATAAGACATCTCCATAATCCAAGTGGTATCATCGTCCATAATAATCTCATCATAATTAACAACACGTGGTGGGGTACGTGAAACAGGTGCACCTCACATATCTTCCTTGTACTTATTATAGTCCGACACAGTCTTATCTTGGCCAAACATGCGCTTAAATTCCGCTAACTTCATCTCTGCACGTTGTGGCTTAGTCGCCATAACTCAAAAACACAAGAACAAACTCGAGAAGAAACACATGATGAGGAGCTCCTCTATGAAAAAATGTCCAGTTAGCGTGTACTCAGTTAGCATGTCTCAGTTAGCATGTCTCAGTTAGCGTGTCTCAGTAAGCGTGTCTCAGTTAGCGTGTCAGAGGAATGATCATGAAAGTTAGAAGCAGAAGTGGATTATATAGGTACCCAAGACCTGAATTAAAAGAGAACCAATCAGAAAGCAGCATGAAGAACAGTCCAGCCAATCCAAAAAGAGAAGTAATAACACAAGATTGGTGTTAATATTTAGATCTTTGTAATATATAAATGGTTCTGAACCTCATCAAAAGGGACATATCAATTTTAATTATTCATTATATATCAAAACTAGTTTTTATTATTTGCAAGTTCTAATTGTCAATTATTTTTAGGATGCTCTGCGTAGTATTCTTGCTGCAACTAAAGCTTCTAATGAGCTTCCTTCTGCAGGAGATGATTTTGACTATTACTCGACTTTTCAAGGCTTTCGTACAGTTATGCTTCATAAAGGCCAATCTATTTTGTCTCTGTATGTATTATTTGGAATCATGCATTACATTTTAAATTTTATTGATTTTATATTTTAATGTATTTTAACTTTCGTGAACTCTGTCATACATCTATGACAGGACATTACCTAAAATCATCTCATAAATGCAGATTTACCTTTAGCAGCAGTTACTAAGATTTTTCTAGCAATTAGATGTAAATAATGTATAGTAGACATCTGAAGTAAGATTGGAAAATCATCCATGTGTCAGAGAATAAAATGCCTACTTATTTACATAAATAAATAGTTATATAATAGAAACTGTCTAACTTATGAAAATAAAGTGTTTATTTGTCAATATTTTATGAAATACTCTTTTACATGTAGAGCTGGTTTCTATTTTTGCACTAGACAGTGCTGTCATATTTCATGGTATCTTTTATATTTTACGCACACTCGACATAGTTCTCAGTGGATAACATAACCTCTAAATAATAAAGTTCATTTTTGACTTAATTTTCTTTGCAGCTTTTGATATTTCTTCAAATGTCATAAATTAAGTATTGCAATATGCGCAACTCAGAATAATATATGGGACTGTATCCCAAATTCACTCTGTAGCCAGCATATTAAACTTATTGTTAACAATAGTATAGTAGAACTTGTTTAATTCAAACATGGATTATTCAAATTTTAAAATGTTCTCTGCATTTAAATTGCAGAATAATGATAAATAACTTCAAATTATTTGAATAACATAATGCAGAAATTTGAATAATTATAATTCTTCTGATGACTGCGCAGTAAAAAGAAAAAATTCTAAAACTCAATACAGGGAATCCTGATTTAATTTATCCCATTAGGACGAGCATAGCTCTGGTGCGACAGTGCAATTTCCTCTTATTAGCCCACTGTGTCTTCCCCGCGATGCGTGGAAAATGAACCTATTGGACTTGTGTGATATATTCTTTACAAAGAGTTAGAATGTTTTATTTTAATTTTTAAATGGTACTAGATGGCATTACTTTGCTGTAAAAATCTCAATAGCCACATGCTACGGATGTTGACCTTCGGAAAAGTGGCATTAGTTTTGATTTATTTCAATGGGTGGGTAGGGAGCAAAATGCTTAAAACAAATCTGTACGGTCGCTCTTTAAAAGTGCATGTGGCTTTTAAAGGGTCTTTCTCGCTCATTTATTACTTTGTTTATTTTCTTAGCTGCTAGATTTGAGTGGAATTATCGAATAGGGAGATGAGTTCTTGATGTTCGTATTATCTGCATTTTTGAAGTTGGGTTCACATGTGTTATATGTAATGTGGATTCTTATTGTTCAGTGTATAGTGAAAGGGAGTTACATTTTTTAAATCTGTTTCTCAGAAATAATATTATTGATATCTATATTTATTATTGATATGTGTATTAATTCAATAATATTAGCAAATTGTGTGCTGCAATATAATAAAAACAGGGAGGGGATGATACAGGAGATTCTGCCATGTACCATTACCCTGCTTTCCAAAAAACCTTAAAATGGTACAGAAAGTTGTTTGGGGTGTTTTCAGACAAGGCTATTTTAAATGTAAATGCATTATTTATAAAAATTGAGGTTGAGAAATTATCAGCTCTAGAATTTAGAACCTCTGTATTACATCAAATTTTGTCATCTCATATGCAGTCAAAATTGATTAACTTAACATTGCACCAAAATCAGCTTAAACTCTCCATTTTGTTTGGTCGACATTTTTCAAAACGTTACTCAAATAATAGTGGTACAATATATCAGAGAAGATGTACAATCTGTTTAAAAAGTGTCACTAAAGAAAAATACCAGAGAACTTCCTAATTTGAAAGTAAAGTGTGTGATATAAGACTTTGTGTTGATCTGTGTTTTGAGATCTTTCATACACAGCAAAAACTTTGATAATATTGCAAAAACATAATAAGTAAGATTTGTAGTGTTATTTTTAAACACTGTATAGGTGTTGTTGTTGAGACCCAGACCGTCCGACCTACCAGAAAGGTGTAAGGTAACTGTTTGGACGGCCGGGAAGTGTCACCCAATTTGGACCGGAACCCAGTGAGGGAGGCATCCACAGGGACCGTACCCTCCTTCCCCTACCACCAACCTCTCGGAAGGACGACTTACGGACCCACATGTTTAACGTGATTGTACTCCGCGTGAACACGGCGGCAGTTTCTGGCAGTGGCTGGAATCGAAGCAATTTTGCTTCTTTTTTTTTTAAGTAAAAACAAAATTTGAATTTAATTGATTATTCAAAAGAATATAAAACAGTAATTTTATTGTATATTTTTAGTTATATAAAATTGATGTTTTGTGTAATAAATATTCGGTATTTATTTCATAATATATACAATAATCAAGTCAATACATATAAATCTTGATTTTCTATAATTTTTTTTAAGAAATTAGGCTTAGTAAGAAAAAACCCCCGATCCCATAGCGACACTACTTCTCTGAAAGGCATGGGCTGATGGGAGAACTTTTTTCTACCAGTTGTAGTCTCAAACGAGTTAAGAGAATGTGTTTTGGCTTATATATTTTGTTATAGTTATGAATCTGCTATAGTAACATTTTTCAATTAGAATCAATAATTTTTAAGTTTTTGCAGCAAACGTAATTTTTACAATTTTCTTAAAGCATAATTTCTATTCCTTACATGTTTAATTTATATCATTAATGACATTAGGATATTTTTTAGAGGAGAATATAGCCCCTGTTTGATACAGTCAACCATCCTCTTCAATCTGTCAAAATTTAAAATAATATACATATTTTATTATCTGATTTGTGTAATAGCAGTTTTCAGCATTCAAGATTGTATTGGATTTCTACAAAGCAGGTTGGAGTTTTAAATGCTTTTACAAGTATGACACATCCTCAAAATACAATGTATAATATGCACCCTAATAATTATGATTTCTTGAATTTTAACAAATTTTAAATGCTTGTTAATCTGCAATGATTCTATTTAAGAAAACTAATGTTAGTACTTTGCATGTGGTAACTCCTCATGAGATTTAAAATCTATTATTTAAATTAGGCCTGCAAGGAATTTAAGCATGATCACCACCTGAATTAAGAGAAAGGTATTGTAATTTAAAAAAAATATAAAAGCATATTTTTATCAAATTCAAGTTATCAAAATTGACAATTTTATCCATACTGGAGGGAAAATAATTAACTACTTTATGTGATTCACAGATGATCACTTAAAATTCTCTGCAGGATTAGTAGTTAGTAATTATATACCGAACTATTCAAAATTAGTGATAGTATGCAGTACAAGTTTAATGACGACTAATCAACTTTCATGATTGCAGTTTAAATTTATATTTGATATTGAAATTTTGTTGTTTTTGAATTTTTTGTTTATAAATACGTTTTTGTTATTTTTATGACACAGTATTAAGTATATGATGGATCACAACACTTGGAAAAAATTAAAAATAGCTCTTGGCCTGCAAAAATCTGCACAGACCTGGCTTAAACCCTATCAGTTAAACTATTGTTAATGGTTGACAATGTAGTATCTACCAGAATCATATTGATTGATGACTGTTTACAATTTTGAAAGGAATTGATATATTATAATTTGATTCATGCTTCAAATTTCATGATTATATAAAAGCTAGTTATTTTAAAGGTACTATTAAAGGTATTTTACCCTAGTTATTTTAAAGGTACTATTTTTAAAGCTGCTTTTTTAATAGGACTAGCATAACAATAATAACTAAGTAATAATGTCTTCTATTTTTTATTTGTTGTCTGTCAATACAATATCTGTGACTACTGACTAGGTTATTAAATTTAAATGTATTATTCAGTAATCTTTATCTTATTTATCAGTAACTTGTTTTTAATGTTTATGTATTCTGAAAAATTTGGTTACACTATTTATTCCATTTTAGCATGACCTCACTCATTCAAAAATATGGAGTTCGAGATAAATTCCAAGGACGTGAATTAGAAGAAAAATTTGATTTATTGATTGATGTAAACGATGTGATTTTGGAAAATGTTGTAAGTATTTCTTTTTGTCAAGTTCGTAGTTTTGAATGTAATTTAATTAGCTTTCTCATAGAAAATTGAAATTTTAAGTATAAAAAGGACCGCCAAATTTGTTATAAATTCATGCCCTAATGTCTGTCAATGTGTTTATGAATGCTCTGTTCACAAATAGTATATAGGAAAGAGTTTGTTTTTGATAGAATTTCATATTTTTTTACATAGAAGTTATCATAAGCAACTTTAACATTTAATAAGTTTTCAAAACCTATTTTAAGTGTTTTTTCTAAAACTAATTCTTTTCTGTAAGTTACTGTCCATATTCCCATCTTTTCCATTTCTTAAAAAGATTTTTCAAATTTAAGTTTTTCCTTTATTCCATTTTTGAATATTTTAAATTTTTATATTCATTAATAACCTTGTTTTAAATCTTACCAATGATTTTTATTATAGGTCTTTTCAGGTGTTTTATAATATTTGTTTTCCAATGGATCATAAAAAAATTCATTTATCATGATGCATTCAAATATTTTTGGAGGCAATTTTAAATTCATTTAAGTTTTCTCATCTTGATCTTTTTATTTTTTACTTTTCTAAGCTGATGAAGCATTTATTATTATCTATTCCTCCCTATTATTTTTAAAAAGCCCGGCCACTAATTTTTCTTTAATTTAGAGGGTTTGACCAATGATTTTCAGCAATTTTTAATAAATTTATAATCTTACTTTTATTTTTTGATCATTTACTCTAACTTTTCAATCATCACGATCATGATATTTCGGTTTTTCTCCCGTTATATTATCTGATGTTATGAAAGCTTTTATTTTAAAATTTTCACAATATATTTATTTCATAACAAATAAATTCTTTATCCTCTTAAAGAAATTTGTTTTTTTTGTAATATTTCGATGTTTTTTAATTTAAGAAATGTTGTTTTGTATAGATAGAAACAGGTTTTATTACAATATTCGAATTTTCCAATCAATGGGGGGAGGCGGTGTGAACAGCCCTTGGCTGCGGGTAAGTTGAAAATGGAACAGATTTAACTTTGAATTTATAATAATTGTTAACAGTTAGCACTTCCAAAAACATAACTAAGCAAACATTTTAGGAATTCATACATTTTTAGTTTTATACATCATCAATGAGAGATTAATGACTTAAAACATGGTATAATCTATAAAAGGAAATCTGAAATCTCTCTAAGCAAAAAACCGTCATGCATCGAGACTTTAAAAATTGTGAAATTCTTGTGATCTAGCTTTGAAATTAATACGAAGTATGTCCGGGGTAGTATCCTTCAAACGCACTGTTTTAGCCAGTGCTACACACATTCATAATTTCCATATGGTCGTTTATGGACCATACATATGTAGATTAAAGTAGAACAATAATACATAACATTGCAATATCAGCAATTCAGCTCGGAAAAGAATTCCCTTTTTCCCAAAATTGACACCCAGATTTAAGTTTGCTCGCACTGGTCCTGAGCTGCAACATATTCCCGAAACTCTTTCATTTCATATAGATTAATTCTTTCAATTTTCTATTATGAAAAACAAGCTATAATGAATATTTGACCAATTAATAAATTCACATGCAAAAAATAGCGAGGGTGAATTTCATGCACCATTTTTATTTTAGCAAGTGATTTTAATTCTGTTCGTGCATCGACTTTCGGGAACATTTTTAAATTTGTGGTAGTTGTATAAATGTATAAATGATAAAAGACCTATTAGTACAGTGTGTAAAAATGAGGGTGTCTAGGTGAATTAGTTCAATGCATAGAACCCTGCAAAGATGCTATGCCACGGCGTGTCACAAAACACATTGGTGATTACGGGGAGGGGTAGGATAGGAATGTGGATTGCACTCATTCTTGGCTACAAATGTAATAAATTATGATCTCCTTGTAGGGGAGACTAACTACGGAAAAGCCGTAGCAGTATAGTAACAATTATTGACAGATTTTTCTTACTCCACAAGTGGGATTGTTTAGGGAGAAAAGTCATTCTAAACTGTCGCAGAGTTTGGCCAGTAGTCAGGATTTCGTTAATCACCAGTTTTTCAAGTGTAATCCCCATGTGGTGACTGACAAATGGGAATTTTAAGCTTTACTACAAGGTCAGAAAGACTAAAAACCTTTAAGTTTGCTTTAGTGTCAGCTAGCTGCGATAGCAGTATCAGTTAATTGCGATTTGAACACTGTTATTTGTGCTACAATACAACCATATCAGAGCTTGTGTATACTTACAATTGCTGTGTCAATCAGTGCTTTTTTAACTCAATGTCTTGTTATACGCTACCAGCATATGGCCTATGTTAAAAACCTGTACCTATATGTTTAAAAGTGCATGCTTTTAAAATTGTATACCATTGTTTAAAAAATACAATAATTATAGTACAATAACTTTGATAAAAGTTAAAACTGTTCATCAATTCAAAAATTTATATGTATTGCACTGTTGTTTTCAGTATAAATGTGTGTGATATATCAGCTTTTTTTACAAATTTTAAATTAAAATTACAAATGTTAAAATGTAATGAAAAATGACTTGCAAATTTTAAAAATTTGAATCACTTCTGAGTTGTAAGAGTTAATCTGACTCATAATTGTGCAATCTAAGAGCAAGCTCTGCATAAGAAAGAGATCACCAGGCTAGATAACCAGTCTGTGTCAGAATATGTTGTTCTCCACCTTGTTGAACCTTTTGTCAATAAAGGGTATAATTCATGAACTGACAACTTTTTTGCCTTTCTAAAGCTAGCAGATAAACTTAGAGGAATAGCAGGAAGCATAGTAGGAACTGTAAACAAAAGGAAAATTTCTTCATCTTGCAAAACTCCAAGCCAAGACCTTTATTTATGAACGATACCTAAACACAATTATACCATGATAGCAGTATAATGGTGAAAGAAAAATAAAAGTGTTATTCTGCCCTCTAGCATGTTACATACTTCTGTCGACATGGGGAATAAATAAAAGATTCTGGAGTCTGTGAAGTTCTCTAATGCCACAAAATACTTAGTAGATGTAGTGAGCCAGATGCCCAAAAAATATCCTGTAAAAACAAGCTCTAGGAGACTGGATACAAATATTTTCATTGTCATAAAATGAACAGCAATCTGTGGATACTATATAAGAAGGCATTATATAAAAATATAAAAAGACAAAATTTTATTTTTCTAGTAGCTGAAGATCCCTGTGAAATACTGTATTGAAATAAGATCAGCGTGAATACAGCTTTGTCATTGGGAAATGGAAAACTCTCTTCCAAATGTAGAAAATAGTGTTAAGTTGATAAAATCCTGGATTTGTGCCATGATTGCAAGAAAGCAGTTTGTGGAAAATGCTTAAAAACAGTAGTTAAAATATTACTTGTATGAACTTTAAAGTGCAATGATAACTTGTGAAATCTGTACATCAAAATTTATTGTTTTACCTAGAAACTAGTATATTATAATTTTTATATTCAAAGTAATTAAAAAATATTGATTTTAAATGTATTTTGTAACGTATCATGTTTAAACACATTAATAATTATTTTTCTGAATTTATAAACAGTAGCCAAATTTACCATAGGGAGATCTGTTTGCCAGACTTTCTAGTATTCAGTCTCATTTATATGAGACTTTTAGTTGTTCACAATATCAATCTTATTTTAAAATTTGTTATTTAGATTTAAGTATTTAACAAATTTTTATAATTTATTACCTAACTACATTTCATTTCTAGAGTAACAGCATAGATGAAGCATCTGGTCTGAAAAAATCTGATGAAGAGCTTATCCTTGCAGTAAAACCACATAGTGTTATAAATACGAGTTGGAATAAAAAAGTAAGTTTTTGTATAATTTATAATTTATCATGTTCATGTTCTTGTTAAAATTATTCATATAAAATAGTGATTGATGTAAACTCTTAGAATGTTAGACAAAGCTAAGACTACATTAAGATTTTATGTGTGTAAACAACTAAATAAATTAAATTTTTTTTAATATAAATGTAAATTATTACATATTTTAATTAAAAAAAATTACCTATAATTTTTACTCACCACATGTATAATTCATGTAACTCTGTTTAAATGTATGTTTGAATCCAGGGTTCAACAAGTTGAAGCCATTGTTTTTTACATTTATTTCTTTTGTTATACTATTTTTTTGTATATTTTTATTTTGCTTCATATTATAGCTTAAATTACATGGTAGACACTAGCCAGTTGGCTAGTAGCTATCAAATATGGCTAGCAAATTTCTGTGTACTAGTATCTACAACAGTAATTAGTAACTTTCTGCCATCAATTCTAGTGATGCAAAAGATAAGGCAATAAATTTATGGAACTTGGACAAATAAGAGAAAAATAGAATAAAAGTATCATTGTAGCAAAATTGGCACATACAAGTTATTATTGTGATCTATTGCTGATAGCCATAAATTTAATATTTGTCTTTATAAACTCTTTATGCAAGTCCAAACATCAAACTAATTTTCCTTGGATATTATTTTTTCTATTATTCTGCAAACATATTTTATATTCACTTATAAGTTTAAAATACATTAACAGATTTCAAATCCTATTTTTTAATGAAAGAATTCCTGTTTTTATTCCTACTGTTATTTGAAAAGGCAGTATGAACTCTGTTCTTTTGTGTTATTACCTTTCCTCTAAATATGGTGTCTTCTGTCCACAAAGTGTAGCAATATGAAAATATATAACTACGTAATTTTAAGTATTTCAATCCATGAATTTACCTCAACACCAATGCACGTAACATATCAATATAAACTTGATTATTGACACCTGACATTAAAACAATTTGGGCCACTAACTTTGGCCACTAAAAATTTTGTTCCTAGTGACCAGAAATCTGAAGCTGAATCTTTAGTATCTGGAGATTAGCTGATTTTAAACTTTAAAAATTCATCAATAAACAAAGTTAAATTAAAAAAAAAAGTAATGCCAAGGTGCACCTTCCCAGGCCCTAAAGTACATGTGTATCAAATTTCATGGCTGTACAGCAATTAAATTTCCCGCTACAGATTACACACACACACAAAAAAAACAAACAGATATCTGTTTTTATGCAAGATGTGTTAGGTACCATTTGAACGGTACCATTTGAGGTTGAACGTTGTTTTTGATACTATACCTGATTGGATCTTTACCTTGTACCTTTTCAGTGTTAAATTTTTCTTTCATCGAGGGGTTAAATCCCCCCCCCCCCAGCTGTGATCTTGGTGACGAACGTGGACATTTGTTTCATAAAAACAATTAAATTCACAACATGTAAGTTCATATGCAAAAAACGTACAGTAGAATACATTGAATTTATTTACCTTCGGGGAAAGAACTTATCAAATGATGTTTGGTGGGTTTTAGCCACCAGTCTTTCTCCTTCGAAGCGTATTTTAAGTTGTGAGATTAAATTTAATGCCTTTCCATCATTATGCTTGCAGGAGAATGTCTTTAGTCCGTCTAACACTTTAAAAAGTTCAGAGTAATTTCTTATGCTGGCTTCTTGCTCTTCACACTCGACTTCGTCTTCCTCACTTTCTTCCTCTTCAGATGATTCTGTTGCAAATTTCCTCACGATATCGGATATTTCTCTGTTGTTTTCTTCTATCATCACATCTGCATCCATAAGGGCATATTCTTCAGACGACATGCCCACGAATCCGGCCTTTTCCATCAAGCTCTGTAAACTTTTAGATTCTTCATCTGAATCAGTCGAAAGTGTTGCAAACTCCCTAAAACCAGCTTTTTGATAACAGTTAGAAATCGTTTCTTCTTTTACACTATTCCATGCGGATTTTATCCATCCAACTACATCCAAAACGTTGATCGACTTAGATAGTTCTGTGGCTGATTTAGCTTCTTCCATTTTGCAGATCAAATGCTTTAAAAGTAGCTTGCGGTATTGAACTTTAAAAGATTTGATTACACCGAGATCCAGTGGTTGACACTTTGATGTCGTGTTAGGGGGAAGGAAAATTACCTTTATGTTTTTCAGGCGAACGTCTGTTGGATGGGACGTGGCATTATTCATAAACAGCAAGACTTTTATTTTTTCCTTCATGAAGTTCTTGTCTAAATTTATCAAATATTTCAACATGATATCAGAAGTCATCCATGCTTTCCTATTAGAGTGCCATTCGACGGGTAAGCCACGTATCGTATACCCAGTCCCTTAAAGCAGCGAGGCTTTGCTGCTTTACCAATCACCAAAGGAGTCAACTTTTCACCTTGCATGTTTGCTCCTAGCAGTATTGTCAATCGCTCTTTAAAAATTTTTCCTCCATTGCAACATTCTTTTTTTAAGCAAAGCATTTTATCAGGAAGAGCTCGATAGCACAGTCCAGTTTCATCGATGTTATAGATATCCCTTGCTGAATATCCTTCAATAATTTTTGGTATTTTTTCAACTCAATCTTCACACACACCATTGTCGACATCAGCAGATTCGCCAACCAGTTTCTTGAACGCGATTTCATGTCGAACGCGAAATCGATCCAGCCAACCATTCGAGGCTTTGAAATCTGTGAATCCTAACTCTTCTACGGCTTTTCTCGCTTTCTCTTGGAGAATTGGTCCGGAAATAGGGAGATTTTTATTTCTTGCAGAAACAAACCAATCGTAAACAACTGTATCTACAGTAAGTCCAGGTGTTTTAGGAAATTTATTTTTTATTTCTTGATTTCCGTTTTTAAACCATTAGTTTCGCCAATATTCTTTCTTTTCCAAAATACAGCATATTTGGGTTCTTCCTGCATTAAATTTAGTCGCGAGGGTACGAACTCCCACTTTATGTTTTTCATTATACTCAATAACATTAATTTTATTTTTCAGAGACAGAGCACAACGATTACTAATGCCGGCCATTTCGAAAGAAGGGTGACTATACATACACGTATGAACTCTACGACCTCAACGCCGCTGTGACTTCAAATTCTCGAAAAGCAATGCATTAAATGTTAATTTAACGACCATGCGCACTCCACATCCGTACTCTTTGTCGAGTTTTTCCCTTGAAGTGGATCTCACTCCTTTGTGACTGAGGGATGCTGGAGTTCCCATTACTCCTTATCTCCCGTTTGAATTGCTTGCTCTTAATGTCCCTAGAGAATGACCATTGTTGTAGGTGCAAGTGTTTTTCTTACTCAGGCGAGTTGCAATTTTTTCTGGGAATCTATCTTTGGTATAGAAAATTCAAATTTTGATTGTGTCCGTACAGAGGTTTTAGTCTAATGGAATGAATCATTAAAACAGTGTCCTCGTCCGTATCTGAGGGTGACCGCTAATCAGGGGTTCAAAGTGCATATAGTGAATGAGTTTCCTGCCGGGGAATTTATAACTGACCGTAAAAACGGGGTGACCATATCTCAGGGGTGACTGTTTAGAGGGGTTTGACTGTATTTTCACAAAAATTGTGAAATTGTGCAATTCACTTTGTATTTTCCTGCTTTGCAGAGAGTCAAACCACTAGTATATTTCTTCTTTAATCTCCATCTTCTAAATATTGCATATTAGATTAACTAAACTAACATATTTTCTTATTCTGGTTAATCATTAAAGTTAATATTTTAGTTATTTTCATATTAACAGTGTGGTTATGCAATTCAGTTTGTAATCGCAAGTGTTTACAAATATATTTTTGTATGTTAATTTCTTAAATGTTTTGTGTAATTTATCAAATATAGTATAAACGTATCTTTTAGATTATTCTTATATTTAACAATTTACATACCCTTGCTATGCTACAAATCTAAAGGCATTTTTTTGTTTTAAAAAATTTGGTTTTGAAAATATACATTTGTTTTTATTATATTAAAATTTAATCTAAAATGTATTTTTTATTTATAATGTATGAAACAATAAATGAAATAGTAATATTAAATTAATAAACATTTTTTATGTCGTAATCTTATTTATTCTTTCACAGAAAAGTAAATTATGCTTTGATTAATCACTGTTATGGAAAAAATTCTGTATTTATTTGAACTTCAACATAGCAATTTTGCTGAAAACAATAGGAACAATCTGAAAAACACTAGCAATTTTATTCTGAAAAATGGCTACAAACTCTATGAATGTTTTAAAACTGTTTTTGATAGTAAAAAAAAAATGTAAAAGCAAAATTTTGTTCAACAGCATTTGTGAAAAAGAGTAAAGAATAATTATAATCCATAAAATAGAATTTGAAATTACATTGGATATAAAGTTCCCTTTTCCTGATTTTAGCTTATATTTTGCTTTTTTCCTACTTTAGCTTCCTGCGCCCCCTTTTTTTAGTATGGTGTAAATTAACTTTACGATAATTATTCAAAGCATTGCCAAGTTTTTCAGTGATTAAAAATCTACAGATTTTCAGCCATTCAGAGTTAGCAGCTATGTATATAGATAAATATGCTTTAATTGTAAATAATGTACCACCATGTTTGTTTTAATTATAAATAATTCTAATGCAGGTATTGAAAGTAATTAAGCATATTTCAGTAGTTGGTTTTCATACTTTTTTCATATTGTATAATTATTGATTAGTATAGTTAATTTAGACATGTAAATAGAGAAGTAAAGGCTTTTCCCCAGATAGTTACAACCAAATGGGATATTTGTGCTTAGAGATAAAAAAGCACATAGTGTTCTAGATTATGTAACAAATTTTCTAGATTATGTAACAAATAATGTTAGTTTAAGATAACATTTAGTGCAAGAACTGGTTATTATTTATGGCAATTTTTATGAATATCGGATAAACCTATGTCAGTGATTGAAATTGGTTCTGCGAAGTAATCCCTCAAAAGCTATGTAATGGTGATACTTACTGAAAGCTGTCTTTTATGATTATTGTTATTTGATAAAATGTTCTACATTTTCCATTCCAGCAATTCAATTCAAGTACTCCAAGTTTCAAATTACTTGCTGCTAAGAATATATCCAGGCCGCAGCTTGCCTTCAAGGACAAAATTGACAACTCAAATTCTATATTTGTGCCAAGTATTAATGATAAACCAAATTCTATCAAGCCTCTTGCTATTATTTTAGAAAAATATGGAGACAAAGAAGAGTATGTATAATTTTTTTATTAGAAAAACATTTGAATTTACTTTATCAGGCTACTTTACAGATCTGGAAAGTCTCGAAAATATTATGAAATCAGTCACAAAAGTCCCCAAAGTCACTAAATTGAAAACAAAGTTGTCACTTTTAAGATTAGAGTTTTTCCTGTGCTTACCTATCTATAAATCTGTTTCTCCAAAATTGCAAACTCGGCACTCGCTGGCAAAGGTTACTACTGTGTCAAAAGAGAGTTTACTAATGATATTTTTTCTCCCACTTTTACAATCTATTTCAGGGTTGCTACTGAATCTGGAAACTTGGATTTTACGTAAAGGAAATTCACGTAAAATCTTGAATTTTTTGGATAACGCAAGTAAAATTTCTGATATTTGCCAATGTTGGACACTTTTTCTACATGGAAATCGATACATTTACAACTCTAAAGTGCTGGTTAGCACCTTCTTATTTTAATTTGTTGCATTGTGATCAGGATTTTTGCAGCCAAATTACGATAAAAATAATACTAAAAATGCCAGATTGCGCCAAATTGCGATAAAATGTTTCATTTGGTAAGTAAACTAACCATTATATTAGCCAAATTGTGCAGCCACCCTAATTATGGATAATTCATTTTTTTTTCAAACCCCTTTAAGTGTTTTTGCTATTACTTTTTTAAATGCTCGAAATAAACTAATAGAAATAGGTTTCAATCATGATTGTGAGATATACAATCAAAATATTAGCGACTGTGTTTTGTTTCTTTTCCCTTCAAAATTGGCACTTGAATCAAAATTAGATTTTAAAGAAGCAAAGCATTCCCCTTAGCCTGCCCTCCTGCAAAAAAAAAAAAAAAAAAAATTAGACAGAGAGACTGCTAGTAGATTGTAGAATAGTGCTATCCCCCTTCTACCTGATAAATTGTTTCTTTTTCTTTCCAAAGTTCAAAATTTTCTCATTTATTCATTGTTTTGGTGTTCATTTGGAGTAAAAATTTCTGAAGGTTTTAATGGTTTTGTTCTAAAACCATTATTTATACAGCAGAGATCAAGAAAATACCTCTGTACTCGTATTTTACATTATAAAATAGGTAAATATTCTTTGAAAATTAAGTAAGACATATTTTTATACATTGATTTTGAGGGAGAAAAATCACCAGTCACGTTGCGTACAAATGTTCCGAAAAAGTCATAGAAACGGAAATTGATCACAAATTTTCTGAAAACAGACACTTAATTTTGAGATCGGAGTTTTCTCATTCTTCTGGTTATCTGTTTCCGCGTAATTGTGAAAATTATGCTCGCAAACGACGATTCACACTGCTCTACTCAATAGCAGATATGCCGATTACTAAGGTTTCTCTGTAGTTTGTATGGGATACAACCTCATACTATGGATTACAGAATGTGCATTAGTTTTCTATAGAAAATTGCCTTTCTGTTTAGGGCAATGTAAATTTATGCCCACATTCATGGTATTGCTAATCAAATCAACGTGACAAAGGGGATTTACTGCTACGTGTAATGTAAATTAAGATCGCGATTGCTTGTTTCAAGTAATAAATGTTTAAGTAATAAATATGTTTCAAGTGATAAATATGCTCCTAAAAAAGTTGGCATTCAGCACAAATTTCTAAACTGTTATGTTTTAAAATTATTTTCGCATAAACAGTGCGATTGCTTAATTCAGTTTATGTTTACAAGAATTGCCGAGAGTCCAGGAGTATCTTTTTCCATTCATCTTTATCTTTTAAATATTGAATATTAGATTGTCTAAACTAGCTTATTTTCATATTCTGGTTAATTTTTTAATTATTTTTGCATAAAGAGTGTGATTACGTAATTCAGTTTGTTCTTGTGAATTGCCAAGAGTACATTATCTTTTTCCATCCATCTTCATCTTCTAAGTATTATATTAGATTCATTAAACTAGCTATTTTCTTATTCTGGTTAACTATTAAGGTCTGCATAGTACTCATTTTCCTATTTTGAAAAATGGGTATAAACCCTGTGAAGGAATATTTTCTAAAAAGTGGTATTAAAACAATGATTTGGGCAAATAAAAAGCAAACATTTTTGGCAGTGATTAAAATGAATATATTTACATCTTTAACACTGCTATATTTAATTTTTTTTATTAAAGATCAATATTTATTATTATCTTTAGTGAAAACTTTTACCAAACGCAAATGTTTGATTTCAATATAAAGTAATTTACACTGGATAAAAACTTATATATATATAAATATTTATATAAATGAATTATACATATGCTTAAATAATTTTATGTATATATGCAGTTTTGTGTTATGTGAGCATATATATTTTATCTCTTGATAACTGAAAAAGTCTTTAACTACTGAAATTTTCCTTCTTCACTACTGAAATTTTCATCAACTGGTTGGGATCTCTGCACAAGAGATGGCCAAGATGGCCAATGATTATCTTTCTTCCACTTTTGAAATCTATTTAATCGGTTAAATTTTTTATAATAATTTCGTGTTATGTTGAAAAATATTTCTCACACATATCATTAATGAAATGAAGGGTTATTTTGCAGCAGTACCACGAAAAACAAACTAAATTTCTGCTTGATTCACAGTATATTTTGTATAATTGTAAAAATTTTTTGCTTATGCAGTTATGCAGTTTGTTTGCATCAACTAAATTTTTATAATTATTATGTATTGTATAATAGCTGTTTTTCAAACTTATTATTGATGAAATGAAGTTATATGTTGCAGCGGTGTCTTGAAAAACTGAATTTGTACACGATCCTTCATATATTTCATTTTATTATGAAAATATTTTTCACTTTTGCAATATGTTTGCATTAGCAAAAATTTGTTATTTTGTGTTTTAGACAGTAACTATTTTTCAAACACGTTATTAATGAAATGAATGTCAATGTTTGAATAATGGTACTAAAATAATGATTTGAGTACTTAGAAATGCAATCATTCTAAAAACATAAATTAGAATTTAGGTATTTGTACCTAAATTTACATCTTTAGAATTCAAATTAAAAATTATTTGTTTCATCCTTTAGTTTAACCCTTTCTGGACTGTTGACACACCCACACGTCGACTGTGAACTTGCATTCAGGCACAGTCGTTGCACATTCGTGTCAGAGAAAACTTTACCCTAAAGGACAGTGGTCACTGATGCACGTTTTCATATGGAATGTTTTTATTTGAATTTATTTGTCTATTAGATGGCGTTAAATGTTTATGTGAACAACATCAATGTATTTTGCACATGCTTGACTTGACTTGACCTTGGCATAGGGGGGATCCAATGAATTGTTTCTCTATCTGGAGCTGTGAAACATGGTTTTGTAATATAAACAAATCATACCTGGTTTTGTAATATAACACTTCTCGTAGCCTCTGCTATTTTATAATTGAGTTTCGGTTCTCGTTTTGATTTTAACTTTACAATTTCGTTGGTGAATCATAGGAATATAAGAGAGTATTTTTTTAAAGTTTGGGTTTTAGAGGAATGTGCGGCAGTGAAATTATTCGGTTATTTCAGATAAAAGAATAGAAGCAACTAATGAGTATTTTGTATTGAGATTTGTATTAAAAATATACATCAAATAGAAAATAAGTATTTCTTTTATTCCTGAAAAAAGTAGATTGCTGTATTGAATAGGTGATTTTTTGTGAATTTTTTTGAGAGTCAGGCATAACACAAAAAATTAGCCGTCCTTTGGGAACAGTTCGGAAGCGAAGCACTCTGTCCTTTCGAAACAGTTCAGAAGTGAAGCGCTCCATCTTTTGGGTCATAGCAGTTCCAGAATGCCGCCATCTGCAAAGGGTTAAATATAGTAATCCTAATAATTTTAATTTAAATGTAAAAAAATAATACAAATTTAAGAAAATCTAGCTTGTTTAACAATAAAATTTGCAAAGAGTTTTTGACTGTCAAATACATAATGTATTTTGTTTTCTTCCAGAGAAGTATGCATAAAGACAGCATTTCTTAAATCTTTTTTTTAAGCAAATAAAAGTCAACATTTTCCATCTGTAGGGTAACCCTGAAATCGTTCTTATAATATCTGGAAATATGAGGGTAATTGCTCATTTGTTAACATTACTCCTCTTGAAAGCAAAATACTCCTTCAAAATAAGTCAGGGTCCTACTCTTCTGGAAAAATTCTAGGGTGATCTATCTCTGTTTACAAATATAGTTAATTGAAATCTAAGTTTCATTACATTTCTCATTTGCTTGAATGATGTTTTCATCATTGATCAAAACAACTTAAACAACACTAAGTGTTTACCTTGTATCAGTGAAATTAAAACACAGAGAAGCAGAGTTCTCTCGATGATTAATGATCTGGTGAATATCTTCTTTTTACTGTAATGTAAAATTTATTTCCCAGTACAGATTGTAATCTGTTACTGTTAGCACCCTTGTTCCTTTCTGTTATTATAATCAAATTTTTTTTTTTAATATATTATTCACTGTCATAATGAGATTGAAAAATATAAATATTTATCAAACTCAATGTTTATTTTTAAACATTTGTTTAAAAATAAGGAAACAGAATTTGTTTAAAAATAACAAACTTGATATTGTTTAAACATTAATATGAATCCTTCAATAGCAATCCTTTTTCATCCAGTTTAATTTTTGCTCTATGCATGTAGGAACCAATAAAAAATGTATTCAAAAAGTATAAATCTGACTGAAGAATTATTTTTCACACAAAATCTGATGTTACCAATTTATGGCTTTGTGTACAAACTCAAATGTATTTTTCACCCAGAGCTCAATTGCGCAATTCATTTTGTAATGACGAGCTGAAAATCCACAACCATCTTTTTCCATCCATCCATATTCATCCTCCAATTATTGCACAATAGGCAGACTAAACTTGCTTATTTTTATGTTTGAGTTAATTTAAAAGAAATATGTTACAAAATTAATCACGTTATGAAAGTTAATTATATTAGTTAACTATGAAAGCTAATTTTTTTGGTAAGTTTTAATTTACTATATTTTGCTACATTCACTATAACACGTGTATATTATTTGTCTAATTTGGTGAAGCAATTTAATTTTTTTATATGCATATATGTCAAATAATAAAATTTCAATTTGGTGAGCAAATATTAACATGTGATGCCTAGGTTAATTCAATAATTTATTGCACTGTTTTTAACCCTTTGCGGACTGTTGAAGTGCCCGTGCGTCGACTGCGAACTTGCATTCAAGGACAGTCGTCACACATTTGCGTTGGAGAAAACTTTACCCTAAAAGACAGTGGTATCGGATACGCGTTTTCATATGGAACATTTTTATTTGTCTACTAGATGGCATTAAATGTTCATGCGAACAACTCCAATGTATTTTGAAGATACTTGACCTTGGCATAGGAAGGATCCAATTAATCATTTCTCCATTTGGAGTGGTGAAACATGGTTTTGTAATACAAACAAATAGAGCACTTCTCGTAGCATCAGCTATTTTTTAATTGAGTTCCAGTTCTCGCTTCGATTTTAGTTTAATGATTTCGTTGGTGAATCATAGGAATATAAGAGAGTATTTTTTTTTTTTAAGTTTGGGTTTTAGAGGAATGTGTGGCAGTAAAATTACTCATTTATTTCAGATAAAAGAATGGAAGCAACTAATGAGTATTTTGTATTGAGATTTGTATGAAAAATATACATCAAATAGAAAAATATTTCTTTTATTCCTGAAAAAAGTGGGCTTTTGTGTTGAATAGGTAATTTTTAGTGAATTTTTTTCGAGAGTTAGGCTTAGCGCAAAAAGCTAGCCGTCCTTTGGGAACAGTTCAGAAGTGAAGCGCTCCGTCCTTTGGACCACGGCAGTTCCGGAATGCCACTGTCCGGAAAGGGTTAATAAACCCAGAATTTGTCTGGAAAAGTCAGGGAATTTCAACCCTGCATTTGCATCCACTAAAATTTTCCTAATTATTCTGTGTTATATACAAAAAACTATTTTTAGATTTATTATAATTGAAAGGAAAAACTATTTTTCTGCAGTATCGCTAGAAATTACATTTGTACATGATTCATGAATAAAAAAATAGCAAGAAGTTATAGTGCCATCCCCTTTTTTCGTTAGAAATCTAAAGGTTTTAATTTCTTTCTCCCTCAGTTTTATTTTGAATCTCATATCAGATTGATCTTTCTGTTTTATTTCTTTCATTTGGCTTAATGTGTAAGCTAGAGTGAGGTCACCTTATCGACCTGTGTTGATATGTTTATGATTGTTTTTCTCTATTCCAGTGTCTGATACACCCACTTTGAATTCTTGCTGTGGATGTTCCAAATCTATCTGACTATTTCTTGGCCTACCACTTTAGAATTCTTTCTTAGCGGTTGTTAAGAAAATACATTGTTTTGACCTGAGGAAGAGGGATCAATACTCCCCAAAACAATCGTAATCACCTAATTTTCATATGCCTGCATTTTTAAAGGAAGGATTAAAAAGTTTTATTGCCACAAGTAGTAGTTTTATTTATTATGGTATTATTAGTAGGTCTTCAAAAATAAAAATGTTCAAGAATTAAAGTATTTCCCAATATCACAAGACTTAATTAGTATAATTTTAATTGATCAGTGACAATTTTAGACAAATATATTGCCAATATCTACTTTGAAATATTAGAAATTTAAGATATGTGGATGTAAATTAATATGGTAACAGCACACAGAACCTTACATGGGGATGACAGATTGAATATCGGTAAGCAGATTGTCAGCAATTTTTCAGAAATTTATAAGTACTATTAGTTCAGTTACTCAGAAGACACTCTGAATTTCTGAGCTGACAAAGCTTATTAATTTTTTACATTCATTAGGGTTAGTATAAACAACTGAGTAAGACAGATTTTTTAACTGTTCTGATATTCTAGATTAAATACAAATATTCTTAGATTTTATATGTGTTGCTGTTAGTAAGTATACATTTTTCTATTGTGGAAAAAAAAAGTAACAACTTCTGACAGCAATATGTATTTCACAGGTTCTGCCATCCTTATGAGTGGGAGATAGAAAAATTTGCTGTTCCAGAAGAAATGCTGCAAGAAGTTCAACCCATAGTAAGTATTTTGAAGTGGGAAATATTTTTGTAATTTAATAAGTATGTTTTTTATATTTGCAGGTTATGTTATTTTATCACTTTCAACTTTCATTTTCCAATTTCCATATTTGTGTGTATATTTATTATATATTTACATTTTAAAGCGTTACTTGTGATTCTTGAGTTAAAAATCACTTCTTGCAGTAATTGCTATTCTTGTGACCATAAAATACTCTTCCAAATGATTCTCTTTCTTTGCCCATAGTTGCCTAAACCTTTAGAAGAGACTGCACTTGTATTTGTGAAAAATGAAGAACAATTAAAGAAAGTTTGTTCAGAACTTATGCAAAAGAAAGAAATTGCTGTTGATTTAGAGGTAAAATTCTTATTAAAATATAATGCATTTAAACTGTATAGAAATTTTTTGCTTTATATTGCTATAACATTTGCTTCTGTTTTAAAATTTCAGCACCATTCTTATCGAAGCTTCCAAGGATTTTCATGTCTAATGCAGATTTCAACACGAGAGAAAGATTTTATAATTGATGTCTTAGAACTGAGAAGTGAGCTACACCTTTTGAATGAAGTCTTTACAAATCCAAAAATTGTTAAAGTATGTAAATAATTTTGTTTGTTAGTAATATTCATTGTTTGTTACTATATGTAACTGTAGAATATAAATACATATTTGTCCTAAAACTCTTCACATGCCTGTAGATAAAAAATTATCATTTGGGTCCTTACACGCTGGGTTCAAATTTTGGGTGCAGGGCGTTATTCATGAATCTTCAGAGTAGTTACGAATCCACTTTACTCTCCAGAACTCCTTCAAACTAGTCCTCATATGCATAAAATGACTCGAGTGTTGTCAGTGTTCAATAACTTAAACTTTATTATGAAAGGTTTTTCATGTCTTGTTTTCTCTTGTACATACAAGTAGGAAATTCACACTAGGTAGCCTTTTACAGTTTTATGCTTGATTTACAGTCAAAAAATTGTTTAAACTTAAAGGTGCTTAAATCTTGTGGTAGCTATTGTAACTATTCTGTCATAAGAAATAAGTGAATTATTAAATGTAAAAGGAATATATTGATCTGTAATTTTTTGTTTGACTCAATTCTGCTTTTATTTAAATTTAAGCAAAAGGGGTAATTATAGTACTAATATTAGTTATATAGAGAAAATAATTTCCTTGATTTTCTACCTAATATTTTCAGAAAACATGCTATGATTCCTGCTTTCACAAAGACCCTGTTTCTCATTTTTAAGTGTGTTTTCCAAAGAGTGTAATATAAAATGACTCCTATAGTGTCTTTGATTGTAAATTGATTCCTATTTCTCGGCCACAGGTTTGGGCCAATGATTATATTAAATATCTGGCCATTAGAAGGGAGATTATATATTAACATGTTCACTTTCAAATTCCTTCTATACTTAAATTACAAGATTAAAGTGTGCTGGTACACCACCTAATGTAAAAAATTAATTTCTATCCATGGTGTATACTGAACTTTTGTTTATAGTTAAATTCTGAATTCTCCAATTGCAGTGAATGAGAAAGAGAAAGACTGTTATAAAATAATTAAAGTTCTTTGATAAATGCTTTGTCAAAGAAAAATAAATTAATAGGTCAAAAAACAATAGTCACCAGATTTTAATAATTTCCCAAGCCAGTTATTGCGGAAAAGAATAGGCATTTTGTAATAAATTTAATAATCATTAATCTAACCAGTTTTACTTTATGCATGACTTGCTTTTGAGGGGTAACGAAAATATTGCGTGAAAAAATGTATTAATGGAATAAGAAATTGTTTAATAAGATTTTACAAAAAATAATATTGCTTAATATAATATGACTTATACAACCTATATTTGTGAACTTGAATTAATTTGGTATTTCATTAATAATATTTTCAATTCTGCTGTGACACATGCATTGCAATTTTAAGTATGTTTAATATATTTAGGTCTTCCATGGAGCTGACATGGACGTTTTATGGTTGCAGAGAGATTTTGGACTGTATCTTGTGAATCTTTTTGATTCAGGGCAAGCTGCTAGAGTCCTTCACTTTGCTCATTTATCTCTCTCTTATTTATTAAAACATTATTGTAAACTAGACTTGGACAAACAGTTTCAGTTAGCTGATTGGAGAATACGGTAAGAATTTTACATTGTTTTCTTTATGGTTTGGTGCTCTTATATCGACTGTATTTTAATATTAAAATAATCAATAAGTGCAAGTAGTATCTAATCCTGTATATCTTTTGTCATTTTACCTTAAATAAATCATTTATACTTTTGATTTTTCATGTAACACTATGTAAAATGTTCTAGGAATTGTACTTCATAATTACTCTAGTAACGGAAATTATGTATTTAATTGTAGAAGGCCCTCATGTAATGAAAAATAAATAAATAAAAAAATTAATTTCTATCACTCCTTACAAAGCTTGAAATATCATTCTTTGTTATTCAACCACAGTATATATCAGAACTCGGCACTTCACATTTATAGTATCAAACAATAACAACATATTAAGCACAGTAATAAATTACAGAATTGAACTTTAAATATCAAAGCACTGAATTAGTAAGAAATTTAATAAGCTGCTAAGTCAGCCATAGTATGTTCCATCATGTTATGCCTGCATACGAAGCTTGCTTTGCGTGATGAATAGGAGGATATGTCTATTTCTTTCTGCAGCAGAAAAATAATCAACAAAGCAGACCGATGCCCCATCATTATTCTTTAATAGCTTAAAATTATAAATTATAATAATTTCTGTGAAATGAAAAATTATATTAATAAATTAAGAGAAAATATATCTGTTCAAAATTTAAAGGATATGTTTCTCTGACCATTAGCCTATCTGATGTAAAGAAATCAATCATTTCAAAACCCTGTATTTAACCTAAGAGTTACAATAACAGAACACAATTTTCAGGTTATAAATAATAATCATGGAAGTTCTATGTTAAATTTAGTTTCTCCACCTCATTTCTGCATTGAATTATAAATTTAAGAATTTGCCCATGCTAAAAGCTTTTCACAATTCAAGTTTTAAGATTCTTCAATTCAAGCACAATTCAAGCTTTAAGATTCTTTAATTAAAGCACAATTCAAGCTCTAATTTAAGAATTTGCTCATGCTAAAAATTTCTTACAATTCAAGCTTTCGTATATATAAGTGAAAGAAACAACTTTCATTTTTTGCGGTAAAATGGAAACATTAATAATATTAAAAAATCTGCATTATTATGTATATTTCTTCAATTAGAAGACTTCCAAAATATGGGAATTTTAACAATAATCTAGTAATTTTCATGTTGCTCTGCTGAATTTGTGTTTAGATTAAAAAGTATAAAATTTATTCTATATGATGCTTAGATTTCAAACCTATTTGACTATTTCAGATATTTTTATTGGCCAATAAAATACAAAAAATTTTGTAAATCTTTGTACTCCACAAAAGTGTTTCAACATATATATATATATATATATATATATATATATATATATATATAATTTATTTATTTTTCTATATGACTTTTAATTGTCTATGTAGATAGCTTTTTCATCCTTGCAAATTGCTGTTGCTCAACAACTTACAAGTATGAAAAATTTGACCATTGTTGAGCAACAACCATTTGCCAAAATTCAGTAGAGTGAACCATAGTGTTACATTTCCATACAGTATTCTGAACTGGCATTTACATTATAAGTTATTGTATTGAGCATTAAAATTAAAATTTGGGAGTGTAAAATTCTAAATTTTTGGTCTTTCAGAATTTGTAACTGTTAAATATTTGTATATGCACTGTTGTATGATGCATACCAATGGAAAGCACTTGCATTGAAATTATTTTCTGTAAATAACTATATTTTATTTTTAAATAAATATTTATTTTAGTTTCATAAATATATGTATGTGCTTTCATTTTGAAAGATTTTTAATTTAATATTACACTTATTGCTTTTAGACCTCTGCCAACAGAAATGATGAAATATGCTAGACAAGATACACACTATTTGCTGTATGTGTATGACTGCTTGAGAAATGATCTTGTAAGGAGTGGAAATGAAACTAAGAATTTAATTCGTTCTGCATTCGAAAGAAGTAAAATGATATGTTTGAAGGTTAGTTTATATTTCACTTATAAATTATAGAATGATGTTCTTACATATTGTAGGCCTGCACTGTAGATTCTGATTTAATGTGCTTAAATTAATTTTGCATATTTTTAATTCATTAAATTACTCTCACTATAAGTTGAGTTTCATTGTATTGGGGAAGGGGGGGGGGGTTATTGTTCTTAAGTGTTTTTCTATTTGCATCAATAAATTTATTTTCACAGATGTTATTACATTTTTTTTTCATTTTGAAGCTCTTCCCAAGAATATGAATTGTCATTTTAAAAGATTTTTTCACATATGGGTATTCTGTAAGCGGGAGTTTTACATGCCCCAGGTGTTTTAATAAAAGTTTGCATGATTTGGGACTGATTTTGGACATTGATCAGTTTTACTGTATTGTAGTTCATATTTATCACCCATTAGCTAAAACAAAACAATTTATATATTTAATATTTAAAAATTTATTTATTTATTTTCTTTTATTAAATGTCAATCCCTTGTGTGTCCCATCAGCTAAATAATAAAATCACAACTTCATTAACAAGCCTTTGCATTCTAGTTTCCTTTTAATTTGATGTTTTATATTAAATTAGATAATTTAAAATATAAACAGTCATAAATCCACTATGCATTAGTGCAATATTTTATATTAATTTTTTACAACTGTCCCCTAGCTTTTTGCCATTCATCTGTCTTTAAATTTTAACACCTCATTCTATACATAGATGACAACACAATATAATTAAAGTGTTATTCTTTTTTACTGAAGTCCATATTCACCATTTCAAGAGTTCAACTATGTTCTAGCTATCATGGGCAGGGAAATATTATAAAACTGAACAATTTTGGATAAGTAATTTTATTCCTTGTAATTCACCTGTCTTTAATTATTCTCAGAATTAAAAAGTACATTTTTTTTTAAACAGATATGTGTGCCTAGTTAGTGTAGCAAACTGAATATCAAGTTAGGCTTAAATGCAACTGATGTACTCAGAAAGTAAAATCACATGATTTGTCATTCCCCTATCATCATTTTCCTGTCTTCTTGATAGACAGAGGAATGACATTAGAACAGGTGAATTACATTTAAACTAAATTTTCTTTTTAGAAGATAAAACAAATAAGTTAGTTCTAAATATAAGATTGCAATTAAAGCAAATTTTTTTATTTTTCTAGTTATATATATATATATATATATATACACGGAGTAGGATTCAAAAGTTCCTGGGTTGAGTCTATAACTTAAAAATATTATCAATTAAAATGGAAACACATCCTCCTTCGAAATAAGACCCTTGCGCAACAACACACTTTTGGCATTGCTTGTAAAGGTCATCGAAACACTTCTGGAATCCATTTTTAGCCATGTCCTTTAATTCAGCCTGCGATGCACTTTTAACTTCGTATGCGGATTGAAATCGACGACCCTGCAAGCGACTTGCTAGTTCAGAAAATAGGCTGAAGGTGCAGGGGGCAAGATCAAGGGAGTAAGGAGGATGTGGCAAAACAGTTGTTTGTGATTTTGCAAGAAAGTCAGCGACGAGGAGAGATCACTGTGCAAGAGCGTTGTCATGCAAAAGCACCCATGATCTGACCCTTTTTAGTCTTTGGTTAACATGCGGGGAATGATGTGTTGACACACCCTATGCATGTTAAGATTCTTAGTCAGTATCCATTGACATGTGGCCTCGGATATCCCAACTGATTCTGCTATTTCCACTATTGTTTGCTGGCTGTTTCCACGTACCGTCGCAGAAACTTGTTTTCAGCGGTGCGGGAAGTCTGCGGCCAGCCAAATCGTTCATCAACTTCGACACTTTCCCTGCCTTCTCTGAAACGTCGATGCCACTCAAAAGCTTGCGTTTGCGATAATGTATCACTGCTGTACACATGCTTCAACATTTCATAAACTTACACTCTCGTAGCACTCTTTCCCAAGCGAACACAAAATTTGATATTAATTCTCTGCTCAACAATCGCTTTTTTTCAATCGCTGGTTACTAAGTGCATCCGTCTGCAAAATACGACGCCGTGGCGAGTCACCGACCACGTGATTTGGGTCAAACCATAGAAGAGGGGGAGAACGTAGTAATACAGAAACGTTATCGTAGTCGCTCTACTGCAAATATTTTTTAAGTTATAGACTTAAAAAGACTCAGTCTGAGAACTTTTGAATCCTACCTCATATATATATATATATAATAATAATAAAAGTTTGAAAATCCAATGAAAGAATAGAGAGAAGTTTCAACTCAAAAAGCTCTAGTGCATCAGTACTGCACATTCAGCAGGTGTATATAAGGAGCGATTCTGAATCTGTGGTCCAAATTTCTGTTGCATTTTGACTGCTGATATCTTACGTCTTTGGTAGTCGTTTCTGGCACACTGACAGTGCAGCGGTATGTAGACAACACTCTATGATCAGTTGTGTTACCATTCCTTTTGCAACACCCCGGATTTACTTTTCAACAAGATAATGCTCGGCCACACACAGCATGTGTTGCTATGAATTGTTTTCAAGCCTGCCCAACACTTCCTTGGCCAGCTAGGTCTCCTGATCTGTCTCCCATAGAGCACATTTGGGACATTATGGAAAGGCGATTGCAACCATCTCGAAATGTTGATGATTTAGCCGGACAGTTGGAGACAGTTTGGCAAGACATTCCGCAGGACACCATCCTTGAATTTTATCAGTCTATGTCATGCCGGGTGATATCTTGCATCCAGGCCAGAGGTGGACCAGTGCCTTATTGACTTCCTCCCTTTGTATACGGTCAAACTCTAAATCATTAAATTGTTCTGAAATTTTAATCATTTCTTTTTCTATGTATGTTCTTCACATCCACCAATTTTTATCACAATGGGACAACTCCTTTTTGGTGCATTGATTTTTTTGTTATGGAGTGTATTTTTAAAAATTCATTTTAAAAGAGGATATAAGATTTGCAACTCCATATAGTCATCGTACAAGTAAAATATAAGAGATAAGAACTAAAATAATTGTGAAAAATATATATTTATTTTTTATAGTTTTATTTAATCAACAAATACATTTTGAATGGATAATGTAGGACAGTGTTTTTCAAACTTTTTGGTCACAGAGCCCATTTTAAAATTCAATTTGTTTGCGGAACCCCAAAGTAAGAAAAAAGGCCAATGTAATGCAAATTATGCATCTAAATTTTATATATTTTTTAAAAATGTACATGAAACTATCATGTTGTGGAACCCTTGGGGTTTTGCGGAACGCACTTTAAAAACAACTGATAATAAATATGTATTTTATCTACTTTGGTACCATTTTTAATTAAAAAGTTTTCTAGTAAAATTATTAATTTAATGCTGTTTTGTACTCAATGACTATACCATATAAATCAGTATGTATTTAAGGAAAATAAAAAAAACAACTTATTTTTTCTATAACAGTTCCAAAATATTTAAAACACATTCTGGGTCATACTGTTACCGTTCAGTCAGTTGCCTTTTTGTATATAGATTTTTGAAAAATTGTTTTTGCCAGCAGGAATTTCTATTTGGCTACTATATAATATAGCTTATTTTTGATTTTTATATGTAGAAATATTTTGCAAATCTACTTTTATTTATTTGTTTTTCGTGTATGTCCTGGATAAGATTTTTCCTGCAGATTACTTGTTTTTTATTTTTATTTTTTATGCTGCTTGGAGTTTCAGCATAGATTAAGCCCGGAAGTTGAGGCAAAAGATAATTTTTATGCCTTTGTCTCATATTTGAATAAAAAAAAAATAATTGCTTATATTGGCCCCTATGTTTTATATTGACATTTCTTTTTTCCAATTAAAAAAAGGGTGCAGTTGAATTATGTGACACACACATTAGCAAGGAAAATGGATTTTTTTTTTTTTAATTTGTTGCTCTCTGACATTGTTAACAGTGTGGATGAGGAAGAATCTAGTTCAATACGAATTGCTAAACATGTACTGTCTATTGATATGCTATTATGAATAATCCTGCTAAGAAAGGAATGAAACATTAGAGAATGCCACAGAGTTATTACATGATGTAGTTAGTAAAGTTGAATCTGTTCCTTGATGAAAGATGAGTAAATCATAATTTAAAAATGCAAGTGTGTTCTTTTAGCAAATAATAATTTAAAAAAATAAAGAAAAACATAACTAAAACACTTGAAGGTGATACATATAATTCAGTTTTTATTGATATAGATTCTACAAATGTCTTAAGTTTTAAATACTATCCCATTGCTTTCATAGAAATCAAAAGATCGTTTTCGATTCTAAAACACATTCTACTGTGGTTGTCATCTGGTGTAGACAGTAAGTAAAGTTTAATTTTCAAATGAAAAAATAATCTGGTAAATTTTGTGAACCCACAAAAATAAGTAAGTGACTTAATAAATAATTTTTTTAAATTGGCTAAATACTTGTATGTACTATGAATTTTTTCAAACACTGTGCACTTAATAAATGCCTTTTTATTGCTGCTGCTTTTAGCATTTTATTTTGCTTATTTACTTTCTTATTTTTGTAAATTAACCACCTGAATTTCCGGACTTTAATTATCCCTTTTTGAGTTTATTGGGGTTCAGACATCTTGAAGAGAGTGGGGCATCCCCAGGAAATGCAAACTCAGGGGGAAAACCCAGGGCAAAAGTAAACTCAAGGGGAAAACTCATGGAAAATTATATTTTTCTATCAAAAACCTGGAAAAATGGAGTGGAAACCCATTCAAAGCCTTTTTTTTGTCATTTTGAAAGATTCAACCATTTTTAAAAAGACTATTTTTCCCATTAAGGTGTCCACACATGGTCATTCCTGACATGATGCTGCTAGTGTCAATCCAACTGTTTACTCCAGAAGTAACCATATGTAGATGTATTCTCACCAAACATGATGTATTCTCACCAAATATATAGATGTATTCTCACCAAATATATAGATGTATTCTCACCAAATATATAGATGTATTCTCACCAAACATGATGACTAAAGCCAGGCAGTAAAAAGTACTGAAGTAGGTATGCAAATAAGCAAAATAAAAGATTAAAACAAGCAGCAGAAATTGTTATATATTAAGTGCATAGTGTTTAAAAAAATTCAAATTATGTAGTAGAGGTATTTAGATTATTTTACAAAATTATTTATCAGATCACTTATTTATTTTTGTGGTTATACATAATTACTAGATGTTTTTAACACTTTACAACAAAGTTGAAAAGTGTTTATGACTTTGTTCATTCTGTCTGTCTGTCTGTCCGTTAGCACGATAACTGCCGTAAAAATGACTTAATCAAAATGAAATTTTAGTATGTTGTTCAGACGATCTATAGGACCTATGGGAATATAAATGAATAATATCACCCAATTAGTTTTGGATTGAACCCGGGTTGAAAAAATGGAATACATTGAGCCCTATGGGACCTAATTTTTCAAGCATTTTTTAAGCGGATTTAAAATTCACAAATTGCTTCGAAAATTTTAGACAATATTCAAATTGTTCCATAAAATATATAAAAAAAAATTCAGCGAAATATATTCAGTTGTTTTTTAAATAAAAATTAAAATAATAATAACACCTCTTATATGAAGCGATCACGTGTCCCTGATATGAAACGATCACATGACCCACTTCAAAATGATATAGGACATCCATCTTGTGTCAAAATCGTGATTTTTAAAGTTCTTTTTAATTCATATTGAGTGTTGTATCCGTCCTAAAACTACTTTATTTTTGCCTAAATTCTGTGCATCTACATACTGAAACAACGCAATGACAATATATTTCAGTTTAAATGCTCTTCCCAATTTGATTATTTCTACTATTAAGCCTATTTTTCACCTATGTAAGATGTAAACAGCAAAATATGTAGAATGAGTTGTATTAGAATCGCTGTAATTCTTTAAAACAAAATCATTTAGTCCATGGAGTCTGCTTAGCTGATATGAATGAAATATTCATTGATTTTAGAAAGAGAAGGACGATATTTTTCGATGAAGTTTTACGCATAGAGCTTACTTACTTGCAGCTCAATGGTCTTAATTTTTAAATAAAATAAATTGTTATAGTATTGTGATGAATGACATGAATGGGGGAATTATTTATGAATGAAATGTTGCTTTTATAGAGAGAGCCAGGCGTGTTATTTTTTTATGACGTCATTTGAATGGATTTCAGTTGTTTTCGATGAAGTTTTCAAATATAATAAATTATCGTAGTATTATGATAATTCTAAAATTATTACCGAGGAATGTATCACATGTTAGAGATGTTTAAACCAGGCAATTTATACTTTAATGCCGTCATTTGAATGAAGTTAATTTTTTTCGATGAAGGTTTAAGGTTTCAAATATAATAAATTAATGTAGTATTGTGATAAGTTTTAAAATATTACCGAGGAATGTATTGCATTTTAGACATGTTTAAATAAAATTGCATTGAAGTTGGAAAGTGTTTCATAATCAATGCTTTAAGCATGATTGATCTTTCTTGTTTAATTACTGACAGCTAAACTTTGCCTTCTGTAAACTGTGCAGGGTGATTGTGGACTGAGTTTTCCCCGAAATTCCAGACTTTTTTTAATTGAATCACCCCTAAAAATCAGGTATTTTCAATTTTGCAATTTCTTGCTGAAACCTTCTGTTACTATTACTTTTTATTCTTCTCATCATACGAAAGTATTTAATTACTACATCAACGAAAAAGTTGTGAAATTGTTCACAAATGTCCTGAAATGGTCACAAATTTTCAAATCCGAATTTTCCCATTCTTACATTCAGTTTTCCTGCGATTGCAAAATTGGCACTCGTAAATGGCAATTCCCACTTTGTCACAAAACAGATGACCAATGATCTTTCTACTCCTTTTGCAATCTATTTGCATAGGTTAAGATTTTGATAACTATTGCATGTTGTATACAAAAAAGCTGCTTTTTTTTAAACATATTATTAATGAAATTAAGGATTATTTTGGCACAGTATCACAAAAAACTGCATTTGGATATAATCCACTGTATAGTAAAAATATTTTCTACTTATGCAATTTGTTTGCATGGACTAAGATTTTGATAATTATTTCATCTTGTATTCAAAAAAGCTATTTCTTAAATGTATTGTTAATGAAATGAGGAGCTATATTGCAACATCATCATGAAAAACTTCATTTGTACAGGGTTCTCAGTATATTTCATTTAATTGTGAAAATATTTTTCTCTTATGTAATCAATATTATGTAACAGCTTCAATTTCACCAACTACATCATTTTACATATTTAGCATTCACTAATATTTTATTCCTTATTTCAAGACAGGTTTACATATTTTATTCCTTATTTCAAGACAAGTTTACATATTTTATTCCTTATTTCATATTAGGCACCTTTGAAATGTGTTCTAGAATCTAAGTTAAAACACAACAAATAGAATCTTTAGATAGTATTTCTTTAGCAATTCATATTAGGCTGGTTTCTTCTTTATCTAAACTGTTGGCAAGGTACGAGAGAGCATAAAAATTTCATTTTCCTTGCAAATGTTTGTGTTTCACTGTTCAACTGCACTTTTTTAACACTTTACAACAAAGTTGAAAAGTGTTTATGACTTTGTTCATTCTGTCTGTCTGTCTGTCTGTCTGTCTGTCTGTCCGTTAGCACGATAACTGCCGTAAAAATGACTTAATCAAAATGAAATTTTAGTATGTTGTTCAGACGGTCTGTAGGACCTATGGGAATATAAATGAATAATATCACCCAATTAGTTTTGGATTGAACCCGGGTTGAAAAAATGAAATACATTGAGCCCTATGGGACCTAATTTTTCAAACATTTTTTAAGCGGATTTAAAATTCACAAATTGCTTCGAAAATTTTAGGTAATATTCAAATTGTTCCATAAAATATATAAAAAAAAATTCAGCGAAATATATTCAGTAGTTTTTTAAATAAAAATTAAAATATTAATTACACATCTTATATGAAACGATCCCGTGACCATGATATGAAACGATCACATGACCCACTTCAAAATGATATATGGCATCCATCTTGTTTCAAAATCGTGATTTTTTTAAGTTCTTTTTAATTCATATTGAGTGTTGTATCCGTCCTAAAACTACTTTATTTTTGCTTAAATTCTGTGCATCTACATACTGAAACAACGCAATGACAATATATTTGAGTTTAAATGCTCATCTAAATTTGATTATTTCTACAACTAAGCCTATTTTTCACCTATGTAAAATGTAAACAGCAAAATATGTAGAATGAGTTGTATTAGAATTCCTGTATTTTTTTAACACAAAATAAGTTAGTCCATGGAGTCTGCATGGCTAATATGAATGAAATATTAATTGATTTCATAAAGAGAAGGACGATTTTTTTCGATGAAGTTTCAAGCATAGAGTTTAATTTTTTGTAGCTCCATGGTCTTAAACAAAATGTTTAAATAAAATAAATTATTATAGTATTGTGATGAATGAAATGAATGGGAGAAAGTTATGAATGAAATGCTGTTTTTATAGAGAGATCCAGGCGTGTTATTTTTTCTATGACGTCATTTGAATTAATTTCAGTTGTTTTCGATGAAGTTTTCAAATATAATAAATTATCGTAGTATTATGATAATTCTAAAACTATTACTGAGGAATGTATAACATTTTAGAGATGTTTAAACCAGGCAATTTATATTTCAATGCCTTCATTTGAATGAAGTTCATTTTTTTCGATGAAGGTTTAAGTTTTCAAATATAATAAATTAATGCAGTATTGTGATAAGTTTCAAAATATTATCGAGGAATGTATTGCATTTTCGACTTTTTAAAATAAAATTGCATTGAAGTTGGAAAGTGTTTCATAATCAATGCTTTAAGCATGATTGATCTTTCTTGTTTTTATTTTGAAAAAGGAATGTCAATATAAAATATAAATTGAGGCCAATATAAACAGTAAAAGGTATTAAAAACCTGAAAAAGTAAAGCCCACTTTTTTTATATCATCATACAGTGTAGATAAGACTTTTTATGTCACATTTGGTAGAAACCTATATACCGAGATGGTAAATATATTGAATATCTTTTGTGACTGCCATGTAACAATTTCAGCTAAAGACAGTCTCAGAAGAAGTTACTTGTTTAGAATAAAACTACAAATTTTTTGCATGAGTAACAACAAGTTGTTTCCAATTTTGCACTCATTCAATTAATAAATACTCCACATTTTTTGCTTTTGGATATCCCAGTCATAGTTTAGGAAATTTCATATTTTCAGTGTCATTTTTAAAAATCCCTTTCTCCCTAGCAATTAAATATATTTCCCATGTTCTGAATAGTGCCCATGCTGAGTGGCTCCATTTTGTCCACTGACTTTCCCTACTCTGTCTGCATGAGTATATTTTACTCATGACCACACTTAATTTACTTTGACAACTAACCTGGATGATACTTAAATGAAGATGCTTAATTTTATCTACTAATTATATTTTGTTGTTTTTACTATATTGGCTTATTTAAAAAAAAATTCATAATTGATTAATGAAACATACATTTTAACTTTCAGAAATATCAAAAGCCTTTATTTAGTGAAGATAAATACTTAGAGTTATGTAAGAAAAGTAAAAAGCTCTTAAATGCAAAACAATTATACTGCCTAAAAGAACTTTATGCATGGCGAGATAAGATTGCACGAGAAAATGATGAAAGTTTGTCGTAAGTTCCTTCTTACCTACATATAAATTTGTTTATAAATATTTTGCCGCTGTGATATTCCTGTATTCTCTTATTCTTAAATTGAAAAATGCTAATTAACCTAAATTACAAATTTAATTGATTATTTAGTTTAAATTTTCTTGATGTTATTTTGTATGTTTTTATCAGGTTTTTTTAAATTTTTTATTTATTTATTTATTTTTATTTTTTTTCTTTAAGCGATGAGAGTTCTAAACATTTGCTATACATTGAAATATTTTCACAATTTGTTTAGAAATAGTTTTCGGGTAAACAGATATAGTTGCTTAAAGAAAAGTTCATAAAACTTAAGCAGTTCTGAAATTATTTAATTATTTTGGGTTTTAATGTTCGCATTTTACTCTTAATTAGGACATTGAAGTTCTATTAGTCCTTTGTGAGATATTTCTTAGTATTTCTGAATTAGTTATTTCTCTGAAAAAAGCATCCCAATAGTAGGAACTTTTTGACTCAACTTTTCTACGAGACAGTTTTAACATAATTTCATCCATCTGAAAATTTAAAGATGTTCATATAACTGTATTTCTCCTAAAAAAAACTTGAAAATTATTGCTTCCTTATCCAAGAAAATTTGTATATTTTTGGGGAGAATATTAGAAAAGTGTATTAGAAATACAAGGGATGTAAATATACATTATCTATATAAATTTAATATAATCTGTAATGTGTTGGCCATTGAATATCTATAAAATGTTTATTTTTAGTCATATTTGCCAAATCTTACTAAACTTTTCAAAGGCACATTTATGTAAAAATATTTTTATAATTTAATTTAATTCATATGTAATCTGTTTGATATATATTACAATAAAATTATATATTTGTTACCATTTGACAAAAATTGTATAATTCTATATGCCTTAGGTTACCTGCACGATGCAGAGAACCATTAGTATCTAATGGTGATATGACCAAATATACTTTATTTCACCCAGTCACTTCCTGTTCAATCATCATCATTTTTTGTTCAATCATACTGTTATATCATTTTCTTTATTCTATATCCTAATTTTGTTTGTTGAAATGGTGTTATTTATTTTGTCTACATTTCCTCAGAGATTAGTACTCAACAGTTTGCTAAGCTTCTTGCTTGTTTTATTAACATTTGTATCTTGTGGCTGGAATTCTTTTAATAGGATGGAGCCATGCTTTAGTGGTGATGTTTATTTACAACTGGAGGAGTATTTAAGCTAAAGTACTGATTTCTTTTATTTAAAATGCAGTTTTTTTTCTTTTTAATTACAGCCCAATTTGCCAAACCACTGGGTTTATCTGGCCAACAAGCACTTTAACAAAAAGGAAAACAATGGAGAAAACAATTTTAATGAAATGTTAGACTTGTGCATGAACTATTTTGTGATCTTGGTGATTTTGAATGAAACATTAACATTTTACAAAGCAATTATAGCAGAACAATTTCACAAATTCTCCTGTTCTGCTCATTTGTAGAAAAATATATTGACTATGTTTTATTTTTCTGATAATAATTCTGACAAAATCTTGTTACAAAATACTCGGATCAGTTTTTTTTTTTTTTTTTTTTTGAGGGGGGGGGGGGGGGGGGCTTAACCACACTCTCAGTATCATTTGTAGTGCCTAGCTATTAAGGAGAAAACACAGGGATTGGTATGTGAATAATTTTTCTTTGCATTTCTTATTATTTCTTCTTTTCTTTACTAACTTTCTTTTAAGCAAGTTGGCCTGAAACGTTACCATTTGCTATCATGTAATAGCTGTGAAGTACAGAAACTAACTGGTTTCTGTTGTTGAAATACTATCTGTGAGTCCTGACAAAGTGATAATTAAAGTCATGAGATTCTTTCATTTTTCAGTGGAATTCCGCTATTCTTTGCTTTCCCCCAAAATATCTACTTTTTCTGAAAAATTCAGTTTTTTTTTAATAAATTTTCCTCTTCAGACAAAGTTTCACTTTTCAAAGAAAATGTGCACACTCTTTTGTCTACAAAACCCTTCATTTGTAAATTTAACTATGATGTACCCTACATTGATAAATTGACCACCCCCTGCCAATTGAGGGAATGCTGGATTCCTTCAGTTTTATTCTTACCCCCTGTACTGTTGGCAGCTGTTTCTGAGAGAGTATACAGACAACAAGGGGGATTTTGGAAAAACCACTACCCCATTCATACCTTTTCTGTTCAAGCATTTTGTTCTTGTTCAATGGGGGAGTTAACAAAGGAAGATGGAGCTTTACAACCAAAGTTCAAGGAATTCATCTTAATACCCCTGTGCTAGCAAGGTACTTTAAACATAAGGTAGGTCAGAGAAAGGGGGTTGCTTTTCGACCGGGAGAGAAACTTGAAGCGTAACGTCACTGACTTACAAGTCAAGATGAGGGGACATAGAGATACGTGTATAAAGTTTAGAAAGTTCGCGTTTATCATTCGAAAAGGAAATAAGATCATTCGTAATAAAATTTTAGAAGAATGAAATTAAATGATTCTACTCATAAATGCATAGAGCTATCATTAAAATATTATAATACATATATTATTTATAATAAAAGCTGAAATATATCGTGAAAAGTGTAGTAAATATAAAAATTACATTTGAAGTGTTTTAATACAGATATGATGATATGAATAAATATCTAATCATCGGATTTTTAAAAATATAGTATCCATTATCTTAAACATTGATAATACTTTCTACATGTAATATAAATATGTATTTCAAAAATATCTAATTGCGTAAAAAATCCCACATACATATAACATATATTGATGACTGAAATATCATCAATCTAGTAGTTACATAACTATATATTATATTAAGAAGCGTAGATCGGATCTTGGGAAAAGGGGGGAGTTGGCGGTCGAATGGATGGTCAATGGCAGTAGATTTATTTTATTTACCCAACAAAAAGACGATGCATTTTGTGAGCTAGTAGAGTATTATGACTCTTGGTTAAGCCACTGGATCTGTTCACAAAGATATTTTAAGCATGCAAAATTGATGTTATTAAACTTTATAGCGTTTAAAATATATAAACTATGTACAGTTTTAAAATTTTAAAGCAATGTTCATGTGGATCATAAATAATAAATCAATACATACCATTTTTATGCCATGATACTGCTTTTACACCATTTAGAGGCTTTTCTTTGCTTTTTTCTCTCTACTAATTGTGGCATGAAAGTCTTATTTAAGTGTTTAATGCGAATGAATGTTCTGGTTCGTGAAAACAAAGTTATGGCTTTTAGTGGTATAGAAGGTGACATGTTTGCTAACTTTGACTGCAAGTTCTTAATGACGCATTTCTCTTTTGATATATATGCGCCATGCATTTCTAATAAAGTATTCTCCCACTTTTTTATTTCTTCTGAAAAATGTGCCGCTGGCTTTTAGTTTTATTGTAAATAAATTTTTTATGCATTATATTTCAACTTTGATGATTTTAATTTTGTATTCTAAGCTTTTTACATATCAAAACGAAATGTCCCATAACTTCAGATGATGTGAATATAATGTCAATATTATGATTACTAAAGAATTGCGTTTTATGATTATGTATATTAATAACAAAGTAAAATGCTTAAGGTATTTAAAATTAACTTTACATACATTTTGCAATAAACTAAACTGTGTAAATTAGCTTACAAAATGCTAATATCTCCCCCCCCCCTCCCCTCCAAAAAAAGAAAGAAAACTCCATAATTGCTAGTATCAGAAATATAAATTATTTTTATATATTTTAGATACTGCATATGAAGTTGTTTTTATTTTATTAATTTTGTTTTTTGGATTACTTAGACTGACCACCTATTTTACATATCAATGAAACATGTCAATCATAAGTATTTTTTATACTGCTATATTAAAAACATTATTTTTAACTGCGGTATTAATAGTATGTGAGATTTTTGTGCCGTTGGCTTCTTGTTTTAATCGTTTAACCGGCTTCAAATTCAAAATTTAGCCCGAAAATCTTCTTCAGAATCTTCATCAGAAAAGTGACTGGAACAGACAGTTGCGTTAGCAATGTTTATTTTATCCTCTCTTTTGCACTTCACGATCCATAATTTTTGGAGTGTAGGATCTTTTGGAAATCTATGAAAACTGATAGATCCCATTGACTTCTTATAATAATTTGAACACAAAGCAACCGAGCATCAACCAGGCATTTTTGTGCTTACCAAAATTACACTTTATATACGTGAAAATACTAATATCTTTTGGAAATCTATGAAAACTGATAGATCCCATTGACTTCTTATAATAATTTGAACACAAAGCAACCGAGCATCAACCAGGCATTTTTGTGCTTACCAAAGTTATACTTTATATACGTGAAAATACTAATATCTTTTGGAAATCTATGAAAACTGATAGATCCCATTGACTTCTTATAATAATTTGAACACAAAGCAACCGAGCATCAACCAGGCATTTTTGTGCTTACCAAAATTACACTTTATATACGTGAAAATACTAATATCTTTTGGAAATCTATGAAAACTGATAGATCCCATTGACTTCTTATAATAATTTGAACACAAAGCAACCGAGCATCAACCAGGCATTTTTGTGCTTACCAAAGTTATACTTTATATACGTGAAAATACTAATATCTTTTGGAAATCTATGAAAACTGATAGATCCCATTGACTTCTTATAATAATTTGAACACAAAGCAACCGAGCATCAACCAGGCATTTTTGTGCTTACCAAAATTACACTTTATATACGTGAAAATACTAATATCTTTTGGAAATCTATGAAAACTGATAGATCCCATTGACTTCTTATAATAATTTGAACACAAAGCAACCGAGCATCAACCAGGCATTTTTGTGCTTACCAAAGTTATACTTTATATACGTGAAAATACTAATATCTTTTGGAAATCTATGAAAACTGATAGATCCCATTGACTTCTTATAATAATTTGAACACAAAGCAACCGAGCATCAACCAGGCATTTTTGTGCTTACCAAAATTACACTTTATATACGTGAAAATACTAATATCTTTTGGAAATCTATGAAAACTGATAGATCCCATTGACTTCTTATAATAATTTGAACACAAAGCAACCGAGCATCAACCAGGCATTTTTGTGCTTACCAAAGTTATACTTTATATACGTGAAAATACTAATATCTTTTGGAAATCTATGAAAACTGATAGATCCCATTGACTTCTTATAATAATTTGAACACAAAGCAACCGAGCATCAACCAGGCATTTTTGTGCTTACCAAAATTACACTTTATATACGTGAAAATACTAATATCTTTTGGAAATCTATGAAAACTGATAGATCCCATTGACTTCTTATAATAATTTGAACACAAAGCAACCGAGCATCAACCAGGCATTTTTGTGCTTACCAAAATTACACTTTATATACGTGAAAATACTAATATCTTTTGGAAATCTATGAAAACTGATAGATCCCATTGACTTCTTATAATAATTTGAACACAAAGCAACCGAGCATCAACCAGGCATTCTTGTGCTTACCAAAATTACACTTTATATACGTGAAAATACTAATATCTTTTGGAAATCTATGAAAACTGATAGATCCCATTGACTTCTTATAATAATTTGAACACAAAGCAACCGAGCATCAACCAGGCATTTTTGTGCTTACCAAAGTTATACTTTATATACGTGAAAATACTAATATCTTTTGGAAATCTATGAAAACTGATAGATCCCATTGACTTCTTATAATAATTTGAACACAAAGCAACCGAGCATCAACCAGGCATTTTTGTGCTTACCAAAATTACACTTTATATACGTGAAAATACTAATATCTTTTGGAAATCTATGAAAACTGATAGATCCCATTGACTTCTTATAATAATTTGAACACAAAGCAACCGAGCATCAACCAGGCATTTTTGTGCTTACCAAAGTTATACTTTATATACGTGAAAATACTAATATCTTTTGGAAATCTATGAAAACTGATAGATCCCATTGACTTCTTATAATAATTTGAACACAAAGCAACCGAGCATCAACCAGGCATTTTTGTGCTTACCAAAATTACACTTTATATACGTGAAAATACTAATATCTTTTGGAAATCTATGAAAACTGATAGATCCCATTGACTTCTTATAATAATTTGAACACAAAGCAACCGAGCATCAACCAGGCATTTTTGTGCTTACCAAAGTTATACTTTATATACGTGAAAATACTAATATCTTTTGGAAATCTATGAAAACTGATAGATCCCATTGACTTCTTATAATAATTTGAACACAAAGCAACCGAGCATCAACCAGGCATTTTTGTGCTTACCAAAGTTATACTTTATATACGTGAAAATACTAATATCTTTTGGAAATCTATGAAAACTGATAGATCCCATTGACTTCTTATAATAATTTGAACACAAAGCAACCGAGCATCAACCAGGCATTTTTGTGCTTACCAAAGTTATACTTTATATACGTGAAAATACTAATATCTTTTGGAAATCTATGAAAACTGATAGATCCCATTGACTTCTTATAATAATTTGAACACAAAGCAACCGAGCATCAACCAGGCATTTTTGTGCTTACCAAAGTTATACTTTATATACGTGAAAATACTAATATCTTTTGGAAATCTATGAAAACTGATAGATCCCATTGACTTCTTATAATAATTTGAACACAAAGCAACCGAGCATCAACCAGGCATTTTTGTGCTTACCAAAATTACACTTTATATACGTGAAAATACTAATATCTTTTGGAAATCTATGAAAACTGATAGATCCCATTGACTTCTTATAATAATTTGAACACAAAGCAACCGAGCATCAACCAGGCATTTTTGTGCTTACCAAAGTTATACTTTATATACGTGAAAATACTAATATCTTTTGGAAATCTATGAAAACTGATAGATCCCATTGACTTCTTATAATAATTTGAACACAAAGCAACCGAGCATCAACCAGGCATTTTTGTGCTTACCAAAATTACACTTTATATACGTGAAAATACTAATATCTTTTGGAAATCTATGAAAACTGATAGATCCCATTGACTTCTTATAATAATTTGAACACAAAGCAACCGAGCATCAACCAGGCATTTTTGTGCTTACCAAAGTTATACTTTATATACGTGAAAATACTAATATCTTTTGGAAATCTATGAAAACTGATAGATCCCATTGACTTCTTATAATAATTTGAACACAAAGCAACCGAGCATCAACCAGGCATTTTTGTGCTTACCAAAGTTATACTTTATATACGTGAAAATACTAATATCTTTTGGAAATCTATGAAAACTGATAGATCCCATTGACTTCTTATAATAATTTGAACACAAAGCAACCGAGCATCAACCAGGCATTTTTGTGCTTACCAAAGTTATACTTTATATACGTGAAAATACTAATATCTTTTGGAAATCTATGAAAACTGATAGATCCCATTGACTTCTTATAATAATTTGAACACAAAGCAACCGAGCATCAACCAGGCATTTTTGTGCTTACCAAAGTTATACTTTATATACGTGAAAATACTAATATCTTTTGGAAATCTATGAAAACTGATAGATCCCATTGACTTCTTATAATAATTTGAACACAAAGCAACCGAGCATCAACCAGGCATTTTTGTGCTTACCAAAATTACACTTTATATACGTGAAAATACTAATATCTTTTGGAAATCTATGAAAACTGATAGATCCCATTGACTTCTTATAATAATTTGAACACAAAGCAACCGAGCATCAACCAGGCATTTTTGTGCTTACCAAAGTTATACTTTATATACGTGAAAATACTAATATCTTTTGGAAATCTATGAAAACTGATAGATCCCATTGACTTCTTATAATAATTTGAACACAAAGCAACCGAGCATCAACCAGGCATTTTTGTGCTTACCAAAATTACACTTTATATACGTGAAAATACTAATATCTTTTGGAAATCTATGAAAACTGATAGATCCCATTGACTTCTTATAATAATTTGAACACAAAGCAACCGAGCATCAACCAGGCATTTTTGTGCTTACCAAAGTTATACTTTATATACGTGAAAATACTAATATCTTTTGGAAATCTATGAAAACTGATAGATCCCATTGACTTCTTATAATAATTTGAACACAAAGCAACCGAGCATCAACCAGGCATTTTTGTGCTTACCAAAATTACACTTTATATACGTGAAAATACTAATATCTTTTGGAAATCTATGAAAACTGATAGATCCCATTGACTTCTTATAATAATTTGAACACAAAGCAACCGAGCATCAACCAGGCATTTTTGTGCTTACCAAAGTTATACTTTATATACGTGAAAATACTAATATCTTTTGGAAATCTATGAAAACTGATAGATCCCATTGACTTCTTATAATAATTTGAACACAAAGCAACCGAGCATCAACCAGGCATTTTTGTGCTTACCAAAATTACACTTTATATACGTGAAAATACTAATATCTTTTGGAAATCTATGAAAACTGATAGATCCCATTGACTTCTTATAATAATTTGAACACAAAGCAACCGAGCATCAACCAGGCATTTTTGTGCTTACCAAAGTTATACTTTATATACGTGAAAATACTAATATCTTTTGGAAATCTATGAAAACTGATAGATCCCATTGACTTCTTATAATAATTTGAACACAAAGCAACCGAGCATCAACCAGGCATTTTTGTGCTTACCAAAATTACACTTTATATACGTGAAAATACTAATATCTTTTGGAAATCTATGAAAACTGATAGATCCCATTGACTTCTTATAATAATTTGAACACAAAGCAACCGAGCATCAACCAGGCATTTTTGTGCTTACCAAAGTTATACTTTATATACGTGAAAATACTAATATCTTTTGGAAATCTATGAAAACTGATAGATCCCATTGACTTCTTATAATAATTTGAACACAAAGCAACCGAGCATCAACCAGGCATTTTTGTGCTTACCAAAATTACACTTTATATACGTGAAAATACTAATATCTTTTGGAAATCTATGAAAACTGATAGATCCCATTGACTTCTTATAATAATTTGAACACAAAGCAACCGAGCATCAACCAGGCATTTTTGTGCTTACCAAAGTTATACTTTATATACGTGAAAATACTAATATCTTTTGGAAATCTATGAAAACTGATAGATCCCATTGACTTCTTATAATAATTTGAACACAAAGCAACCGAGCATCAACCAGGCATTTTTGTGCTTACCAAAATTACACTTTATATACGTGAAAATACTAATATCTTTTGGAAATCTATGAAAACTGATAGATCCCATTGACTTCTTATAATAATTTGAACACAAAGCAACCGAGCATCAACCAGGCATTTTTGTGCTTACCAAAGTTATACTTTATATACGTGAAAATACTAATATCTTTTGGAAATCTATGAAAACTGATAGATCCCATTGACTTCTTATAATAATTTGAACACAAAGCAACCGAGCATCAACCAGGCATTTTTGTGCTTACCAAAATTACACTTTATATACGTGAAAATACTAATATCTTTTGGAAATCTATGAAAACTGATAGATCCCATTGACTTCTTATAATAATTTGAACACAAAGCAACCGAGCATCAACCAGGCATTTTTGTGCTTACCAAAGTTATACTTTATATACGTGAAAATACTAATATCTTTTGGAAATCTATGAAAACTGATAGATCCCATTGACTTCTTATAATAATTTGAACACAAAGCAACCGAGCATCAACCAGGCATTTTTGTGCTTACCAAAATTACACTTTATATACGTGAAAATACTAATATCTTTTGGAAATCTATGAAAACTGATAGATCCCATTGACTTCTTATAATAATTTGAACACAAAGCAACCGAGCATCAACCAGGCATTTTTGTGCTTACCAAAGTTATACTTTATATACGTGAAAATACTAATATCTTTTGGAAATCTATGAAAACTGATAGATCCCATTGACTTCTTATAATAATTTGAACACAAAGCAACCGAGCATCAACCAGGCATTTTTGTGCTTACCAAAATTACACTTTATATACGTGAAAATACTAATATCTTTTGGAAATCTATGAAAACTGATAGATCCCATTGACTTCTTATAATAATTTGAACACAAAGCAACCGAGCATCAACCAGGCATTTTTGTGCTTACCAAAGTTATACTTTATATACGTGAAAATACTAATATCTTTTGGAAATCTATGAAAACTGATAGATCCCATTGACTTCTTATAATAATTTGAACACAAAGCAACCGAGCATCAACCAGGCATTTTTGTGCTTACCAAAATTACACTTTATATACGTGAAAATACTAATATCTTTTGGAAATCTATGAAAACTGATAGATCCCATTGACTTCTTATAATAATTTGAACACAAAGCAACCGAGCATCAACCAGGCATTTTTGTGCTTACCAAAATTACACTTTATATACGTGAAAATACTAATATCTTTTGGAAATCTATGAAAACTGATAGATCCCATTGACTTCTTATAATAATTTGAACACAAAGCAACCGAGCATCAACCAGGCATTCTTGTGCTTACCAAAATTACACTTTATATACGTGAAAATACTAATATCTTTTGGAAATCTATGAAAACTGATAGATCCCATTGACTTCTTATAATAATTTGAACACAAAGCAACCGAGCATCAACCAGGCATTTTTGTGCTTACCAAAGTTATACTTTATATACGTGAAAATACTAATATCTTTTGGAAATCTATGAAAACTGATAGATCCCATTGACTTCTTATAATAATTTGAACACAAAGCAACCGAGCATCAACCAGGCATTTTTGTGCTTACCAAAATTACACTTTATATACGTGAAAATACTAATATCTTTTGGAAATCTATGAAAACTGATAGATCCCATTGACTTCTTATAATAATTTGAACACAAAGCAACCGAGCATCAACCAGGCATTTTTGTGCTTACCAAAGTTATACTTTATATACGTGAAAATACTAATATCTTTTGGAAATCTATGAAAACTGATAGATCCCATTGACTTCTTATAATAATTTGAACACAAAGCAACCGAGCATCAACCAGGCATTTTTGTGCTTACCAAAATTACACTTTATATACGTGAAAATACTAATATCTTTTGGAAATCTATGAAAACTGATAGATCCCATTGACTTCTTATAATAATTTGAACACAAAGCAACCGAGCATCAACCAGGCATTTTTGTGCTTACCAAAATTACACTTTATATACGTGAAAATACTAATATCTTTTGGAAATCTATGAAAACTGATAGATCCCATTGACTTCTTATAATAATTTGAACACAAAGCAACCGAGCATCAACCAGGCATTTTTGTGCTTACCAAAATTACACTTTATATACGTGAAAATACTAATATCTTTTGGAAATCTATGAAAACTGATAGATCCCATTGACTTCTTATAATAATTTGAACACAAAGCAACCGAGCATCAACCAGGCATTTTTGTGCTTACCAAAGTTATACTTTATATACGTGAAAATACTAATATCTTTTGGAAATCTATGAAAACTGATAGATCCCATTGACTTCTTATAATAATTTGAACACAAAGCAACCGAGCATCAACCAGGCATTTTTGTGCTTACCAAAATTACACTTTATATACGTGAAAATACTAATATCTTTTGGAAATCTATGAAAACTGATAGATCCCATTGACTTCTTATAATAATTTGAACACAAAGCAACCGAGCATCAACCAGGCATTTTTGTGCTTACCAAAGTTATACTTTATATACGTGAAAATACTAATATCTTTTGGAAATCTATGAAAACTGATAGATCCCATTGACTTCTTATAATAATTTGAACACAAAGCAACCGAGCATCAACCAGGCATTTTTGTGCTTACCAAAATTACACTTTATATACGTGAAAATACTAATATCTTTTGGAAATCTATGAAAACTGATAGATCCCATTGACTTCTTATAATAATTTGAACACAAAGCAACCGAGCATCAACCAGGCATTTTTGTGCTTACCAAAATTACACTTTATATACGTGAAAATACTAATATCTTTTGGAAATCTATGAAAACTGATAGATCCCATTGACTTCTTATAATAATTTGAACACAAAGCAACCGAGCATCAACCAGGCATTTTTGTGCTTACCAAAATTACACTTTATATACGTGAAAATACTAATATCTTTTGGAAATCTATGAAAACTGATAGATCCCATTGACTTCTTATAATAATTTGAACACAAAGCAACCGAGCATCAACCAGGCATTTTTGTGCTTACCAAAGTTATACTTTATATACGTGAAAATACTAATATCTTTTGGAAATCTATGAAAACTGATAGATCCCATTGACTTCTTATAATAATTTGAACACAAAGCAACCGAGCATCAACCAGGCATTTTTGTGCTTACCAAAATTACACTTTATATACGTGAAAATACTAATATCTTTTGGAAATCTATGAAAACTGATAGATCCCATTGACTTCTTATAATAATTTGAACACAAAGCAACCGAGCATCAACCAGGCATTTTTGTGCTTACCAAAATTACACTTTATATACGTGAAAATACTAATATCTTTTGGAAATCTATGAAAACTGATAGATCCCATTGACTTCTTATAATAATTTGAACACAAAGCAACCGAGCATCAACCAGGCATTCTTGTGCTTACCAAAATTACACTTTATATACGTGAAAATACTAATATCTTTTGGAAATCTATGAAAACTGATAGATCCCATTGACTTCTTATAATAATTTGAACACAAAGCAACCGAGCATCAACCAGGCATTTTTGTGCTTACCAAAGTTATACTTTATATACGTGAAAATACTAATATCTTTTGGAAATCTATGAAAACTGATAGATCCCATTGACTTCTTATAATAATTTGAACACAAAGCAACCGAGCATCAACCAGGCATTTTTGTGCTTACCAAAATTACACTTTATATACGTGAAAATACTAATATCTTTTGGAAATCTATGAAAACTGATAGATCCCATTGACTTCTTATAATAATTTGAACACAAAGCAACCGAGCATCAACCAGGCATTTTTGTGCTTACCAAAGTTATACTTTATATACGTGAAAATACTAATATCTTTTGGAAATCTATGAAAACTGATAGATCCCATTGACTTCTTATAATAATTTGAACACAAAGCAACCGAGCATCAACCAGGCATTTTTGTGCTTACCAAAATTACACTTTATATACGTGAAAATACTAATATCTTTTGGAAATCTATGAAAACTGATAGATCCCATTGACTTCTTATAATAATTTGAACACAAAGCAACCGAGCATCAACCAGGCATTTTTGTGCTTACCAAAATTACACTTTATATACGTGAAAATACTAATATATATATATATCTATAATACACAAATTTACACTTAAACTTCACTTTCACGATAGAATTACAAATTATATTAAAACAACGACTGACACAGTCTATGTTTTTCCATAGAAATGAATGCTAGTCGGAGAAACTGGCGCTTCTCCTTCTAACCCAATGATGTCACGAACGGCGATAACGTCCGCCTTCTAGAATACTGTCGACGACGGCATTCTGGTCTTTTGATCTCTGACCCTCCCTGCTGTGCTAGTAGTACTTACTAGTTTTTAACTCCAAAAGAAAAGTGGGATATAGATAGAAGATTTATAAAAGGAGAAAGAAATGTGTTTAGTAAAGAAGCCCTGGGCAATTCCAGATTCAACACTCCTCCTGGGAGATAAACTACTAGAGGATGGGGTCAAGCTTGGGATTGCAATTATCTGTAAATGGAAGGTGACTCAATAAATGGGGGGGGGATGAAAGAAAAAGGGGTGTAACCAAAGAGTTGTTATGGTAATTGCTTCTCAATGAGTTTAACATGGAAGTAAAGGCTTAAAATCCCCCCAGAAAGGGAATCAAAAGCAAGTCCCAAGTTTTTGCCCTGGTCCTGAATCACTGACATAGATGTGTATATGTCATTATGTATGTTGATGTAACTGGACTAAAATAAAAACAGAGTGAGAGTGAAGTTAGTATCTTACTTCATACCACTATAAAACTTTACACAGTAATTGTTATTGAGCAATATTCTCCCAATCTCACACTTTAACAGGAACCCTAAGTGAAGTTAAAATGAATAATAATTGAATTAAACCTTTGTTTTATTTTTACTCCTTTTTATAACAGTATATTATGTGGGTTTGCGTCCCACGTAAGGAATGGATGTTGTGTTGTTGGGCACAGTGTATTCCGCCCCCCCTCTGGTGCACCTCGGGCAACGTACTAGGACGGCTAAATGGTTCACGTTCTGGCCGATGTATAGGTGAATGATGAAAATCAAGTGCCTGGCCATTTGAAGAAAAAAAATAAAAATAAAATAACAGTATTTTATTTTTAAAAATATGACCAGTGGAAGTATCTATATATACTAATTACCAAGTGTCCGTCTGTCTGTCACGCTTTTTTTAGGCACTTCCCGAATATATAGAGACTTGTAATTTGGTACACGGCTCGGTCGTTTGATAAAACACCCTGGAAAAATCGAATTTTTCGAAAACATTCTATAGAGGGGGTACCCACACCAAAACGTTCGAAAAGTGAAATGATGGGAAAGCATGCTTTGCGATGAGATAGAGACTTCAAATTTGGTGTATGGGTAAACCGTTTGAAAGGAAAAAGTGTACAATTTCAGATTTTGAATATGTTCTACTTAAGGGGGTGCTGCACACCAAAATATTCGATTTACCGATAAATGAGAAACAGCTATTTTAAAATTTGATACAGGCTTGAAATTTGGTATATGGACTAATCATTTGAAGAAAACAACCAAAACGAATATAGTTTTCTAAAATGTTCGTTTAGGGGTGCTCCACACCAAAATATTCGAAAAGTGAAATGATAGGAAAGTATGCTTTGCGATAAGATAGAGACTTCAAATTTGGTGTATGGGTAAACCGTTTGGAAGGAAGAAAGTATACAATTTCAGATTTTGAATATTTTCTACTTAAGGGGGTGCCGCACTCCGAATTGTTCGATTTACCGAATAAATGAGAAACGACTACATTAAAATTTGATAGAGGCTTGATATTTGGTATATGGGCGAATAATGTAATAGTAAACACAATGAAAATGGAATTTTTTCAAAAATGCATATTTAAGGTTGTGGGTACTGTACACAAAAGATAGAGCCTTCAAATTTGGTGTACAGGGAGATAGTTTGAAAGGAAGAAAGTGTGCATTTTCAGATTCCCAATATTTGCTACTTTAGGGTGTGCCACACACCAATATCTTCGATTTTTCAAATAATGAGACACTCTTCCTTTTAAATGTGATACAGGCTTGATATTTGGTATATAAGCCAATCATCAGATAAAAAACTCAAGATGAACAGAATTTTTCAGAAATGTTCATTTATGGGTCTGCTCCACAGAAAAACCTTCGAAAGGGGAAATGGTAAATTAGCATGCTTCGGGGTGAGATAGAGACTTTAATTTGGTGTACATTCAGATAGTTCTAAAAGAAGAAGTGCACAATTTATGTCTTCCAATATTTTCGTTGGGTTTCCAGTTTCTTACTTATTCTTAGGGGTTCTGCACACCAAAATATTCAAGTTGCCGAATAAATGTGAAATGAGAATTTTTCGAAAATTTACATTATTCAGGTGTTGCTTATTGTGAGACCGTTGATATTCAGCGGATATTCTTCTAGTTTTTTAATATTCTTTGAAGTAAACTTATTAAAATATTTAAAGACTTTTTTTTTGCCGCATTTTTATGAAAATACATTTTTGAACAAATTAAATCATTGAACATTTATTTATGTAATTATGAACATAATTTGAACATTTTTGAACAAATTTAATTTAATCTTGTGTAGACCCTAGGCAATGCACATTTTAACAATATATGTTAATTTTATAAAGTTTAGAAATATACTGCTCTCTTTGAACAAAAAAATTGTGTTTTGTGAATTATGGATTGTTTTTAAGTTTGTAAATCTCGAACTATTATTGTAATGGTTTAATTTTTACAAAACTGACAAAATAAAATATAGCTAACAAAAACATGGTTTAGAACTAATATGAAGAAATGCATCAAAATTAAATTTGCCCATGCATTTAAAACAACCCTGTTTTTAAACACAATTGACAAGTTTGTATTATACTAAATATAATATGAATTAAATCATTATTTTTGCAATGTAGTATTTTTTTTTTTTAGTTATGTGAAATTCTCTGTTTTAACACTTAAAATGTCTGTGTAAAATTGACAACAAAAAATTTGAGTAAATTACTCAAATTTTTAATTTTAGCTTTTTTGCTTTTTTGGCAATCTCATCCTTATAATTATTTTGACAGAAGTTGTTCTTTAAAAAAAAAATTCTTATTGTCTTGTATCTTTCAGCATTTTTATTGTATTTTCATGTATTTTTGTTTTATATATTCAAAATGTTCAGGGGATTTTTACAAATAAACCAGAAAATGTAAAGAAACATAAATAAGAAATCTAAGGAAATAATAATAATGAATTGAAAGCCAAAAATGTGCAATCTACTCAGGAGGCATATGTCCATCTCAATTTCCTAAATGCTCTTTTCAATATATAACCTTGTAATTCCGTAAAAAAGGATAATTTTGTGCTTCTAAGAACATCCAAAAACTTCAAATGCAAGAAACATAAATGAATGAAAAACAATTTGACCTTAGTTGAAATGTAATTTGCATAGATTAATTTGAGTTGAACATAACTACTTGTATGTTAAAATAATAATAAGAATCATTCCCCAATGTCACTCACATACAAATAACAAACTGTGTTGTGAAAATAGTGTTATTGTTATATATATATATATATATATATATATATATATATATATATATTATATATATGAAAATAATTATTGGGCACATTACATCATATGTGATTGGACATGTAGCTATGTGTACTTAAAGTAACAGTGATTTATATGTTAACAATGACATGTAGTATAAGTAATTACAATAAATATAACTGCTGCTTGTAAGAAAATATTATGCAAAACTTACTTAAAGAAAGCAGGCATATGTCAGTTAGGTGATGATAATTGTTTTGAGGGTATTATAATATAAGCCCCATTCTTCAGATCAAAAGGGCCTCTGAGAATGAACTTTGATGAGGCAAGCGAAAAGCAATTCAAACAGAGCTAGAGCACTGAAAGCAACTATTCGCTAGCTGGTGGTATCAGCCATTGAAAAAAGAACCATAAACATATCAACATGGACCGATAAAGGGTCTCTCCCCCACCCCTGAAGTCACAGGAAGCAGTATCTCAAAATGAGATCTTAACCATTGATATGAGATTTAAAATAAAAAAGAAAAATATATATGAACTCTTAAATTATTGGTAAAAAAAATTAAAGTGTTTAAAAAGAGGAAAAAATAGTCACACCCTTGTAAAGAAAGAATGATACAAAATTCCAGGGGAATAGGCAATAATTAAGAAGAAAATAGCAAACGGAAGGAAGCAGTTTTGAAAATTAATTTTTTCAGTCAATCTACTATAAAAATAACAGTGGTTGAGTGAGACTTGGTCAAAAAATATTATGCAATTGCGATGTATATTTTAAATTTAATGTGCCATGAAATATAATTATTTTTGCTATATATTTTTTTATGAGTGTAATATGTTTTGCAAAGGTACTAATTTTATAATTTTAATTATAGGTATGTTTTGCCTAATCATATGTTACTTCAAATAGCTGAGGCATTGCCTAGGTAATTTTTTTAACACTGCATATTTTCATTTTTTAACTAATATTTATATGTATCTTACTGTTAAAGTGTACTACTATATCATAAACATGAGATTCAATTTTCTGCCTGTTTATAATACTTGTTTTACTAATTTATACATATGTTGTAAAAGAGTAAAAAGTGATAAGATTAATTTGAATATAATTGTAAAACTTATTCTAAGTCTCAGAATGTTTAAAAAATATGCTTGCTCAAAGTGTTTTTGTTTATTTGTCTTAAAATAAAATAAGTTTGTTTTAAAATAAAATAATTGTTTTTCTAAGTAAAAACAAATGTAAAAATTTGGCCATGTATCTCTTAGTGTACACATACCTCACTTTGGGAAATACTGCATTACTGTTTTATTATACACTTTGATTGTTTATTTTATATATTTGTCTACATTAAAACTTTAAATTCTTAAAGGAAAGAAAAGCATGTAAATATTTTAAATTCTTGATGTAAAAAAAAAATATTAAAAATTTTAATATTTATATTTATATGTCTTAATCTGCATTTCCTTTAATTTTAATACTTTTAATATATTTCACTGCCTTCCATTAAATTTTAATTCAAGACATAGCTAAGGATGTTTACAGTGCTGGATTTTGTTTTCCAATATGGGCCCTATGGAAAATTATGTAATTTTTCTGCCGATAGGGAGGTAGTGGTATGACCCCTGCCTATGCTACTGCAATGAATATTGATGCAATATTATAAAACACCCAAAATGTTGTCTTAAATAGACTGAAAATAAGAACAATTTTAATATAATTATCAACTGTTGATTAACTGCATCAAAAACGAATATATTCATTTAATACACTGTTTATGTTGCTACTAACTAAATACTTTCATTTTCAAAATTCTGATGCATTTAACACTTTAACAGAGCTATGTCAGCTAAAAGTGATTGTTTTTTCATGTTTTACTTAAGAGTAATTGTAGAATAACTAGTTCTTTTACTCAATAGCGGACATATTTTCATATTGTAACAAAAACATACATATTCCAAAAATTAATTTTTATTTGTTATACTTTGTTTTAGTTTCATTATATATAGATATTTATTTTTAGGGAGCAGCAAGGCATATTAGCATGTTGTAATCCTGTTCCTCCATTGGTTAAACAACAGCTCAATGAGCTTCATTCTATTGTTATGAAAGCTAATGAATCATCTGTGAAACAGGCATGTTAAAATTTTATTTTATTTATTTTAAGCATGTGAAATTATTATAAAATAAGTTTAGAATCTAGAGACTTTACTATTAGAATCCACAAATTCTTATTATTTACTATACAGATATTAGCAATCTGGTGCCCGAAAGTCTCATTATCTATTGCATATTTTACTAATTGATTTATCTGATGTGTATTGGCAATAAAAAGTAGTGGAATTCTGCCATAGAAGGAAACTAAATTCACTGCTCTACTACTGAAACTTAATGCACTAATTTTCATTATCATTGCTTGTATATTAAGCTTCCATGTTATTGAATAAGTAATCATTGCTTCATATAATTAAAAGAGTTCATTTTCTCCACAAATTTTCTGAATAAGAAACATATGTGAGTTCCATCTCGAGAGACCATAAGGGACTTTGTCTGAACAAAGACATATTCTGTAGTGAAATTTTAATATCTTGTTTTTCTACTCTATAATTATTATAAGAATTTAAATTTATGCTCTGTTTAAAAATGTAAATGTGACTGTTCCCTGAATATCTTCAATGAAAACATCTATCATTTTTCAGCATGGATACATTTTTTCATAGTTAAACCTTTTAATAGTAGCTGTTTCCAATGCCTAGAATCCAGGGTTTGCACGGTCCTTAAGAACTCCGTACAATCACATTTTGCTTTTAAGAGCCCTTAAAACTCCTTAATTTTGCTAAATTCTCCTTAAAAACTGTGTAAAATTTTTGCTGTTGTTCCAATTCTAAAATGTAAAAGAACACTGAACAAACCACTAACGGTTTGAAATCAGCACTGTGAGGAATATTATCAAAATAGAGATTACAATTGTTTTTGTTTGTTTTTTAATTTCTTTTGCCCTCAAATCCGAACTTTATTAGTCGAATCAAAAGTAGAAAAAAAGAAGCAAAACACCCCTATCACCTCTCCTGAAATAAAAAATTAAGTAGAAAAAGACTGGAGGATTGTTGATTTGTTTATTAGTGTAGTGCACTTCTCTTTCTGCCTGATAAATTACTACTTTTCTCTTTCTTTGCAAAGGCAATATTTTGCTAAATTATTCTTTGTTTGGTGTCTATTTGGGATAAAAAGTTCTACATATTTGAACTTAAGAATTTTTAAATTTAAAGCTAGGTTAGTTCCACTGTAACTGACGTAACAATCAATGCAAGATTTATGGCTTCTTTATACCAGGAAATATTTATCCAAAATGACAAAGTAAAACTTTATGCTTTAAATATTTATTACCTATGGCTATCATATAGCAACTTAAAAAAAAAAAAATCTTTCTATGAATATACAAGAGGGTCACATTGAAAATTTTCAGACGGGGCAAGCGATATGCGCTAGAAAAAAATTATTGGTTGGATATTTAAATTTGAACTTTTTAATGTTTACAGACAATAATTTGGGGCAACAATTACAATTTAGCTATCATAGAATAAATTTTGAAGGAAATGAAAATGGAGTTGACGCAAGAGCATTATCGATCTATGATTTTCTATGATTTTAAAGTGGGGCTAAACTGAGAAGAATGTCTTCAATGTCTACAATTAGCATATGGAAATGGTACTCCATCTTGTGCCACTGTATTCAGATGGTTTACAGAGTTTAGAAGAGGTCGAAATTTTCTTCTGGATGAAGAACACACAGGAAGACCTTTGTCAGCTGTAGTCCCAGAAAATGTGTCGGCCATTCGAAAAATTTTAATCGATGATTATCGTTGTACCTACCAAATGATACAGAAGGAACTTAACATTGGATCCGCAGCTATACATAAAATTATTCATGAAGAACTGCATATGAAAAAATTAGTTTGTCGTTGGGTACCTCATAATTTAACAGAACACCAAAAAGCGGAGCTTGTCAGAATCAGTAAAGAAACCCTAAAATGACTTAATGATGGTGGAAACCGCATTATTTCAAAAATCATAACTGGTGATGAAACTTACATACCATATTTTGACATTCCAACACATCAAGAAAATAAAATATGGGTCTTTGAAGATGACCCCAAATCAACAATGGTGAAAAGACAATGAGCAATGAAAAAAGTAATGTATGCTGTGTTCTTCCATAGTACAGGTCTGGTTAAAGCCATAAAGCTAGAGGAAGAGGAACAGAAGATAATTACTGCTAACTGGTACACCACTAAGTGTCTTCCAGAAATTCTTCAGGAAGTGAATGATAGGGGACTCATGCTTCACCATGACAATGCATCTTCTCATTCAGCAAGAATGACAGTCAAATTTCTTGAACGAAAAGACATCAAAGTGATAGAACATCCACCTTATTCTCCTGATCTTACTATGTTGAAGACCCAGACCGTCCGACTCGTCCAGAGGACTAAGAGCAGCTATTTGGACGGCCGGTGATCTTACTATGTGTGACTTTTGGCTATTTCTTGAACAAAGAAACATCAATGTGATAGAACATCCACCATATTCTCCTGATCTTACTATGTGTGACTTTTGGCTATTTTTTAATCTAAAAAAAATTGTGTGGGCGTCGTTTTCATTCCAAAGATAAGATTGTTGAGGCTATAAAAGCATATTTTTCATAGATTCCATGAAATGGATGGCTTGAAGCATCTTTGGAAATTTCGCTTACAAAAGTGCATTGATATTGGAGGGGAGTACTTTGAACACTCCTAAGAGTTGATAAGTTTAACTTGTACCACTTAGCCGTATCTCAAGAATTTCAGTATAACCCTCGTACCTCTATAATTTCATTTTTAAATTGTGTAACTGACGTAATGCAATTGAACAAGATGTAATTGCAGATTCAGTAAGAGTAAATAATATCAAAATGTTAAAGCTAGAATAGTGTTTTTTGCTTATAAACAATACTAAATAACTGATTAAATGCATACCTATTTATATTTTATTTATCAACCATAATTTCAAAAATAATATCTTTTAAAAAACTGACATCACATGCTTCTGTAACCGATGTAACAGTATCAATTTCTTATGATGTCAGTTATATTTGTAGTGCATTTTTATTCCTCGATATTGTTATATGAAATCTAATTTTTTTTACTAATATACATGGACAATCTAAAAATTTAAAATCATCTGAAATAGGTAATAATCTGAATATTTATTTTAGGGCAAAAATGAGTCTTCTATGTTGAATTGACTGCCAATATTTCCAAATATAGTTATTTGCACTAGGATTCCCTTAAGTATCTTATTAGCAAGAATCATATTTTCACTAAGTGTTTACTGGTTATGTTGAATCCGACAAGTCAAAACACTGAAAGAGATCTAGAATTATGTCTGATGTTAGTTGTCTCTGCTAAGAATTAATGGAATTACAGGGTCAAGCATCTTAATGAGATTGAAATATATACATATTTTTTTAATATGATGTTTATTTTTAAACATTTGCCTGATATTGTTTAAATTTGAATATACAACTTTCAATCAGGATCTACAGTAAAGAGAATTTTATCGTCTGCAGAGCTCCTGCATATGTGCATTATATGCATAAATTATCCCAATATTTTGAAAGTGACTCATTTTAAATATTATCATCAGGTTATTTTTATAATGCACTAGTATAAATGAATAAATGTTTTTCTAAACTAAATAGTTTTTCGCATAAATGGTGGTATTCTCAATTTATTTTGTATCCTGATGTATTACTGAGAGTCCACAATCATCTTTTCCATCCATCTCCATCCTTTAATTATTGCACAGTAGGCAAGACTAAAGTTGCTTATTTTCATATTTTGGTTAATTTGAAAGAAATATTGTGAGAGTTAATAATGGTGGAAGTAAGAGGATTCTTGTAGTTAACATTCTAGTGCAGTGCTTTGAATCTAAAGCCCTTTTTTATTTATTTTTTTGTTATGCTAAGTTTATTTTAAAATGAGCCATTTGACCCACACTTTGCCCATTTTTAATGGCTAGTGGTCACTAGCTGTGACATCTATATACTTAATGAAAGTTCAGAATATCAAAGTTATTTCAATTTTAAACAGACAAAATAATGGATTTGCTCATATTTTAAAAGCTAAATTGATGCAAGTTTTTTAAAATCCCTTTGTATCATCACACCTAATTGGAATTTTAAATTTTGCATTGATCTGGAAGCTGTGATGGATTGAATGAGACCAAAAACAAAATTCTGGCTCAAGTGAAAGTACTTGGATCATTTTGAAAAATTATTTTGAATTGTTTAATTATTCCTTTGCATCGTTGCCCTAATTCGAATTTTTCAAAATATTAGATTTTTCAGTTGACATAGAACATAAGACCAAAACCTAAATTATAACTAGAGTGGAAGTGCTCGATAATTAGGCAAAGAAGTTTCGAGTTTTTTATTATTCCTTTGCACCGTCATCCCTAACTCAACATTTTGGAATTTGTATTTTTCTTAGTCTTAAAACTGAGACAGATTGGATCACATCAAAACCAAGATTCTGAATATAGTGGAAGTGCTTGATAATTTTGATACATCATTCACTCACTCAGTTAGTCAGTTCCATGTATATTATATAGATAGATATATAATTTTTAATTGATAACATGTTGAACAATAAATAAAAAGTAGAAATTTATTTATTCTTGTACAGAATTTTTTATATATGTAAATTTGTGATAAAAATACTTTGAATAAATTTCCACTGCTACAAATCATTTGAATTATGCATTGGTCTGCTACAAAACTTCCGAATCTTAGTTTTACCTAATACTTATTTATGTTATTAATATAGCACTTGATTGTATATTGGGGTTATTTTAAAAAATATATAATTTAAGCAGCTGCACAGGCGTTAATTAATTTTTCTGGAAAACAATGCTGATATAAAGTAGAGAGTTTGAGCATGTAATCTATAAACTCCTTAAAAATTTTTGATATGCCATTCAAAACTCTTTAATTTTTGTTTTCAAAATTAAGTATGAACCCTGGAATGATCTAAAGCATAGAGGTTCACAAAAATACTGCACATAAGATGTTTTACTGCCAGTGCAGTTATTGACTATTTAGTGCTGAATGAAGAATGCTAAAAAACTTGAAAATGGTCCACTAATGCTACTTTGTACACTGAGAGCATGATTGAAGCAATTCCTGATTAAAACTCCACCTTTCTGCATTTGGAAAAAAGTATTTGGCACTTGCTTAATAAAGCCAAGATCTAGTTTCATTTATAAATTTTATTGTAGCATTATTTTTGTTTAAAATTCTACCCTTCTACATTTGAAGAAAAATATTTGGCACTAAATGAAGTCAGGATCTAGTTCCACTCATAACTTATGCTGTAGCATTATTTTACTTTTCATGCTTGATATTTTAGGTTTTTTTTTTTTTTTTTTTTATATTATTATTACTATATTTGTTATACTTAATGCAGAGGGATTCTAAGGAGCACATTAGATTATTTTGGAACAGAGTGCACATAGACATGATAAAGAAAAAAAATTAGACTTTAGCAAATCTAAATAACCTAATTTAACTGTCTTATTTTGTCTTTTATACACCTTATTGTATTTTCTTAGTTACCTTTAACATACTATAAGTGAAAATGTTGCCTAAAACTTAGCATTGATTATATTTTTTCTTTTCTATTTCACATTAAAACCTTCTAAAATATAAATTTTTCTAACAATTTACTTTGTACGATCCTTACTTTCTATGTCACTGTTGTAGTTGTTGGAGAAAATTAATTTAAATTAGAGAAATTTATTTGCATTTATAATCATACACTTTGCGGTATTGCTCCTAATTTTTAATGTATACATATTTTTTACTTTGTATAGCTAGCTGCTATGGAAATCCAGCAAAAAGCTCAAATTCATAACATTGTCAACCAGATAGATCTGTCCAACTTAGTATACTGTCCTCATGATATACTTCATGCAGAAGAGAAGAAAACACAGTTGTCTGAGTCTTGTTAGTATCAAATTTGTCATATTGCATTTAATCAGATATGTGAATGGATAACCGACAATTGAAAAAAGAAATAGGATATAAAAAAAAAAAATATCTTCAAAAAATAATAATAACACTGTGTTATATTTTTAACAAAAATTCCTTGTTAATAAGCCCCAGCATTTAATAAGATATCCACATCAATATATTTTGTCGTACACTGCTTATTAACAATACATTTTTCAATACTTTTTTTTGCAGCAGTTTTGAGTTTTTTAAGAAATGGGATGCTTAATTAAGGTTGAGATAATGATGTTATACAAACAACATTTTTGTACAGTGCCCATTTTCTTTTTTAATCTGGAAGGCTCCACCTTCTGTTCTTTATACTTATTTAAAAGAAAACAGTTTCCAGTGTGTTCACATCAAATTTCATAAGCAATAAAAAATTTATACATGCCCAATTTTTCTAATATTTGTCAGTTGGGTCTCTAGAAATTAGCTTGTACAGACTAAATGCACTCAGAAACATGCCTTATAATATTGTTTATCAAAAACTTGCATAATGTGCACTTCAATAATTAAAATGTAGAATTGAATTCTTTTTTGCCTGCAATTTTTATATTGTATAAATTTAGTTTTTTCATGTGTGTCTAATCAAAAACCATCAATTATAGATTATATACAATTGTAGTAGTGGTCGAATGGAACAATCATGCTGATTTACAATTTTTACTTTTCTTACATTATGTAAAATTATATAGGGAAAGTATTGTGACAGGGTCAAAAATTTGAATTCAAGTTTTTAACGCATATACTTGTTTTAAGTATCTCTAAACGCACACATCAAATGTTTTTTATGTATGTATGTATGTGTCTGTGGATTTCATATCTCACAAATGGAGTGCTCCAAACATAATTTGGTTCATTTATTACAATCAGTAAATACTGGAGTCTTATTACTGATTTTAAACATGATCAAATATTCAGAATACCCTAAAATTTTTAAACACAAATTTTTGGAAAAAGTCTTAAAAAATACAGAAATTTAACAATGTTATATAAATAATCAGTTTATATGTCATTTATAACTATATTTTTCAGATAAATTGAATTATCAACAAAGTTCCATAAAATTAAAAAATGTAGTATCATGAAATGGCTTGAAATTCTATAAGTAATAATATGGAACATATTATTTAACATCATTCTTGTGGATTTAGTTTATTTCATTCATGAGAAAAGGCACTTTTTGTAATTACTTTGTATTTTGATGCCAAACAATTAGCTATTGTCATGTATTTCTCCAGGCATTAATGAATTGTCAATTGCATTTTGATATGGATTTTGCATGTAAGTATAAATAAGTCATTCTTATATGTTCAATGATCAATTAAATCATCAAACATGCCAAATTACAGTTTACGTGGTGCTAATGTATAGTGGTATGGCTTTATTTATATGCTTATTTGGCAACTTGATGCATGATGATTAGATAGTTGTCACAATAACAAAGATTCTTCTTACCAAATTATATGACAAAAACTAAAAACATTATTAACATATGAAAAACATAATTTGGATTTGGATTTTTCTATAACTATTAATTGGAACGCAAACCATCTGTTTTCTTAAATAATAAAAGGCAATGTCTGTGTGTCTGTGTGTCTTATACACTATACGTTTCGCGACCGCGCGTCGGAGAGCTACGAAATTTGGCAATCGGAGACCCGGGGGGGGGGGGGGGGGGGGGGGGGGAGGGAAGGGGACACGTGAAAACCGATTTTTAAAATTTTAATTATTTTTTTTGTTATTTAATGTTTTATGCGATTTCGACCGTTTTTTGCCATTTTTGCCCTTTTTTTCCCACGATCCGGACATCGTAGGAAAAAACAAATCACACCATCGGAAAGAGCTGACAATTGCGAGTAAAAATATATCAATTTCAAATCTGAATTTCGATTTCTAATATTTTTTAAAGATTTTAAAACAAAAGTCACTTTTTGCTCAAGAAAAGTATTTTTGGTTTTTAAATTCTCGCATAGTAAAAAGTACTCATAATTTCGACTAATAATTTACATTTTTAGAAAGGTCAAACATCTGGCATTCTTACAAGTCCAATCTGGTCAGGAAATATTCCGTATTGCCTACAGGATCGGGATTTTAAAAGTTTCCGAATTTCAATTTCTCGGCGTTCCGCTTCTTAACCTGCGTTTCTCCCCCGGAGAAGGAGGGAAGGTGGTGGGTGGGGACGTCAAGGTGGAGGTGACGTCACGGTTCTGAATAGAGCTCCTTTACTCCATATAAATTATTATATTTATATTTTAAATGATGGAACGATATGGATTTTTTAAATGTATATTTTAACTTTTGGATATTTTAATTTTATGGATATTTTAAATGATGGAACAATGAAACAATGGAATGAGGATGATGGAATTAAGCATATGATCATTTTAAATTGCAAATTAGCGCGCGGGAAGTTAGCGGTAGGCCCGGGTTCGATTCCCGCCACTGCCAAAACAGCCGCCGTGTTTACGTGGAATACGATCACGTTAAATATGAGGGTCCGTAAGTCCTTCCGAGAGGTTGGTGGTAGGAGAAGGAGGATACGGCCCCTGTGGATGCCTCCCCCACTGGGTTCCCGTCTAAATTGGGTGAATATATAGAAAGTTATGGAGATTGTCGCGGAGGGCGCGGCAGCCCAGTGGTTAGCGCGCGTGAATTGCACTCAGTAGGCCCGGGTTCGATTCCCGCCACTGCCAAAACTTACGCCACGTTCACGCAGAGTACGATCACGTTAAACATGTGGGTTCGTGAGTCCTTCCGAGAGGTTGGTGGTAGGGGAAGGAGGGTACGGTCTAAATTGGGTGAATAAAAAGAAAGTTATGGAGATTGACGTGGAGGGCGAAGTAGCCCAGTGGTTAGCGTGCAGGAATTGCACGCGGTAGGCCCGGGTTCGATTTCCGCCACTGACACGGAGTACGATCACGTTAAACATATGGGTCCGTATGTTTTTCCGAGAGGTTGGTGGTAGGGGAAGGAGGGTACGTTCCCTGTGGATGCCTCCCCCACTGGGTTCCGGTCTAAATTGGGTGGCACATCCTGGCCGTCCAACCCGTTACCTTACACCTTTCTGGTAGGTCGCGCCAACGAGTTTGCCACGGTTGGAATTTGCCACAATCAGCATTTTCAAGGGTTGCGAACAGGCTGGTCGCCAAAGGCGGCTAGTGTTTAATAAAATATTAGTTTCTAATATTTAAAATAGTTTAATATATGGACTATATTGTTTAGTGAATGGTAACAATTTTTCTAATTTTCGAGTTAGATTTACGCAAAATATAAGTATTTGAAATAGTTTTATATGTTGTCATAAAGAAAAGTTCCAAATGTTAATTCACAATTTTATGCTAAATGTTAATTCACAATTTTATGCCAAATGCATTGTGCTCTGGATCTGAATTAAAATTTCAAGAAGTTTTCTGATTTTTTATGTTCTTCTAGTTTTTTGACCAACAATTACTTCTTTCTAGATGTGACATTTTTCTGTACTTTTTGCTAAAATTATGCTGTTTTCTTCACATAATTTATTGCCTGGGAATTAAAGAATTAATTTAACTCATTAATGAATTATATTGTAAGGAAATTCCATGCAGATGAGACTAAGATCTAATATTCATTTTTATTTATGTGTCTACTTCATTTTTATGTATGATTGTCTGACTAGCAGCCTACAAAATTAAAACTTATCATGCTTTATATTTTTTTCAACAAATTCACTTATTAAAATATTTTATTTAACTCATCATGGTCGATAATTGTCTGTTTCAACTTCTTTGATGGTATTTTTAACATACTTTCCTATGTTCCAGTGAGCTGAAATTTGATACATGCACAGTTTAGTCTAATAGAACATTTTAATCTATAGTCTAATAGAACATTTTAATCTATTAAAATTTGGCTAATCCTTGAAAAATAGAATTGATATTTTTTTGCGAAATGGCCTTCAAAATCCCATTGTTGTGAGATTAAGAAAAGACTAATATTCAGCTTTGCTTTTATATTTTATATATAAATATATTTATATATATACAAACAAAAATAAAATTAACACACGATAATGAAAAGTTAAACACTGCCAAGTTTCTATTGAATGGATATTTCTTGTGATTTGACTCTATTGAAGCTGCTCATGGCAAGTTATGAATGAAAGTTTTTATATTTACCTTCTTTTAAAAATTAATTTCTCTTTGCCAAGTAGATTGGACCTTATTAGGTTATGATTTCCAAATGTAATAAAATATCGCAACTTGTATGTGTTTCTTAGGTAGCTCAAAATGTGTGAACTTATAAAGAAATTTTATGTTGAATTTCCAATCTCATTACAATACTATATATATTTATATAATAAAACTATTTTATGAAAATCCAACAACTTCAGTATGATGCTATTAAAGAAAAAACATATATGATTAAAAATGTGTTTCTTAGGTAGCTCAAAATGTGTGAACTTATAAAGAAATTTTATGTTGAATTTCCAATCTCATTACAATACTATATATATTTATATAATAAAACTATTTTATGAAAATCCAACAACTTCAGTATGATGCTATTAAAGAAAAAACATATATGATTAAAAAAACCTTACTTTGAACATCAAAAGATATGGCAAGTGTTAAAGTTCATTAAGTCAGATGATAGATAGCTTTAGGTGTGTTATGTAATGAAAAATCTTGTTGAAAATGAAATACAACCAACATGTCTTCCCCATTGAAGAAAGCAGCATGTGTGTCAACCCTTTGTTGTGTCAAAATCCTTAATAATAGTTCAACATAAGTTTTGAACTGAGTACAAGGACATATGTACAAGAAGTAGCTTACACTATCATTGAGCTCAAAGAATGCATTACTGCATCTTCCTTGTTACACTTGACATTCTGCAACATATGTGTTTGAAACCGAACTATCATTTCGATGTCCTATGAACCACCACCTGAACACATGGAGACCTACTGCCATTTAAAAAAAAATTCACAGTTACCATGTATTTTGACATTAAAAGTGAGTTGTTATTTATTGTAGTTTTTCAATAGCATACTGAAGTTGTATACTTCATATATATATATATATATATATATATATATATATACATATATATACACACACACACACACACACATAAAGTGTAGTGTAAAGTGTGTGTTTGTTAAACTTAGCTGAGTGTTATTTATTTTTCAGTTAATGCTGAGATTTCACTGCCACTTATAACCAAAGAAGATTCTCCTGTCATTTATTTAAGAAAAAAGCCTTCCATCTCAGCTCTATTTAAAACTCCTAAAAAGGTAATATTATAGTATAACTTTTCATTCATTGTTATATACTTTAGTTTAAAAAAAAATGTTTGCTTTTTAAAACTCCATGCTAAGTTATGCCATTCCATCACAGTAATGCCCTTATTCATATACTGTATAGAATAAGTGTCAAATGGATATTTTATGTTAAGTATTTGTGAACTTAACCTGATGTTAACCTGATCAATTAATTCTGGGATTTTTCTGCTATTTATATACAACTAAAGTACATTTTCCTGTAACTTAGGGAATAGATTGTTTTCTATTAAAATACAATGTAAATTTTTGTAAAATTAGAAATTGAGTCATAATAGATTTTTCTTTCTTTTTTTTTGTAGTGTATGTATAGCATGCATAAAAAATGCATTGTTTGTAGCATTATGAATAATAAAAGATATATCTGATGATAGACATACAAAATCCTGACACTTCTTGAGATAGGAAGTAGGCCTAAGAAATTTAGATGACTAATGCTCTTATGCATGCTTTCTATCAAGGAAGTACTCAGAATTTGTATTCTTACAAACAATGGTTATATTCATTGTGATAATAGGTGTATTATGACTTATATATGAAAAAAGCATTCACTTCTTATATTTTATAATTCTAGCAATATATGTACCTAAATTTAAAACCTCTATTTTATGGAATCATCTTTTGCATTATATAGTACTCCATAGCTGCCAACTCTCTAAAATGTCCTGGGTAACTGTTGGATTTGGTTCCAGTCCCCCCCCCCCCCCCCCTTATTTTTCTTCAAAATTTCCTCATATAGGAATTTGTGGTTACATTAAAACTCCAAATTTATCTAAAAGTACTTTTTTCAGTGATAAATCATGTACTAAATATGAACAACCGTAATTTGTACATTTTTGTCAAGTTTTAAATTTTAGTGCTTTTTGTTTATATATTCATTTAAAAAAATATTGTGATATTTTATTTCTAGCTTTGGCATTGGAATTTTAAAGAAAACATTGGGAATTCTTTAAAAATAGTTTTTATTTCTCAGGATTGGCAGTTATGGTGTTAACAAAGTGTTCCAGTGTAGTTGCATATGATTTTTTTTTTAAATAGTAATCTGTAATAAAGCACACAAGAAAAGTTTTATGATATAATATCACCTTGTACAGAGAATTTTTTTTACTTATCTATTTTAACATGAACATTTTAAAATTCATTTTAATGCAATATCTTTATATTAAGTGTTTTATGGTACAGTATATATTTCTGATAATCCAAGCAACATATATAAATCACTTATCAAATTACTAGGTACAGCCTGTAGTTGTGCAGTTTTTAGAATTATTTATATAGGTGTAATGGAATTGATGTGGTATGGCCCAGAAAGTATTACCACATAATTGCTGTTGAGGCATCAATATCAAGATAGAAATATTTAAAGTGAAATTACACCATTTACTAATAGCTACAGATAATTAATTTATTTTTTCTTTTTATAAATTGGTGCATCAATTTTTGAAAGGCAACAAAAGCAGAAAATTTTAATTCCATTATATGTACACACACACATATATATATATATATATATATATATATATATATATATATATATATATATATATATATGTCTTTATACTATATTTAATCTACTAATTCAGCGACAACTTATAAACAATTTGATTTTTTATAATTTTAAACAATAATTGAATAGCAAACTCAGTACATAGTTATCTGAAAGGTATAATTTTAGATCATTTTTAAGTATGTATTATTTCTGGCTGTTTTGTTAGTTCATATATAGAAGAATATCCTAGTGTTAAGTAACCTGTATCAAGTTATATCAGAATGAATCTAATAACTCATGGTTGAAATTTTATTTCCATACATCTGATAATATTATGCTGATACAACAGCAAATATACTTACATCTCTCAGTTTAATAAATTACTTTTATTTATTCTAGAATAAAAAGGACCATCTAAAGAAGAAACCTCGATTGGTAAAAGTATCTGACATTCTGTCGAAATTAATTAGTCCTTTTGATAGGGTAAGGAAATTTTTTTTAAATAGTATTATGCTTCACATATTTCTTATATTCAATCATGAACTTTTTTGTTTTACCAGTTTGTTTGAATTTATTTTATTTGAAATTTTTGTCTTGTTTCTTATTAGAACATCTTAGTTTACCATGTTATAGAAGTTAAAAATTCAATCCATGCAGTATTTTATATTTAATCTAAAAAAATGTTCTATATCTAAATTTTTTCATAAGAGAATTTTGCACTTGCTTTATACAGTTTTCTTATGTTAACATATGAGAAAAGTGTTAAAGTTTTCAAGTTTGCTTAGCTTTTTTTTTTTTTATGTGTTAAGCATATATTTTGTAAAGAGGAATTAAAAAATCCAGTGGTCCAATTGTATAGTATAGTATTTAACTAAATATCAGAAATAATTCTAATTAACTTTTTAAATTTCAAAAAGTAGAAAACTTTCTCTTATCATTTATTCTTGGCTAGCAGCAGTGGAAAATTTCCTAAACTTAATGATCTAGAACTTTAATATTTTTTTTTCCATAGGTTACATTGGAAAACTAAAGCATATTGTTGTCAGATAAATACTTTGACTCACATATTCCATTTATTAGGTTGCAGATTAAAGCTTTAATTTACTGTCTAATAAATCCAAATAGACTACTTTCACTTTTGATTTAGATACCAAATTATTTTGGTTTAAACATTTTTTTATACCTGTATGTAGGTGATTTGTTGTAGAAATGCATGAAACAGACATTTTATTAAATTTAATAAATCAGGACTTGAAAGTCTGGTTAAGACATAAAGGGTTAAATGGTTTGTCTGAAAATTGATTAGAATTTATTTCAACTTGTATTGCTGTTTCATGTATAAATGCCTATATTGACAAGTATATATATATATATATATATATATATATATATATATATATATGTGTGTGTGTGTGTGTGTGTGTGTATGTATATATACATATATATGTATATATATACATATATATGTATTATATACATATATATATTTTATATGTATATATATATATTGATTTTAGTACACAATGACAGAGCAACTGCAGTTGAATCAACAAAAGAATAATTCTAATGCAATTGATTCTGCAAGCAACAACACACCAGAAGTAAGTTATTGTTTAAATGAATATTTAAAAAATAAATTAAAAACTAGAATTTGCTTTCGTATAATCTTAATAATTGATTTGATATTCTAATTATACAAAATATTTTCAAGTATGTTTAAGATATTTTTAAATTGGATCAGTCTGAAGATCATGCAGTTATAGTTGCCCCTTCAGAGCTCAACTATGTTAAAAAGATGTTGTCAAAATATATGATCTAATGCAAAACAGTGTGAGAAATGTGTTCTTTAAATAGTATCACAGCTCTTTAGTATATCACTAGTATAAGTCAGATTTAACACAGCATTTGTTTTGCCAGTTTCAGAATTTAGATTATGGTCTCCTTTTATTTAAAACGTTTGTCAGAGGAATCTATTATGAGTTTAGTAATCTAAAAGTGACCCACACAGATGCTTTGTTTGCTGTAGCTGCTATAACAGTGATGTTTAAAAAAGTCACCAATTAAAAATGAATGATAAAACACAGTACCTGCTGAAAAAGCCAAGTCAGCATTAAAAAATGACTACTGGCTATGTGCACTGCAGTTAATAATTATTACCTGCTAAAAAAGCCAAGTCAGCATTAAAAAATGACTACTGGCTATGTGCACTGCAGTTAATAATTATTTATATAAAGTAAATAATGATTGTATATTTTAGCTAGTTGTAGAACGTGTACTGCAGACCTTTTCATCATCAGTTTTGGCTTTCAAATAGTGCCATATCTAAAATATTATTGTTGCATGAAAAATATCTGGATTAACCAGAAATATAAAAACTTTGTAAAAGGTAGTATACATTCAATTTTAAAAGTTAGCCAGATTTGAGAACAAAAATAGGACTACAGGACAAATTAGAAGTGCAACTTCACTTATTCAAACAAGATTGGCATTTGAGGTTTTTGCTCTCAATACCAGTTGACGTTTAAAATTTGATATATGATGTGTTTTGATGAAGATTTTATATTATTGGTTTTCATCACAGCAGTTTTTTGAACACTTTTTGGATATTTGGATTGAATCATTACTCAAAGATTTTTAGCTATTGTGAAAGATTAATTGCATATCTGCCCGAGACTTTGTAAAAAAAATGTTAGTTTAGGTAATCATGACAGGTTTTCAGGATAAGAGAACATTTCCTCTCCAACTGCATGTTTCAGTTTCCCCATGTATATCTATAAAAAGTGTTAAAGCTATAAGTTTCACATATTTTGCTTGGCTCATATAATTTTGGAAGTTTCCTTGATGTTTTTTGCCAAGTATAGATGCTAAAATGTGTGAGATTTAGGATTTCTTAAAATTTTGATAAATTAGTAAGTGTTTTAATTATTTATCGTGATACATGATTTAGGGTCCCCTAAAAATTTTATATACACTTTAATTGTTAACTTCTGTGTTCATTTCTATAAATTCAATTTTATAATTGTGCAATGAAAAAAAATGCGATAAAAAATACGCATTAATGCAAGTGTTGAAATTGTCTTCAATTCTCATCCAGGTATTGTTATTGTTGAGAAACTGAAGTGCATGCTCTTGATATTGCTGCATATTTTGCTTCAATAGCTTTCCGTAATTCATAGATAGTTGCTGGTTTTGTTACATAAACTTTATCTTTGTGGTATTCACCTAGATAAAAATCCAATGGTGTTGTATCAGAAGAGCGTGGTGGCTACTCAACACTGTCTTTGCATGTGTTTACATTTTTGGGGTCACCATGTGCATACATTATTCAGAAATGCAAGGTACAAAGTACTTCTAATCAGTTTATTGAATTTCTAAAATTGATATAGTAAAACTGAAATACATGGTGGGAAGAAAATGCTTTTTTACCGAATTACCCTTCATCCAGAGTTCCTATTTTCCTGGAAAGCCAATCTTACATAATAAAAAATATTTTTGTTGCCCTTCTTTCTGTGTCATCTGTAGTGAAAACTTGAAGCTTCAGATAGTTGTGAAATTCAGTACAGAGGCATTTCAGGTCCTCAGATGACTCAACAAGATTTTTTTAAAATTTAAATTAGTTTCTACGTTATGAATTTTTGAAGCCCAAAATCGGCTATTTATTCAGATTTACTTATTCAGATTATTTTGGTTGTTGAATGCTAGCACTTTTTTTTTGCAGCTGGTCTGCGAATGATATCTGAGACTTACGGTTTACATGTCAAGTAGCATGAATTTTGTGGTTTTTTGATGTTGTGAATTTTAAAGATGAAATTTTATGTTTTAAAATATAGAATTATTTTGATATTTTAATATTTTAAGTGTTCTCTGGAAGTTTGACTTAAATCGGCTGAAAACTCACTGAGATAGCAATTGATTTTTTTAATTTTATTTCTAGAGTAAAGGAACTTTTTTTTTTTTTTTTTTTTTTTTGCAACTTCAAGTATTTTTATTTACACCAACGATTGGCAATGACTTTTGCCAGCGATTGGAAATCAACATACCAGTCACTTGTGCTCATGTGTGGAAAAATTGCAGCACACTTGTTTTGAGCATATTAAAAGACTTTATTTAGGGCATATTATGCCCACAATGCACAATTGGCATGGTTATGCATGGAAAAAACAAAGCAAAGAAATAATTTTGGTTTAAAATATGTAATTTGGAAATTGAATGGTGTTATATGTATTTTTATTATTTTTTAAGTAGTAGGTGTGTATATAGGACCTGGGAAATTTGTTCTTATATACTATATTAATGAAATTCAAATTTTCTGACAAGATTTGTGATGAAGGATTTTCTGTATTGTAACAGAATCAAAATTCCTATGGCAAATGAGTGTTTTGTTACTACTCAAAATAAATATGTTTCATTTTTAAGACTTTATAACAGAGTTGAAAAGTGTTTATGACTTTGTTCATTCTGCCTGCCTGTCTGTCTGTCTATCCATTCGCACGATAACTGCCATAAAAATGACTTTATCAAAATGAAATGTTAGTATGTTGTTGAGATGGTCTGTGGAACATATGGGAATGTAAATGAATAATATCACCCAATTACTTTTGGATTGAACCCAGGTTGAAAAAAATGAAATAATTGAACCCTATAGGACCTAATTTTTCAAACATTTTTTAAGCGAAGATAAAATTCGCGAATTGCTTCAAAAATTTTAAGAAATATTCAAATTTTCCCATAAAATATATAAAAAAAATTCCGCAAAATATGTTTGGTATTTTTTAAAATAAAAAAAAAATGAAAATAATAATTACACCCATATATGAAGAGATCACATAACCCACTTCAAAATAAGATATGGCATCCATCTTTTTTCCCAGAGTAAAAATCATGATTTTTAAAGTTCTTTTAAATTTTAGATTTAGTGTTGCATGATTATCAAATTTTGATTATTTCTACAATGAAGCCTATTAACATATGCAGAATGTAAACAAATCAAGCTGTAAGATGAGTTGTATAAGAATTGCTGAATTTTTTTTAACGTAAAATTATTTAGCTCTAGAGTCTGGAATATAGGTGATATGAATGAAATATTCATATTGATTTTGCAGAGAAGCAGACGATTTTATAGCATTGCCTTTTTAGATGAAGTTTTAAGCATGGAGTTAGAAAGTATGTTTACTGCCCTGGTTTTAAGTTTACAAGTAAATTAAATTATTGTAGTACTATGATAATTTATGAGAATGTAGACAAGTGATTGTAAGAGGAGTTGTATAAAAATTGCTGAATATTTTTCACGCAAAATTATTTAACTCTGGAGTCTGAAATAAAAGTGTATAAATGAAATATTCGCTGCTATTACCTAGTGAGCCAGATGATTTATATTTTGATGTGAATAAAGTAATTTTTTTTCTATGAAGTTTTAAGTTTACATGTAAAATAAATTATTGTAGTTCTGTGATAATTAAAAAAATATCACCGCTGCATGCATCGCATTTTAGAGATGCAATATATTCAGCGAATTGCATTTCAGTTGGAAAATGTTTCATAATCAATGCTTTATGCATGATTGAACTTTATAGTTACTTTATAACTGCTATGATATTAAATTAAATATTTTATTATAAAATTTTTTGTAGAGCTTTATGAATTATAATGTTATTAGAAGTTGTACATTATTAATTACAAGCAACACTGGGTATATATATCTTTCTATATAATAAAAAAGTACATCATATGACTTGATTATTTAATATCTTTTGTTCATACTCATTATAGGAGCAAAATTGCATAGAACAGACATCTCAAAATGATAGCTGTATTATTATTGATAACGACATCTCTACCATAAGTGAAACACAAACTATTTCAGCTGAATGTTCATCTCTAAACACCACATATGAAAATCTTACTTCAACTCCTTTGCGAAAAAAGGTATTATATGGTATTATATTATGTAAAGGTATGTTATACATAAGTATAACATATGTTTTTTTTTTTAATTGTAATTTTGCCATGCCCTTTCAGGGTATATATTCTCAAAAATAGTTTTAGAACTCTTGCAGTCTTACTGCTTTCATCTAAAGGTTAGTTAATTTTTTCTGGTGATAAACATATATTTTTGTCATGTTCCATAATTTATACAGGGTGTCTCAAAAACATTTACCTCGGCTTTTACTCCTAAAATATTGATCTTAGACATATATAATAAATTACAAAGTTGCGTAAAAAAAGGTACAGAATTTTATGAAATCGATAAAAATTTTCAGGGGATTAAATTTGAAGAAATACAAAACTTAAATTTTTGTATGGCCCCCCGTACAAAAACATTTTCAATGAGTAAAATGTGCCCCATACACTAATAAGATGATGTACAAAATTTCAGCATTTTATCATAAAAAGTCCCAGAGATATGTTTAAACAAAGTTGGCGAGGGATTAATCACAAATTAAAATGTAAATGTTTACAGCAAGGGTGCAAATGACGCAACTTAGAAATGCACCATAGGCAAATAATATCTGCCTCTTATCTTTAATGGATCTTTGGCATGGATGGAAAACATTTTAAATAAGCTTTGCAATCTGTGTAAAGTTATTATTTCTACACAGTGTAGATACTTTTGTACCAATAAATAGCAAAATTATTATTTATTTATGTAATCATTGTTTTCTTTCGTAATTTGTATATGGCCCCTGAAATGCAATTTGCCGACATGATTTTTCCCCTCTGAGAACCCATGTTGATGCATCAAAAAGTGGTTTAAGTCAGCATTTTTGTCTTTTCATATTTCTGGGACTTTTTATGATAAAATGCTAAAATTTTGTACATCACCTTATTAGTGTATAGGGCACATTTTACTCATTGGAAATGTTTTTGTATGGGGACCTTTTAAAAATTTAAATTTTGTATTTCTTAAAATTTAATTCCATTGAAAATTTTAATTGATTTCATAAAATTCTGTACCTTTTTTTAATCAACTTTGTATTTATTATATATGTCTAAGATCAGTATTTAAGGAATAAAAGCCGAGATCAATGTTTTGGGGACACCTTGTATATATTGTGTAATAAAATTAACTTTGATGAGAATTTTAATTGTTTAATAAAGATAGAAATGATTTTTTTAATGGACTTATTTGTACTTAAATTACATAGCAGTTATTTGTAGCGACTAGCCCTTACAACATTCCAAAAATAATTGACCATTCTACATAGCATATTCTGAATTATACGTTTGGACCTGAAGCCTCCCCCCCCCCCCCCCCCTTACCATTAAAAGCAAAGTCAAAATTCTTAAGTGTCAAAATAGTGCATGCATTTTTTACATTTTTAACACCTAAGAAAATTTTCCATCTTTTAGACCATAAGTACTGACAAATTTAAATTATCTTAAAAATTATAATTTGTAATTAATATGAAGTAATAAAATATAGATATGTACATGATGTAGTTGTATCTACTTAGTTTTAGTTACCTAGCTAGAAAAAAAGTGTCAAATATCTCTCCCTAATGTTAGATGTTATCATATAGTGGTTTAAGTTTGAAGTCCTGTAAAATTGTTAACATAAAATAAAACTGAAGCCTTATAGAAACTATTAGTAACTATTTACAAAGCTTTAGGTGTTATAGTAATAAAACTGCTTAACTCATGTTGAATGTATTAAATGAGATACTAAAAATGAGGCATTATTTCCTGTTAATTGTCTTGGTTTGGTGGATCATACAGTAATTTAAAAAAAATTTCCAGTTTTGTTCACATTCACACTAGTCCAAGCTGTTCATGTTCAACCCATTTTATGGTAGCTTTTTTAACATTTTACAACATGGTTGAAAAGTGTTTATGACTTTGTTCATTCTGTCTATCCGTTCGCACGATAACTGCCATAAAAATGACTTTATCAAAATGAAATGTTAGTTGTTGAGACGGTCTGTAGGATATATGGGAATATAAATGAATAATATCACCCAATTAGTTTTGGATTGAACCCTGGTTGAAAAAATGAAATACATTGAAAACTATTGGACCTAATTTTTCAAACATTTTTTAAACAAATTTAAAATTTACAAATTGCTTCAAAAATTTTAGGAAATATTCAAATTATCCCATAAAATATACAAAAAAAAAAAAAAAAAATCAGCAAAATATGTTTGGCAATTTTTTAAATAAAAATTAAAATAGTAATTTCACCCATATTATATGAAGAGATCACGTGACCCACTTCAAAATAAAATATGGCATCCATGTTGTGTCAAAATCATGATTTTTAAAGTTCTTTTTAATTTATATTTGGTGTTGCATCCGTCTTAAAACTGCTTTATTTTTTATTTTTTTTCCTGTGCATCTATATACTGTACCAACGCAATTACAATATTTTGCCGTTTAAATGATAATCACACTTTTATTATTTCTTCAACGAAGCCTAATTTTCACATATAGAGAATGTAAATGAGTTATATAAGAGTTACTGAATTTCTTTAATGCAAAATTATTTAGTTCTGGAGTCTGCAATATAGCTGATATGAATGAAACATTCATTGATTTTACATAGAGACGCAGACGATTCTATAATATTGTGTTTTTCTATGGAGTTTTAAGTATGCAGTTAGAAAATACTTTTACATCCATGGTTTTAAGTTTTTAAGTAAAATTAATTATTGTAGTATTGTGATAATTTTGAAAATATCGCACCTAAATGAAAAGAACAGAAAAAAGTGAATGAATGAAATATTCACAGCTTTTATATAGAGAGCCAGGCGATTTATATTTCGATGACGTTATTTGAATAAAGTTCATTTGTTTTCAATGAAGTTATCAAATATAATAAATTATTGTAGTATTGTGATAATTTTAAAAATATCACTGCTGAATGCATCGCATTTTAGAGATGTTTAAATAAAATTGCATTGCAGTTGGAAAGTGTTCCATAATCAATGTTTTATGCATGATTGATCTTTCTTGTTTGATATCTGTATTTAGCAATTTTATTGATGCGAAACATCTTAGGGTGCAGGATAGAGCAAATCTTGAAATAAGTGTGCCTTAAGTGAAATGGAGGTGGAAAGATGTAAGTGACATATTGTTACGACCCAAGGACAGAGTAAGAGAAGTACCCAGGTTGCATGAAAACCACTCCTACTGCATCTCTTGAACTTTTACTTGGTTTGCATCCGCTTTATATGCGTATTGAAGCAGAGGCACTTATCTGCATGAACAGACTCAAATATCTGAAACACTGGAAAGATTACTCAAGGTATCTTATCTTGGGTCGAACTTAACAGTAATGTTGCTAGGCATCCTTATTTCTGTATGCCACCGGATGGCATACATGTCAAATTTACGTTTGATAAGCCTTATGAAATTCTTATCCCCTCGCGGGATGATTGGAAGAGGACTCCTACCTACAATAAACTGAAATGTTTTGTATGGTACACTGATGGCTCGAAGATTGGCACAAGTACTGGTGCTGGTGTCTGTTGCCCTGATGGCACTGAGCTATCTTATCCGCTTGGCAATTTTGCTACTGTCTTTCAGGCTGAAGTATTTGCCATTCTTATGTGTTGTAGAATTTGCTATGACAAAGTATGAGAATAGCCAGATTTTCATTTGTTCTGACAGCCAGGCTGCTCTTATGGCTCTGGGGAAGTTCACTGTGACGTCTTCCCTTGTCTGGGAATGTTATAATACTCTCTGTAAAATTGCTAGTAATAATAGTGTCATTCTGTACTGGGTGCCTGGTCATTCGGGCATTCCTGGCAACGAATTGGCAGACGAACTTGCTAGGAAAGGCTCTAGTACTCCTTTTGTGGGCCCTGAGCCGGCCTTGGGTATTCCCAATGATCTTATCAGAAGAATTGTCTATGACATCTTCAGGAAGCTTCAATGTAAAAACTGGCGTGACACTAAGGGACAAAGGCAAGCGAAAATCCTCAACTGCAATTGCCCTAGTACACGTCAAAAGGAACTTTTCAGGCTCAGTAGAACTGGCATCAGGAGAGCTGTTGGGCTCCTTACTAGGCACTGCACCCTCAAGAGACATCTTAATATCATGGGTGTCTCCAAGGATTCGCTTTGCAGAGGCTGCAATTACAGCGAAGAAACTGCAGCTCACATTCTATGTGAATGTGAGGCCTACTCTGCTCACAGATTCGAACACATTGGTCGTCATGTGATTGAACCCTGGGAGCTGAACGACATTCCTGCCTGCTTATTTTCGCATCGGCTACTGGTCTCTTTTCTTAGGGATCTTCGTTTTCTTTTTGGGGTAGTACAATAGACCTCTGGTCGATGTGCTGGGCTCTTTTGGAGCCACCCACCTTTATTTCATTCATTCATTCAAGAGAAGTACCCAGGAGAGGATGAAATCCCACCCCAGGCGCCGTACAGTGGATATGCCGTTTTGTATCAGCTTTGTCAAAGTGAAATTAGTAAATTGGCACAGTAAACTAACATCTTGGCGAAGAAAAATCCCCAAATTGACACAATAAAGTAGCATTTTGGCGCAGAAAAATGACCAAATTGGCGCAGTAGAGTGGTGTTTTGGAGCAGAGAAATCACAAAATGTGCTTTGTAAACTAGCATTTAGGAGCAGGGAAATCACTAAATTGACGCAAAGAACGCAGTTTTGAAGCCCACTGCAGAGATATCAAATTATGTCATACCTCCAGTACGTTGTCATACGTGAAATACCCAGAAAAATGAAACCGGATATGTAAAATTTTGAAGAACGTGTCCTATGACTCCACGTTTACACGAAAAAAAAAAAAAAATAAATCAAAGACTCCATACGCTGTGCCGCAAACAGCAAAGGAAATATCGACAACTTTCAGGGGTTTTAACTGAATCCCTAACGCCAGCATCGCTGCAGAAATTTTCAACAACAAATGTTCAAATTTTAAGCAACCAAAAAGACTTCCAAAAAACTGTATTTAAACATTATAGAGCTAGCTTCAAGAGCAAAAATCTAGCTGTAAAAGATTTTAAAATAAATAATAGAGAGAAATAAGTTCTCCAATATCTCATTAAAACCCTCTCGCTAATCCAAACGAATTGAATTCTTTTCCTTCCGCTTTCATTGGGACTGACTCAAAATGAACACCTGTTTCTGCAAGTGGGGCATTTGTAAAAGAACCCTAGGAAAGAACCCTTGTAAAAGAACCCTAATCATGGAATTTTTAAAGAATTTCAAATTGACAAGAAATGGTGGGTTTCCAGAGAAGGTGGATCGACATAAACAACCCATGTGGTATTGAATCTGTGTAGATGTACGAAATGGAAATATTTTTGTTTGCCCGTAAAGGAGAAATGAAAAAACGATTTTAACTGACAAATTTTGATGACTATGTCGGATGTATACCATAGAAATTCCAAAAATTTCTGGAAAGAAAGGCAATTTACTTCCAATGGGATGTATTTTAAACAAGATTGTGTACTTTTAATCTTCAGATTTTTCCCGATTCACGCCAAATTATGCATATACTAAGATAGCTTATGAGAAAGATTTAGATTAGTGCAATGCAAATACATCATACTTAAACTTAACATTTAAAACTATAATTTTTCATCCATATAGACCTGAAAATGCAAGGGGTGTCAAAAATAGCAATGTACCACAAACCCTGTATGTCTTCTCCCCATTTTAAACCAAATCTCCCGATACTACACATTTGAAGTATTTAATTTAATGGTTCTTTGTGTGAGAAATGGAAGATTTTTAATGCCACACCAAATTTTGCAAACTTAATTAGAGTTCATACTGAAAATTTCTAAAAGAAATGCAGCATGACACATTAGGACTTTAATGGAGCTGAAAAGACAAAAAATGTGCTTTCATTTTCTTGCGTATCGCCAGTCACTCTGTTGTGTATAACTTTACGAACATCTTGATAATAGTCTTAAAATGCAATTTTTTGCACTCCCTCTGCTTTATAACAGCAAAATTTTTATGACTCATTACTCTATTTCAAGCAAGAAACCATAAACACAAAAGAAACCCTTTCAAACTGAAACTTCTGTCTGACACATGAACTGCTGGAAAAATGCAATCATTTGATCGTGAGTCGCTAATTTTCCCAGAAGTAGTTCAAACATATAACTTACCCTGTTTTTTAACTTACCTCCTTTAACAGGAATGACTCACGAAGTTCTAGTAAGTACCTTCATGCGGATTGGAAGTTCGACGTATGCACTGGTTCTTTTGCATACTATATGAATTGTACCTTGGAACTCGTTCCGGTAGGTACCGATCTCATGGTATATATATAGGAAGCACTCATTGGATTAATGAGGACGACTACATGTATGTACTGCATTATGATACGATGATACACATTGTATGTACGTGGGATTCGCATTGGATCATATGCATTGTACTTGAGACACGCATTGTGCGGTCAGAATAGTTGAACTATGGTTTTAAACAGCTGTTAAATTAAATAGCGGAGAGAATATAGCTGATCCTAGTAATGGACGCAAAGTAGAAATATTCGCTTAGATTAACGTTCTAGCATCATGTTGATAGAGATAAAACACAACTAAATATTCTACAGTGTTTAGTGGAAGGTGGCTAATAATGTACGAGTTAGTACATATTAGTGTTTAGTGCTGTTCATTGACTGAATTTAAGACAGACTGAATTTCTTTAAGACTAAAGATGGCCTTAAGTAAAAGGGCAAATCCCGGAGTTAAAGTGATGCAGCAGTGTTATCTGATGGATACCAGTGATTATATCTTTTAGACTTTGTTATAAACTGTACTTAAAGAATGTTTTATCTAGTCAAATCAACTGATGACACTTAAGATTCCCAAAAGTGTGACCTTCAGAAGGTGGAAAAAGAACGGCACAGTAACTGAATCAAGTGTGTCTAAACAATCTAATGTGGACTTCCTATGTGTACTTAAACTCCAAATTATGTATATATGTTCTAGCTGTTATGTTCAAACAGCAACTGCCTTGATGTACTTTTGGCAAGATACCGACGTATTTCAATAAAACATAGCCTTTGTGTTTGAAACCTGACTTGATCTTTCATTTCACCACTGGGCTATCTCTGCTAATAATAAATTACTCTCTGCTAATTTAAAGAGTATAAAAATTTATCCAACACGAACTAACTACTAACACATGTTTGATTTCGCAAATTATTTCCATCACCAACTATAGTAGACCTAGAAATTGTAAAATAGAGAAGAAAAAGCTGCTGAACACACTGTATTTCATAAACATCCGACTGAACACAACTGGAATGCACTTGAAGCTATTTGCATTAATTTTGTTTGCTAAAAGTTCTCAAAATCGTACAAAATGTTCCCTTTTTTTATTTTTTTATCTTTTAGAATTTTTGCAATTTTTTTTCTCTGCCGATTGTAAAATTGTTGCATATCAAGCTGAAAATGCAGTTTTTGTAGCAGTTTAGTGTAATTGGTACAGGCGCATAGACTCTGCACCATCTTTTAAACTTCTAGTGAAGAGAAAATATAAGAGGAAAAGGAGTTTCATTATAAGATAAAGTTTAGATTGATATGCTGCTTGAGGAAGGCAATAACAGAAGTCATGTTCTCTGTTAAGTCTTCAAAAAGAAAACTGGGACCTATGAAGGCACTTAGTAGAGTTAGACATATTGTTGCGAATATGTAACAGAAAACCATTGTTGTAATTTGAAGGTCCGGGTCATTTGACTTTAAAGATGAATTTAGCAAAACCGATTTTTAACGAGTTCTGGAAGCTTTTCGAATTTTGTTGATTAGTTAATCTCACGAGTTGCATACTTTACCTGAATTTTCCACAGAGGGTATATAAGCTTGTCACTCAGTTGGGTTGTTGGCATGATATGAGTAAAAGTATCTGTTTACAAAACCTAATATGTATTCCATCTTTTATTATTCTTAACAGTTCTGGTAAAATAGTGTAGGTAACTTGTACCATCACCACATACAACACATTAACCTTTTTCCATTTAAAAAATGTGATGTTTCATATTAATTTATAACAAGTAACAGTGTTACTCGCTAATTTAATATTTTTTGTTTCTTTGAAAAATCTATTTGAGCATAAATTTCTATAATCTGTCTGTAAACTATGTCCTATTCTTTTCAATTGACAATCATAAATCTATTGTTTGATTTAGATTGAAATCGTCATATTATATACAGTATCCGATTAACAAAGTTGTATTAATATTTACATTTATGTTTATAGAATTTTTTTATCTACATTGTTTATTGTATCTGCATTGTCCAGTGTTTTGCTAATAGTATTTTGTGTGTCTACTTATTAAACGATACAGATAATATAAAGTTTCTGATATAATTAAGTATGTTAAAATTAATATAATGAAATGCAGGACATTTGCTAAAAAGGAATGATAACGGAACTACAAAGAAAATTTTTATGTCCACACCAATTGTAAAAGATGTAAAGAAAGACAGAAGTTGAGATGCATCGATTGTGTGGACAAGAACTTTGAGGTGAAAAGAGACCTCTTGAAAGAAACTTCTGAGAAAGATCAAGGCCAACAGTGGGCTGCTGAGCCATTGATGATGATGCCTATTTATATTTATTGAGTTGGATTGATTTTATAGAAATTTTGTAAACACAACTTTTCTTTAGTTGCACAAATTTCATTATTGTTTAAGTTCAGAACACTATATCATTTAGAACATATTTTCATTATAGATACCAACATCTGTAGATTTGTTTGGCTCTCTTCAGTATGAAATAAAATTTTGCAAACCTCTGTGGTAGCCAACAAAGTCAGTCATATAAAGCAGCCAGTTTCAAATTAGTAAATTCTGTGATTATGAACAAATTTTTTAATTTAATACATGAAATAGTTTTCTTGTTTTAAGGGAAAAAATAAAGCACTGATAAAATAAGACATTTTACTAAAATATATGACTTTTTGAATTATCAATTTTGAATTTCATGATATCAAATACTTTGATATTTAAGTGTATCATTTCTATACTTGACTTATTTCCATAAATATAGTATACTATAAATGTTTCTTCTTGTAAACAATGTAACTGACATATATTATATTTCAATTTTACTTTAGAATAAAAAGAAGAAACAAAAAGTAGAGCCAGATGTCTCTCTGGTTTGTACGCCAGTCAATGCAGCATCTCCACCTAAAAAACGCAAGACACCTGAAGTTGAGATACTTGAAAATGAGGACTTTCAAGCATATGACTACAGTCAAACAGATTATAGTGCTTTCAGTGGTATATATTATAAAACTGTTATTAATAATTATATTAAATGTTCTTGTGCTTTCATTTGAAACATGTGTTTAGAAGCAGTGATACTGGCCTAATTTTTTAGATATTTTTTTTAACCTGGCTTATGATAATCTGAATTCTCCATATTGGTTTCTCTTATATTTTAAGACTGTTAAGAAGTACAAAAAGTGTGAATGCGAAAATTTTCTTTGAAAAATATTTATATCTTGGTACAATATACACATCTTTGCATGAAAGGCATTTTTCAATAGCTGAATGCAGAATTTTGTGCCCAATTTTGGATTTAATCAACCCCCTAAGGGTTGGTTTAAATCTACTCCCAAAATGATGCTCACTACTGCTCATAGATGCATTCATTTGTCACTTCTTTTTCTTGACTGAATTTCATAGATTTCAGAATATTTTTGCAGGGTTCATTTTCTGTTTAAAAAATTATCATTTTGAAGAGAAATCAAGAGTGTAATGGAAAACCCTGACTGTGGCTTATTTTTTACTTTTCCCTACTTTTGCTTATGCTTTCCCCCCTTTGTAGTATGGCGGAAACTCACTTTACGATAATTATTCAGAGCATCGCTAATTTCTCTGCAAATAAAAATGTATAGATTATCAGCCATTCAGAGTTGGCAGCTATGCCATGAGATTAAATATCTAAAGGGGTATATGATCATTGTAAGTTTGTGAAACACTGATAAAGTAATATTTTGACTGATTAGAGTAGATAGAGTATTTTTTAAAAGGCTGCCATGTGTCTGAAATTAAAAAATAAATAAATAAACTTCAAATTAAATTTAAAAGAACTCCAAAATTGACTAGTTGAGATTTATTAAAAATGTTGACCTTTAGTAATATTAGTTATTTATATTAGTTTAAAAAATCTAATGGGGATGCATTTATAATAGTCTGCAAGTGTGTATTAGAATTTAAAATGTAAATTAAATGGTGATAATTTCAAATCATCTAAGTGTTGCATATCATCTAAGTTTCAATGTATTGGAGTATCTATTTATTTTACATTGAAAATTACTTAAAACAAACCTCACACATACCTTTTTTAGGGTGGTTGAAATGCGTGCATGGTAGATATAACCATTTGTATCTATTTTCCTGTGAAATGTTAAATTTATTTAAAATATAATTTGCTGAATTTTGTTACTCTTTCAGGTAAGAAAAAATCCAAAGGAGCATTTAATCCGGAGACCCAGAATACCTTTAAAGTAAGTTGTATTTACAATTTTCAGCTAGACTTTTTTTTTTTGGCTATTACACTTGTATTTATGTATATAAATTAACAATAAACTTAGTGTACCAGAATTATATGATTCTATGTTATTATAAAACTGTTCATAAATATTATTTCATTCATTGTAGTTTTCTTAAATGGTCTTCATGATTCTTATATGCAGGGTTCGTGCACACATTGGAAACTGGGAATTTGGAAGTGGACTAAATTGGCAGGGAAATTGCAGGGGAAATCGATATTTTGTTCAAAATTCTGGAAAAATCAGGGAATTTTCAACTTACCGACCACCTCACGGAAATGCCGATTACTATGGATTCTCCATAGTTTCTATGGGAAACTTCCACATACTGCGGATTATGGAATTTGCATAGTTTCTTATGGAAAATTGTCTTCTGTGAAGGCCAATGTAAATTTACGGTTGCGTGCACGGTAATATTAACCAAATCAACGTAACAAGGAGGATTTACAGCCGCATGTGCGTTAATGCCAATCAAATTAACATGACTACAGGGATTTATGGCCATGTGCACATTAATGCCAATCAAATTAACGTTACAACAGGGATTTACGGCCGCGTGCATGGTAAGACCAATCAAAGCACCGTGACAATGATTTACCTCTGCATGGAATGTAAAAGATCTTTTTTTTTTCATGGAAGTAATAAATGTATATTAAATTTTGCATAAATCGCTGAATGATTTAATTTTATAATTATTTGCACATAAACACTGTAATTGAGCAATTCAGTTTATGTTCTCGTGAATTACCATGAGTTGATTAGTATCTTTTTCCATCTATCTCCATCTTCTAAATATTGCATATTAGATTGACTAAACTAACTTATTTTTATATTTTGATTAATTATTAAGGTTAATTTTTTAATTATTTTTGTATAAATAGCACAATTATGCAATTCACTTTATGTTCCTGTGAATCGCCGAAAGTCCATTAGTATCTTTTCCGTCCATCCTCATCTTCTAAGTATTGCATATTAGTTTGATTAAACTAGCTTTTTTTATATTTTGGCTATTATTAAGGGTTGATTTTTAATTATTTTTGAACATGTTTACGTGAATCCATGAGAATCAATTAGTATATTTTCCCATCCATCTTCTAAATGTTGCTTATTAGATTGACTAGACTACCTTATTTTTATATTCTGGTTACTTATTAAGGTTCATTTTTTTTATTATTTTTCCATGATACATATTTTCCTATTTTGAAAAATGGGTATGAAGAAGGGATATTTTCCAAAAAGTGGTATTAAAATAATGATTTAGGCAAATTAAACAGCAACCATTTTGGCAAGGATATCTTAAAATTGATATATTCATATCTATAAATACATTGCTAGTCCAGATTTTCGATGTTATACTGTATATGCAGATAAAATTGTATACAAATATAGAAAATTTTGAATGTTCTTTATTCTCACAGACATGTATTCATGGTAAATATCAGTTTCATCTAAAATTATTTTTTGAAATTGGTGTTAAAACAGTAGTAAGCAGTACCTGGAATTTTATTGGAGACAACAGGGAAAATCTGGAAAACTCAGGGAATTTCATTTTGAAAAATGGGCATAAACCCTGTATATGTTATGTTCATTCACATAAAGTAGTTGTTCTGTAATATCAATTGGATGGAAGTTTTTGATGTCAAAAACTCAGCAATGACACATTGTGTGAACTATATATTTGAACAGTTTACCATTTTTACTTTCTCTATAGGGAAAGTATTGTGATGGGGGTCAAAAATTCAAATTTGAGTTTTCGATGACAAGCACCTTTCAAACATCCCTGAACTCGAATTAAACATTTTTGAAGTGATATCTGTGTGTCCGTGTCAGAGAGTTTGTGGGCATCATACCTCACAAACGAGTGAAGTATTTTGAATATAATTTCGTATATTTATTATATACAGTGAATACTGAAACTCTATTGATTTTAAATGCAATTGAATGTTCGAAAAACCACCCAATTTTTTAATGAATTTTTGAAAAAATTAGCACTTTCAAAACTAACAAAACATTAATCACTTCAGATATAATTTTTCATTAGAAAACAAGTGACACAAACTTTAGAATGCTATCATAAACCATTCCTGAGACATTGTATGTTTCTAAATAAATCTATAAAAAACTATATAAAATTTAAAAAATAGTAAAAGTAGTAAGTAAGTTTAAAGTAGTAAAAGTATCAAATATGTTTGTTTTTTATATGCAATATTATATCATTTTCATAAATCTAGATTGTTCCACCCATGAGAGAAGATACAATGTTCATTTATTTCATACAATTGATTACTTAAATGTTAATTGTATTTTAATGAGGATTTTGCACGTTGAAGTTTGAATAAGTAAGTCATTTTGCTTGGACTATAATCAAGTTGTCACACAATTTCAATTTACATGGTGTTAAATTGATGCAACAATCATTGTGCTATGGATTTTGTACACCATTATTTTACTGTGAAAGAAGTAAATTCAATTATATTATGTAGGAAAAGCCATGTGCTGCCGACATATTATTATCATAGAACCAGTGTTGCAAAGAGATGAGAATCAAAAGAGAAAGGAGATTTCTTATAATGTAACCACACAAGACTATTTTTACCCAGATATACCAACTGTTAAAATATTGTATAATTAATATGTAGCAGAGTATTTAATTTATAAATTTATTTTAGGCTCCTGGAAAGCATATTGGACGCAGTAAGAAACACTTCAAACAGGCAACATTTAGTGGTCAAGGTCAGCAGGCAAAGAAAAAATGGCCTAAAAATATATAAACTTTGTGGACGTTTGTACAAATTGTTTTATAAGTTTTATTTTTATTAAATATCTGTTTTGAAAATTTTGTATTTTTTAAGTCATCCGAATAATTTTTGTTTCACTGACTTCAAATAATGTTTTGAAGTCAGTGAAAAAAAAAGGGGGGATGGACAAATTACGACTCACGGACCAAATACAGCTTTCTGGTCTTTTCAGTACAGCTCATGAAATAAATAATTTAAATTTGTTGCATTTTGTTCTGTTATGTTGCCATCCATTAAAAAGCTATTCAAGAAAACTGCTTTCTGAATTTAAACAATGTATTCAAGATTTTAAGGATATTAAGCTTGAACTGGATATTTTTACAATGTCATTTAATGAGGATTATGAAAAAGTGATAACTGCCTTTCAACTCAAATTGATTGAACTTGTGTTTGAAAAACAATGGTGGAGTCAGGTCCAGAGATATATGCAGGTGCAATAACACCCGCATATATCTCTGTGATAATGGTAGATATATTTTAATGCAACATTTATTTAATATAATTTTTTTGCTACATTAATCTTAGCATTAAAAAAATATCTGGGCATGGAGTAGCAAATGATTCTTGCTATGCATGCTCTCTACTGTTTAACCTAATCACGACCGGCAAGTGAAGGCAGAAGCATTTCCGTAGGAACAAAATGGCTATGGACATTAATATGCTAAATTAAGTGAAGGGGGAATATAAATAAAACTTTGGGAAATATTTGAGAATATAATTCCAAATTAGCATAAGGCGTTGAAGAATGGATTCTCGTAGTAAAATGATACAGTGAATAGCATTAATTTCTACATTATTAAAATTGTTATAAATATGAAATACCAGTATACAGACAAAATTTTTAGTGCTAAACTATTTTGTTAAGAATAGCTTCTATTACCATTTGTGAACTACTGAGAATTTCGCGACCTAATTTTATGTACTTATTGCACATAAAAATTTTAAAATATTTTATTTTCCTGGGGTAAAAATGTTAGACAAAAGCTTTTTTTATATAAACAAAATGTCAAAGTTTGAAATTTTCAGTAATTTTCATAAAATATTTATTTTTGAAATGTCTTAAAATATAAAACAGTATATGATTTAACAAATACTTGGTTTACATTATTACAAACAAAAAAATATGTTGCACATATTTAAATAAATATATAGTAATTATCCAAATGTATTTTATTGGGTATCATCAAACAGCCAGTTTGTTGTTATCTGTTTCCTTTATGGAGTTGCTTATCTTCTCCATCAAGTATTTAGCTCTCTGTACTTCAGTATTATTTCTCATGAATTCATCAAAAGGAACCTATAAATAATATTATAGTTTAACCAGGAGTCAAAATTAAGTTCTTCACTTTTCTGCAATTTAAATACATAAATAATTTTATTGAAAAAATATTTCTTTCAATTACAAATTACATTCTCAACTGAATAATTTTATTTTTGTAAAAATTTTGATTTTTTTTTTAATGTCAAATTTTAAAAAAAGAAACACATATATTTCACTTTAGCATTGGAGGAATTATTTAATTTTTATTTTCATGCAAAATAACATACAGCAAGCATTTAATATAATTAATCATGTTATTATTTCATTTACTTTAATTTTATTAGCTATTTCTGCATTGATGTGTGCCAAAATCTAATTGGCACCAGGATAATATATGGCATTTAACTTGAAAATTTGATGTATGGCTTTTTAAGGTTGAATTAGTATATATATTGCAGACAGACAGATATTCTGTTATAATATAGTCGATTTCTGATCTTGAATGCCCCCAACATGCAAATCTGTAAAAAAAAAAAAAACACTTCATTTTTTACCTATAACTGTCTTCATATACCCGGTGGTCAGAATTAAAACACCCCTACTCTGAGCTCTCTATAGATCGAACTACTCAGTGTAAAGGCTCCAAAATTGTTATACAACATACTATTCAAGACATGGGGAAAGGGGTTACTCGAAAAAAAATTAGTTCCAGAAACACCAACAGGTGGCGCTGTACAACAGAAAATATGCTGAAAAGACACAAAATACACATTTGTAACACATTTTATTCGAACGCACCAAACATGCATATCATAAGGACCTTATCGATGCAGGGAATGCTGCGTATAACGTTATCCATTGATTGTTCAACACTAGCGGTGGCAACATCGCCAATGACATCGGAACGAGTCGATTTGCGTCCACGACCTGGCTGAACTCCAAGATGTCCAGTTTTCTCGAATCGAGTGATCATTCTCCTGAGAGCTTGTGGAAGTAATGGTCCTCTGCGCAAATTCTTAAGTCGACGAAACTCTCGAAGTGCAGCTGCAGCATGTCCTTTGTTTTCATAAAACAGCTTCACAAGTGCGTTCTGGCAGTGTGACAGCCATCGCTGATAAGAATGAAAATTTCCCAGTTTTATCCCCTTTTATGCCCAGAACATAGTAGCTGCAAACCAAGGGTTTATGCAAATTTTTGTGCTTACAGTGCGAAATTGCAGTTACAATGACCGTTTAAGTTTCTTCACTTTTTTATCTTTTTTTTTTTTCATATCAGCAAAGTCTTTTCAGCATATTTTCTGTTGTACAGTGCCACCTATCAGTGTTTCTGGAACTAATTTTTTTTTTTTCCGCGTAATCCCTTTCCCTATGTCTTGAATGTTCAACAATTTTAGAGCCTTTACACTGAGTAGTTCGATGTATAGAGAGCTCAGAGTAGGGGTGTTTTAATTCTGACCACCCGGTATACTATATAGTACACATGCACTATGTATCATCACATTGTAGTACATATCTATGTATCATGGCATGGTGACTTCTGTGAATATTTCTCTTGAAACAACTTGATATAAAATGATGATAGTTTATTAAATATTAGCATTTACAGTTTATATTCCATGGAAAGCTAACTTGAGTACACTGGAAGCAATGAGTAACTTTTCACAAATTGTTTTCAATTCAAATAATGCTCACATTGAATAGTTGACTATGGCTGTAAAAGCTTAACTTTTGAATATCAATAAAGATTACTTGAGATTTGAATATTTTATGGAAAAATGTATAAATAAGTGTAGTAATCTGAATTTTCTAATAGTATTTAATACATGGACTATATTTATTAGTGAAGGCTTACAATTTTCCATTATACCTCTTTCTAGCTTTGCGTGGAGTGTATATAATATGCTTTTTCAAAAATATTCAAATTTTGGTTTTACTAAACTCAACTACTGGCCAAATGACAAGCTCTCTGAATAAGTATTGGTTATTTATGACAGCACTCTGGGTTTATTACAGGGTTGGTAAAAAACCACTTTTTTTTTGTGACCAGGCCAGTGGTCAAAACTGGTTTAAACCGGTCAAAATTGGTTTAAACTAGTCAAAATGAAACTGGCTTTTTATAATATTATTATATATATATATATACATATACATTTGGAATGTAAATAAACAATAAACAGGTGTTGCCACTTCAATTAAAGTATATGTTGTTGATGATGATGAATTTTTTTCTTTATATTATGGCATTGATTTGTTTGAAGAAAATATATATTATTATATGCTACAATATGATTCTTTCTTCAAATTTCTTCAAACATATCAATGCCATAATACGAAGAAAAAAATTCATCATCATCAACAACATATACTTTAATTGAAGTGGTAACACCTGTTTATTGATTATTTACATTCCAAATGTGTGGGGAAATGTGTCTGGTATAATAGTGTTTAGTTTTAGTTGTGTGTGTTAGTAATAGTTTTTAGAACATACTTCTTTTCAAGATTAAACTGAATTATATTTAATTATGAGTATGAGTAAGCTTAATTGTGGAGGAAGGAAAAGAGATCCTATTTCGCAGTTCTTTGAAGAAGTTAAAGGAGAATGTGTGGAAAAATAATAGGTCGTCAGAAGTGTTTACAGTGTGGGAAGCTTGTAAGTGGTAAGGTTCTAAGAATGAAATCCCATTATGAAAAATGCAAAACCACGAAAAACATTGATCATCAATCAAAAACATCAGATTCCAAAAAAAGAAGTCATAGTGCATCATCAGAAGAAAGTGATACAAGTATAATTAAATCATTTAATCCAAAGAAATCCATTCGTCAACCAAAAATTGATGGTAGTTTCATCAAAACTTCTTCAGACAAAAGTGATGCATTAGATATGGATATAGCAAAATGTTTTTTTGAGTGCAACATTTCTTTCAATTGTTCAGAAAATTATTACTTTAAAAAGATGATTAGTAATTTAAGGCCAGGTTACACGCCACCGACTAGGAAAAAGTTAGCAGAAGAATTGTTGACTGAAATGAACAACGAAGTAGAAAAAATAGCCAAAAAGGATTTGGATGGCCAAAATGTCACACTAATTCAAGATGGTTGGTCCAATATACATAACGAACCAATTATTGTGAATTCTATATCGACAGGTGCAAAATCTTTTTTCTTGTCACCAGTCTCTCCAAGTAGCAATAAAAAAACATCAGACTATTGTTTATCTTTAGCAAAAGAAGCTAAAGTGAAATACAATTGTAATGTTAAAAGTTTCGTCAGTGATAGTGAACACAAAATGAAAAAGATGCGCAAAGATCTTCAAACTGATCAATTAATTGGTGACTATTTCTTCAGTTATGGCTGTGCATGTCATTTTCTAAACCTTTTAGGAAATGATATATCTAACTCCGTTAAAACAATTATGAGTCAAGTAATTGAAGTTCAAAAACACTTTCAAAATCTTCATGCAGCAAAGAGCTATTTAAGCGAATATGATGGATCTGTTATTCCCAATTACCATGTGAGACAAGATGGAATAGTCAAATCACATGTCTTGATTCTTTTTTAAGAAATAGGGAGTTTTTGATGAAGATTGTTGATAAATATGAAGATGAAATTCCAGCTAATATAATCAATATCATTAATAACATCCATCTTTATAAGGAAGCCAAGCATTTTGTTACCCAACTTAAGCCTTTAGCTGCAGTTCTGGATCGCCTTCAAGCTGAAAATGCCACAATAGCTGATGCTGTTCATGAATTTTTAAATTTAAAAGAAAATCAAGACTTGAAATCTTATGAGACATTGTTGAATAAAATGCTTGAACAATGTTTAACCCCAGTTCATTTTGCTGCATATATGTTGCATCCAAAATACAAAGGTGAGAAGTTGAACTCCATCCAGGAAGAATATGTACGTCAACTGCTGATAGAGATAAATACAGATTTTCTACCTATATCCAATACCAATCACAAACTGATCCTTTTCCAAAATCATATTTTTCAGTTTCTGCAGTAAATGTAAATTCCATATCATGGTGGTTATCACTAAAGAAATATATTGATCCTGAATTCTGTGAACTTGTAATTCACGTGCAATCATGCATTACATCATCAGCAAGTGTAGAAAAATTATTTTTAACTTTTAGCTTTGTTCAAGACAAAAGTAGAAATCGTTTAGAAAATGAACGATCCAGTCAACTAGTTAATTGTTACAGAATGCTTAATTCTAAAACCTGTATCGCTGCAAATTAAGAAATAAATGGCTATTTGTATTTGAACAAGTGTTAAATTGTTTATTTTTTTTAACCAAAAAAAGTGAAAAAAAACCCCAAAAAGCGACTTTTAAGTGGTTTAAACCACTTGAGGCATTTTGGACAGGCCGGTTTTAATCGGTGGAAACCACTGGTTAAAACTGCGTTGGTTAAAACCATTCCAACCCTGGTTTATTACTTAGATTGCACCAGCTGTAAATATATCGAGCAGGCTAGATTTCTCAGTATTACATGGATATACCTCATTTTTACTTTTTCATAATATCTAGTATTGTTCCCCCCCCCCTTTTTTTTTGAGATTTTAATGATGAAGTATGTCTTAAGACTTGGACATATTTTGAGCATTTTTGAAAATATACCTGATCGATAAGCATAACTGGAGAACAAATACATATATTGCCATGAAATTTTATATTTTGCAAGTGTATATAAAAAACTGGAATTTGATATATATATATATATATATAATTTACATGATTAAAACAAATTATTCAAAATTTATGGATAACATTTTCTGAAAACATATTAGTGAGAAAAATATCTTTATACATGAAAATCATCATTGTACATATGAAAGATATTAAAATTACACAATTTAGCAGACAGCATCAAAGTCATTGACTAGGATGAGCAGTTGCTAACTCGAAAAAGAAAAATGAAATTTTAAAGAGTTTAGGAAATGTTTTAAATTGCATACGAATGCAAGCTCGTAGAAGTATATTTTTCCTTGTGATGCTGTTTTTGATTGAATTGGCTCAAAATATGTAATATTGATATATTAGAAAATTCAGTTGAACTTTATATTCCAGAGCATTCAGCTTTCCTGTAGAGCTAACTCAAGAAATGTGGCAAAGTTCGCCCTAGCATATTTACTTTTTCTAATAAACAAATATACAATTTCAAAATTAAATGTTTTTAAATTCATATGAATGATGATTTTAGAAATTACAATTTATCTCATTGCTACCATAAATGAAACAATGCAGTAAAATATTGTTGTATTAATCTATCGCTCCTCTTTAATATGTGCTTTAACCCTTTCGGTACGGCGGCATTCCGAAACTGTCCTGGCCCAAAAGACGGAGCACTTCGTTTCCGAACTGTTCCCAAAGGACGGCTAATATTTTGCACTAAACCTAAATCTCGAAAAAAAATTCACTAAAAATCGCCCGTTCAACACAGCATTCTACTTTTTTCAGGAATAGAGGAAATACTTATTTTCTATTTGATGTATATTTTTCATACAAATTTTCTTTTATCAAAATATTAAAAATTTTAGTGTATTAAAAATGATTAGTTATCTTGATTAAAATAGTTATCAGTTAATCAGAAAAAATATTGAAATAATTGTAATGAAATATTTATATAGCTAATAGAAATTATGTACATATATATACAAGAAAATAGCATAGCTATTTTCATTAGTTAATACACTTTTTGCATATGGTATATTTTAAAGCAAGAATCCACGCACAGACCAACATTGCAATCTTTGCATTCATAATAACTGTCTATGCGTTTTCTTTTGCCTTTTGTAGCCCATGAATCTTCACTATCTGCATCACTTTCATTACTGTCTGGTTCGTTTACCATACGAGTATATTCTTCCACAGAAAGAAAAAGTCTCAGCCCAGCCATTCTTTTATCCGAAATAAACTAATCATTTCACTGCCACACATTCCTTTACCCCCCCCCCCCCCAAAAAAAAAATACTCTCTCATATTCCTATAATTCACCAACAAATTCATTAAACTAAAATCAAAAAGAGACTCAAAATTCAAATATAAAATTGTTGATGCTGCGAGAACTGCTCTGTTTGCTTATATTACAAAATCATGTTTCACCACTCCAAATGCAGAAATAATTCATTGGATTCTCCTTATGCCAAGGTCAAATACATGCAAAATACATTGGAGCTGTTCCCATGGGCATTTAACACCATCTAGTAGACAAATAAATTCAAATAAAAATGTTCCATATGAAAACGCGCTGATGTGATCTTTGTCCTTTAGGGTAAGTTTTTCCTCAACGCGGATACGTGACAGTAGTCCTTGAATGCAAGTTCGCAACCGACGTGCGGGCACGTCAACCGTCCTGAAAGGGTTAAAGCCTCAATATAAAAACCAAGTATACTCAGAATATTATTTTTTATTGAAATTAAAAATACCAAGTATACTTCAGTATGATGTCAATTGGCAGGAAAGGATTTTTAACAGTTGGGAATACTCATTCTGCTTAGTTTTTATCATGGCCACTAGAAATCTCTCTTATCTTTAGAATTTCCCCAGATCTGTTCAATACTGCCTTCTAGGGTATAAAAAATGTGAGGAACAATACACAGAATGCCCTCGAAATAATTGTAATCGCCATATTTTCTTATGCCTGCTTTTTTAAAAAAAGCCATTGAATGCTGTTTCTCACAAACAAAAGTTTCATTAGTGTAGTGATTCAGTATAATGAGCATGTGTATTGTGCTATGTTTCAAATCATTTCATTCAGCAACTAACATATGACATAAAAAAATGCTTTTGTTGATGGTGAAATATTTTTATATTGTGTAAATTTGCTCAAGTGTTTAATGTGCAGGAATATACCCAGGATTTTAATAAGCTATTTTATGAATATAAGTCATGTTAACCCTTTCCACTCGTATGTCCCCGTATGGGGGACATCACTCGTTTTACCATCGCGCTCGTATGTCCCCGTACAGGGGACATCGCATCTGTACCGTTGCGTTCGTATGTCGCCATAGAAATAGGAAAAACACAGAAGGAGGAATGATTGCGCAATCGCTTTTTTCCCACGATTCCTCTCTCTGTGCTTTCTCAAGGCCTTTTCATACTGGCTAGTCGCTAGAGCGTTTCCCCGTTGACCACCCGAGACGGTTTTGTGTTATAGTTCTATAGTACTACTACTTTATAATTTCTTATTTTTTATGTTCGCAATGCCTAAGCGACATTTACAAGGTAACATTGAAAATGAGTTTGAGAGCAGTGACGACGAATTTTATATGGACTATTATAATCGAGAATTACGGTGCAATGAAAGTAGTGACGAAGGCAGCAGCGAAGAAGCTGCAGGAAGTGATACGAGTGGTAGTGACATTATAGTTGCCAAAAGAAATCGTGCAATACCTTTGCCCAGTACAAGCAGCAGCGACGACGATGCAATTCACGATGCAAGAGAAGACAATTATGGGCCATGGGTGAATGTTACAACGCAGGACAATGTGCCGCACAGGATAGATTTTACTTCTGGTGATAAAGCTGAAGGACCACAGATTCCTGACAACTGTTCAAACCCCATTGACTTTTTTAAACTTTTTTTTGCGGATGAATTGATGGAAAAAATTGTAGAAGAGACGAATAATTATGCTCGCAATAAAATTAGACAAAAAAGGTTATCAAAGCGATCCACGTGGAATACATGGGTGGATCTTACAGTAGCAGAATTTGAGGCCTTTCTAGGAGTTATTCTAAATATGGGTACAATAACTGTTAGCCATCTGCAGGAATACTGGTCCCAAAACTTCAATGCTAAAATTCCTTTCTTTAGTGCCATATTCAGAAGGGAACGATTCATGCAAATCTTTTAGATGCTTCATTTGCATGAGACAGATCCAAACGATCAAAGTCTTCGGAGTCGGGTGCAAAAGGTCAGTCATTATTTAGATTTTTTGGACAAAAAGTTCAAGGAACATTTTGTTCCGTCAAGGGAAATTTCCGTTGACGAGTCTGTAGTTGGATTCAAAGGCAGAATAAGTTTTTTGACAAATAAACCAACAAAGTGGAGAATCAGGATATATGTGTTGGCAGATGCTAATACTGGATATATATATTCTATTTTGCCTTACTACGGAAGCTTGACATCAGAAAATGTAGTAAGACCTGACCTTCCTGTAAGTTCACGAGTTGTGCTGCATTTGTGCCAAAATTTACTGGAAGGCAATCCTGGCACGTTATTTTGACACGTTGAAAAATAAAATATTATATGGCCACATTCCCATCCTAGGCCAAGGGGTGTATTCAGGGGTTATATTTTTAAAATTTTGATTTAAGGATGGTAAACCTTCTAGTTAAATTGGAACACATTTCCATCAAAAAAATTAATCTTGATCGAACATGAAAAAAAAATTCCGAGTTATTTGCTAACTTTCTAAAGCATAATTATGAGTGCAAAGGGTTAAAGGTAACCAACATTAATTTTGCTATAAACACTGTTACACATGGTGCCTCAATATTTAAATTTTCCAATAAAAAATTGAAAAATTTCGGATCAATATTTGAATAATTCATAAGTTAAGGGGTTAAATAATATCAATTTAGGCTATTGTTATATAATTTAGGCTATTATATGCTATTGTTATGATTATAAGTATAAATCACATTTCAGTATTATGGGAGACTGTGTACTGCTGTCTACCAGTTTCATTATGTTTTAATTTGTTAAAAACGCAATCAATAATTTGAAAAACAATTACACCAATTAATCCAATTTGCATAAAAAGTTTTTGAAAGTTTTCATAAGAAATATTAAGGCTAAAATATCAGCAAATAAATAAATAAAACATTTGCATAGATATACAATCAGACTCCAATTTATCAAATCAGAAAAGATTTGATACAATTTATTTCCATGTTATAATTTTAATTTAATAAAAATATTATGTGCGTTTATAGACCCAAAGCAGATATCCAAATATATATTTAAATGTATTATACAATTCAATTATGAAAAAGAAAACATTTTAAAGTCTTACCACTACTACTTTATAGCCATTAGCAGATAGTAGTCTAATAGCCAAATCATTAAATCCTATGACGGAACAAATATCTGAAAAGCCCTCAACTAGTATGGTATGTGTCCCAGAGATTGAAACTCCTCTTTTTAATGCACAAACAAATGTTTTGGGCTGGATTACCAGGTGGTTTCCAGTACCTTCATCATTTTAGGACATCCATGCATATGCTATTAATGTATTCACTGGAGCTATTTTGTTTATGTGCATTATCTAGAGGTTTTACAGGGTTAAAGGGTCCCAATCATACCAGTTATCAGTTACGCAATTTTGTATGTTTATAATATATATTTACATTTTTTATATAGGATTTTCTATTACATTAGGAGTTGTAAACACTGTTAATTAATTTTTATTTATTGCTAAATTGCTGTATATAAAGTAACTGGTATGGTTGGGTCACAAGGACTAACTATTGTAACTAATGCTATCACATATTGCATCTGAGTAATGACATTTTTGAGCTTTTTATCAGTTTTTTTAAATATGTTCCTATATCCTTAAGCATGTACTTCTTCGTTTAGTCATTTAGCTATTTTTTTAACTCTTAACTGGTAGGGTGAATTTTTTTGTTCATAACTAGTATCATCGGTCCCATGGACATATAAATTGATTTATAAACATACCCATCCAAATTTTATGAAACAACTGAACAACATGTTGTTGTTGAGCCCCAGACCATCCAACCTACCAGAAAGGTGTAAGGCAACTGTTTGGACGGCCAGGAAGTGTCACCCAATTTACACCAGAACCCAGTGGAGGCATCCACAGGACTGTACCCTCCTTCCCCTACCACCAATCTCTCGAAAGGACTTACGGACCCTCATGTTTAACATGACCATACTCTGCATGAACACAGCGGCAGTTTTGGCAGTGGCGGGAATCGAACCCTGGCTTAACGAGTGCAATTCCCATGCGCTAACCACTGGGCTACCGCTTCCAACTGAACAACATGTAGAAAACCTGAGGAAAGATTAAAATGAAAATGGTATTACATTTATTTCCCCTTTAAATTTGAACAGAAAAACCTTCCAATACTGCTTAAGTGCGCCAAACTGAATTTATATAAAGTGCTGGAAAACTGCCTATAAAAAATAAGGCATTTTCCAAAATAAATTCATTGTTTTGCACATGTATAAACATAAAAGCAAGTAATATTTTGTATTTACTTTTATTTTCTGATTTATGCTGTATTCCTTCAAATATATGAAATATAGGTAATTTTTTGCAGTATTTTGTATTTTGCCACTTTCATAGTATATAAATATTAAAAAAATACATTTTAAGGCATATATTTGTATGTAGGAAGTTCAAATAAAATACTCTATATATTTATTTAAATTAATTTTTAGAAAGTTTTATTTATAATTCAACTCACAGATTCATGGGAACAGTCAACACTAGTTATGAACAAAAAATCCACGATACTAGTTAAGGGTTAAAGAATCATAAAATAAGGGTAAATTATTTAAGAATATATTAGCTTTTGCCTTGCATGTTTTTAAAATAGAGGGTTTTATTAAATTGGGAGTTTAATTTTATATAAACTATACATAAAACATTTGAAGAAAATTGTAAAATTGTATTATTCAGATACAATTTATTTCCATGCTATATAATTAATATAATAAAAATATTGTGTCAGTTATAGACCCAGATATCCAAATATATATTTAAATGTATTGTACAATTCAATTATGAAAATAGAAAACATTTTAGTCTTACCACTACTACATTATAGCCATTAGCAGACAGTAGTCTAACAGCTAAATCATTAAATCCTGTGATGGAACGAGTCTTTAAAGTGAAATCCTTATAAAACAGAATCATGACTGCAATTCTGAAATAGATAGAATTTTTTTATTGTCATTAAAATACTGATATTTGATTTAAAAATATAATATTAACATTTTTAAATAATATACATTATATAAAATAATATTATATAAAATAATATTATATTAAACAATATTATATTAAATAATATACAATATTATATTAAATATAATACAATATTATATATTGGTGATTTTTATAGAATATAAAGGTACCTTTTGGAGCCTTCTGGTAGGGGTTTGGTGTCTGTAGATTTCGCTAAAACTCCAAATTTTGATAATGACAGAGGTTTCTCATTTTTGTCCAATATGAATTCTGCATCTGATTAAAGAAAATATGCAAATTTAATTAAAAATTTTATAATATTCAATAAAAAATATTAAACTTTAGATTTATGAAAGCTTTTATTGGTTACTAAATTAAAATAATCATGAAACTTATATATAAAATAAATTATTTTATAATTTGTTTCAAATTAAAAAACACCATCAGAAAATAACAGTTTTTAGCGACTTTTCACCCAAACTTGTTCTGATCAGCAAACTTTGAGTTTCTATGTAGTTTTATTTAAATAAAGCATACATTTTATAAGTAAAACAAAGTTTTTCTATTTTTTGACATGGTTTTAGCCAGAGTTCTGTCAAAAATAAAATGTATCTGCATACACAACCATCAAGCCAAATTTGCTGCAAACCTGTAAAAGTATAAAATATTCACATAGAAAGCATTGCCAAAACCTATTGCTATTCCGATTCATATATAGTTATTAAGATGGTACATATATGATTGAATAAAAGCATGTTATGTGTATTTACCAACGGTTTTTTTCAGCTGGTATGAGACGGTACTTATACCAGCTAATTTAAGTTGTGTATCAGTAAACAACTCTTATCAAACTATAGTCAGTACACGAACATTTACAGGTACATCTGCATGTGAACATTTACAAGTGCCACTGCATGCCAAGAATATATACATTCTTGGTTTCTTCAGGGTCATCACTGTACTACCAATATGCAAAATGTCTAAAATTTAGAATGTTTTTAAATATATAAAGATATTTATCTCTCCTTAATTTAAACAAGTAAATTATGTGTAATTCTCTTTTTAAAAGTATAAATCAAGTAAAAATTAATTGAGACAATCCCCTCCCTTTTTTCCCTACTTGTATGCTTCATATACTTCTACAACTTTAAATCCAGCACATTATTTTAATAGCATAATAGTTAAATGTTTCTTATAAAAAAAAAAAAAAAAAAAGATGTATATACCCACTATGAATGAGCAAAATTTTTATTTTCTTTTACTTACAAGTTATTTAAAATCAGCCAGTAACTTGGAAATTATGTATGGCTTATACCTATAAGTGTACATTTGTCATTCAACTATACCTTTGTATTTAGCCAATTCATAATATATCTCAGGAGGAGTTTCTGAAGAAAATATGGCTATAATTATATTCCATAGTAAGAAAAACAAAAATCTGATGTGGGCAGACATGTTTTTCCCTGCAGACTTATATCCACATTCTTTTTATTTTAATTAAATTTAATTCACTTTCACTTCAATTTTCATTCTCATTTGGTAACTGGACTTATTTTCAAAAGTGGGGTAAAGAAAATATGAAAAAATTAAAATATCTCGAGATCTGCTAGTCCTAGTGTAATGGGGTTAGTCTTATTCTTTTCTTCGTCAAAAATTACATATAAAACAAGCATTTAATGGATATATATTTGAACATACTTTAATGGATATATTTGAACATACGTAGTTTTTATTTTAGATTTTGATGATTTTTGCTGGCCATTTCACAAAAAAAGGCTGGCTATTTTTTTCCGATTCATACCAAAATCTAATCACACCAGGGTAACACATAAGTAAATTATCAACCGATTTTTGTGAAATTCAGTCCATTAGTTTTTCAGCTAGAGTGGATACAGTCTTTTACGGGCTATTTCTCAAAAAAAGGTGGGTTCTTTTATCCTGAATCATACCCAAAATTAATCAGCACAAGAACCGCCCACAAGTGACTTACCAAATTTTATGAAATTCGGTCAATTAGTTTTTTAGTTAGAATAGATACAAAATCTGCACAGACACACACACAGACATCATGCTAAAAATAGTTTTTGTATTCTAGAGGTCTCGAAACACGTAGATCCATCGAAATCTCGAGTTGCGATTTTCGGCATGATTCCAATACTTTCCCTATGCATTACCAAGTATTGCGGGGAAAGTAAAAATGTATCAAATGCAATGTTAAACAGTTTTCAGGTTTATAGGAAGGTGTGAACTATGTATTTACAAACTACACATCCTTAAGGAATCTAAACGACTTTTTGTTTGATTATTACTTAATAATGCACCAAAAATACTTTCAGTATGCCTGGTAATTTTAGTTTATCAATAATATGTAACTTATAACATTACTTGAAAATTTACCCAGGACTTAAAGCAGGGATTAATTGAATTCATTCATTCAATTTTTCAAAAGGTGTAGTTGTGCTCCGCCCACTTTTTAAAATCAGAGATAAAATTAACTGCTGTGCAAATCGCACATGACAAAATACGAGGTGCCATCCAAAATTTCCCGGGTTGATGCTGTATAACCGAAACTTTAAATAGTTTCAAAGTGCACCAATTGATGGCAGTAGATACTTGTTTTGTGAGCTCGTGTGTGAAATTTCATCATGAATGAAGCAGTTCTCGCTAGTACTGGCGCCATTTTGTTTGAAATTATTTACACTGCATTGCAATTTTTATGATGGATGCAAAAAAAGAACAGCATGTTTGCATTAAATTTTGTGCGAATCTTGCTAAAAGTGCAACAGAAACTGGAAATGATTCAACAAGTGTTTGGTGAACAATTACTGAGTCGAACCAAAATTTTCGAATGTCATAAGAGTTTTAAAGCTGGTCGAACATCAGTTGATGATGACGAACACACAGGAAGACCTTCGACGAGTATAACACCGGAAAACATCAACAAAATTCGAAACAGTTCATTCATGAAGTTTGACGTCAAACCATTCCAGAGCTCTGTGATAAAGTTAGAATTGGATATGGAACATGCCAGCAAATTCTCACTGAAGAATTGGGAATGCATCGCATCGCCACCAAATTTGTTCCCAGGCTGTTGACAGCAGATTAAAAGCAACACCGAATTGATGTTTGCATGGAGCTTCGACAGCTCGTTTTGGATGATGAAACCTTCATATATAGAGTAATTACTGGTGATGAGAGTTGGATTTATGGATATGATCCCTAAAATAAGCAACAATCTTCACAATGGAAAAGCCCAAGTTCACCAAGGCCAAAAAAATGCAGACAAGTGAGAAGCAGTGTGAAAAACATGTTGATTATGCACAATTCCCTTAATGTCAAAAAACACAAAGAATTCATGCCGGTGGGTCATATTGTCAATTCACAGTTTTACTGTGATGTTCTGAGACGCCTTTGTGAAGATGTCTGAAGGAAACGGCCGGAATTGTGGCGAGCAAAACACAGGGTTCTTCATCATGATAATGCGTCCGCCCACCATTCATTCAACACACAACAGTTTTTGACCAAGAATATGATGACCATTATCCCCCTGCGACTTCTTTTTATTCTCAAAAATGAAATTTATGCTAAAAAGCCAACGTTTTGATACCATTGAAGATATTCAAACAGAATCGCAAGTGGTGCTTGATATGCTTACCGAAAAAAGACTTCCAGTAATGGCAAAAGTGCTGGTACCGATGTCTAGCTGCAGGAGGAAGCTATTTTGAAGGTGACAGTGAACATTAACAGATACTTTTCAAATTTTCATAATGCCAGTCTGGGAAATTTTGGATGGCACCTCGTAGTAATATTAGAAAAATTAAATGCTATCTCAAAAATTCTTCACCAGTACTTTGCCATTTTGTAGCATAATAGTATCCTCGTAATGATAATATTAGAAAACTGAGAATGATGTATTTTAAGTTCACAAAATTAGAAAACTGATAAAGTGCCCTTCCTTAGATAAACGGCTGTATTTCCACCTCGACAAATAACTGCCATTTTGTCTTTATTGTGTTGCCCTGAATAAAACTGGTTCTGAAGTAGAAATTTTCATGGGTTTTTGGCTTTAAATGTTAATCACTTTTAAACTAATTAATATTTTAAAAGAATCTTGCTGAGGCACATCATCCAGACCTGAAGTACCTCTGTAGCAAATTTCACCACTGTCCAATGCTTGTTTTCCACTACAGATGACATGCACAGATATACAGACAAACATCTTTTGTTATGTAAGATATCAAAGAGATGAATGCAACTTGAGACCTGTTGTAGTGCATTTTCGGCAATGTTCTTTTTTAGACAAAACATAATATTTTTAATCCTTATGTGCACTAATTGATTCTAAACCTAAAATATGCCTTTTCTATGGAAAATATCTAGTATTTCTTTCTGTCACAACACAATCAACAGGTCAAATGTATTACAGTTTTATTGTCTCCTCCTCCATTTTTTTAGAGCCCTTAAGACCAGTAAATTTTAATATTGAGATCATTTATTTAAATAATATCAATGAGCAATAGATAAATTAGGAAGACAGTAAATATATACAAATGATAAAAAATGTATCAGAAATAAAAACACATTGAGAAATGTAAATATATGATGCATCACTTTGAAGTAGTCTCGCCTCCATTTCACATGAAACTATCATTTCATTAATTTATAAATTAATAAAAGTATAATCAGAATATATTACCTATGAAAATTCCCAAGTCAGTTTTCTGATCTGTACACAAGTATTTACCAGTGGGCACAAAATTACTCAAGACTTTGATAACTTGTTTTCTCCCCTTTATAATATCTACATTCTGGGGGATCTGAAATGTTTAAAATGATAGAGCACGGCAGATAGACATTTAGTTGAAATTTACATTTTTTGTATTAGAATCAACATTAATTTGAAATGATAGTTAGTAAATCAAGTATAAAAAAGGATGGAAAGTTAAAAATTAAGTGTGAGTATGTATTTAGAAAAAGTGTATAAAAATTAATATTTATACATGCATATGTATTAAAAAAATTGCATTAGTAAAGTTTTATAACTTTGGTTATTTTACAATAAGGAATACAGTTCAAATATAAATTGTAAAAGTGAAAATATTTTTGAGCACAATATTGAGAATTATAGACTTTCAAACCATAAAATCTTTAAAAATACTAATTTATTATTTTTAGCAAAGAATTTTGCAAAAACTGGTTTATTCCAAGATTTTTTTTTAATTACAAACAAAAAGCATGACATATTTAATTTGTAAAAATTAGAAAATATTGTAAGTTTTATTGGTATAATTTTTTTAGTCAATATATAGAAAACATGTATGCTTATAACTGTGGCTAAATTAATTTAATACTTATATTATTTTTCTAATAGTGTCTTTTAGAAAAGACCACACCTTTTACAAGTGATATTTTTTGTATTCCGAAATATCAATGCAACCATGTATAGTTAAATATTTAATTAAAGGATTTTACATATTTTATTAACATTTTCAAATAGTTTCTGAAATATTGAAAAACTTAATAGAAGAATAGTTCTTCTATTAGTAAATATTTTATGTGTACATTTTTGATTATTTAACTGTTCAACAGTTAAGAAAACAATATTTTTTTCAGTAAGTGGAGTAAAATAAATTATAGCAATTTTAACATATATGAAAATTAAGCAGTTATATAAGTGCAGGAGTGCAAACAATTCTTAAAATGATGTTTAAAGTATTTAAGGGTTAGCATCCTACCTGCTAAAAAGAAAACCTAGAGATCTCAGAAAAATTTAAATGCTGTACAAAAACTCATAATTTTTTTTAATTAAAAGTCCAGAGTCCAAAAAAGTGAGATAATTAAAAAATATAAGCTATTATTAGCATTAAATTTATTTATATAACTTTTGTTTTAAACAAACTCACATATTGTCTTTTTTTTCCATGCTATTTCAGACAATTGCAATATAACAAAAACTATTTTATTTCAATGTTTGGTTGATCTTTTAGGTTTAAAATTAAATTAAACCTATCTGAAAAATACTAAAAATTCAGGGAGTTTAACTATACTGCTTGGGTGACGATATTTTTCCAGTAATAATAAATTAACATAAAACATATATAAGTAAATTATTACATCAACTTAGCACAAGAAATGCATATTTTCATATAGAATCAATTTCTAATAAAAAGAAAAAACATAATAGTCTGCTCTGTTTTGACCAAAATTGCATTAATTAACACATTTTTCAAACATCTTTAATAGCTATAAATAAAAGAATAATTTAGAAAATTTGGTGTTCTTTGGGATAAAAGGTTTTACAGGATCTGGAAAGCTCACTGTTTAATTTCCAAACAGTGTAAATTGAAATTTTCTATTTTGTATAAAAGAACATAAAACAGAGGTATATATTTTCCTTTCACCTCTCTTACTACCCCTCATCCCTTATTTTTGTCCAGATTTATCCATGCAGTGGATGA